>JAYRCB010000470.1:337053-375245 GCA_036026315.1 Trachelus stipa
CGTACATATGTGTGTACGAAAGACAAAGAGAAGATCCCTAGGGAACAGGAGTCTCTCGAATATCGAAATCCAGGCTAGAGTATCTATAAAAATATCGAGTCAAGAAAACTATCTCTTTGGGATTTCCTGTGATAATGACGTTGCAGGAGCTACGCCATATAGCAAAAAGTCCAATCTTCCCCGAAGGCGGATGTCGCAACGACGCTATCCTTTCCGGCTAATTTTCCGGGGATTTTCACTAGCGCAAGAGCGAACGATAAATCAGGCCCCAAATACCCATAGTTTAAAAGTCACCGCTTGGTTCGCACCTTGCACGGTTTTCCATAGACTCCGGAAAAAAAAGATATGGTAAAACAATAAAAAGAAAAGCAGAACAAAAAAATAAAAGGAACTAAAAAATAACGCATATAGGTGTACCCCCCAAGTACAGAGAGCAGAGGGAGTCAAAGCTGGCACCAGGAACCATTAAGCGAATTAACTCTCGCGTATCTGTCCGACGAAGACTTTCCTGAACCCGGAAAAAAAAGGACGCACGATAAAGGACGAAGAACGCGCTGGACAAAGACACGCGGATAGATAGCAACCATGCTATAAAGGGTGCCGAGTGTGTGAAGCCTAACTCAATCTAGCCGGGATGTGCCTCTCGAAGTAGCTAATTGATCGAGTTACACGGCCCGTCTGGACCAATAATGACACTCTAATGAACGACGAGAGCCAGCACTTGCCTCGATAACGAGCGATGCATGCGTACCAGCCCGATAGATCCCCTTCTTCGAGATCCTCATCCGGAGCATCGTTCCATCTCGCTTCTTAAAGCTCCATTGTTGGCTGGCCAATACCGTCCGTCCTTCTCGTACCCGTATGCTCAATTTACCATCCATCTCGCTCTATCTACCGACAAGCACTCACTCGGAGTATATACACTCCTCTTAGGCCTTTTACACACCTCCCTCCGTACCCTTCTCCATGCCTCTCGCTCGCTCCTGGCACCAGGGCAATTTGTCCGGATTAAAGGGAACCCTCGGTCCGTGATCGTATAAGGCGAGGAATCGCAGACACCACTTCCCACTTCGATGCCGAAGAAGCCCCCTTTGCCTAGTGAAATTCACTTTCGTAAAGCAGACGCCGCAGTGATTCGCCAAGAGTGCACTTACTTTGGGGGTTAGGAAAGTCGTGACCTACGTGAACTTTGATTCTGGCTCTAAGCTCCTACCACCCCTTACGTCTCCGCTACCGCCGGCTCCTCCTTAGAGTCTAAAATCATCCGACTATAGCGGCGTAGCTATCAGTCGCTATATGGGTACAGTCAGCTCTAATTCGTAGAAGATGGTCCCGTTGGCGGGATACTTTGAAATTCGATCGAGATCATGGTAAACACGATATCCCACCGAGGCCAGATCGAAATCATTCGACCGCCCTTGAAGGTAAATGCATGCGTCGTGTTACACGTGGCGAGAGACACGCGACTCTTGGACGCCTATACGGGACCGTGAATTAGAAATAATATAGATCTTGGAGAGAGACGTATCGGGCAGTGAGAGTATGTAACGAGAGAGAGAGATTAATTTTTCGAAGAAATTAAAGAAAAAGCTTCGGATACACAGTGACGTCGTAGGAACATCAATTTTTAGCACGAGCCACAGGATTTGTCATCGATGCCAGGAAGTGGTGTAAGGATCGTGGGTGAGTAAGGCGTGGCGCAAGTTGGAAGTCCCGCTGAGGGTGCAATTAACCCTGGGTCAGCCATCAGCGGGTTCGTCGGGTGGAAGTCACTCGTATAGAATTTTGGGCTCCAAGGATGCTGGGCCCACGCCCTTTTCTCCTTACTTTTCTTTTTATTCCATACCGATTTCTATCTTCTTCACTCTTTTATCTATTCTCTGACGCCAGTAAACTCCAGCTCTCTTTATTTTTCTCTCTGTCGCTCACTTCAGAGTGAAGGTATACAGATGGGAACGGAAAGATCTACTCTTGGGCTTCGCTAGGAGGTGTTAATCCGAGTCGAGGCGTAATCCTCTCTGGACGCTGAATCCCGTGGACGCGTGAACGCGTGCCGCACGAATTTTCGAAAGCGTGAAATCGCGTCACGGGGATTGCACGAGATTAACGGGATTTAAAATCGTGTGGCTACCGGATCTCGTCGGCGTATATTCCAATCGGTCTAAGGGTCTTTGCAAATACTAGCGTTTCAGGTGTGTATTTGTATATAACATGTAAGTATACCTGTATAGAGCATGTGTATATATATATACATATATATGTAAAGCGTATAAAAGATACAGAAGGGATATACCGATTAACGACCCTTTAAACCGGTTTCCCTTTTTCTCTCGCTCTTTTATCTAGATATTTATCGCGTTCCTTATTCCGTCGAGTAGATCCCGCTATGCCCGTAGAAAAGCCCCCAGCATCCATCCTGGACCAATGCATAATTATTACTCGCGGTTCCAGAGGAAAACCCAACCGAGAACCGTCCAATTACTGAAAGATTATTATTCGGGAAAGCGAAAATTTACGAGCCAATAAATTATACCGTAGCGCCTCTATCGGCGAACGCCGGGAAATCCTAATGAAACTGCCTATAGTGATTCTGACGCTGTTGCAATTTCTCTAGAGATTTGGAAATTCAATTCCGTATGCATATATATATATTTTTTATATATCTATTAAGTACGAGATACATGAACGTATGACTGTCTCAAACGGATATAAAATTCTGTTCCTCTGCATGCTTTTTGGGAATGACTTTTTTTTACGCTTTACGAGAACGTAAAAGAAAGATACTATTGGTTCGTTGGCTCGAACTGTGAAACTTCACAGAGTTGGAAGGACGTGAGAGTGAGGCAATAGAAAAAGATAAAGAAAGAAAGAAAGAGGGAAAGAGAGAGAAAAGAATCGCATGTAAAGAAGGGCGAATAAGGTTCGCAATAAAAAATAATAAGGCATCGCCTGGAAAATATGGCGTAGCCCACATAAAACTTCTTATCTCGCGGATCGACGTAACCGTCGGCGTCGGACGGTTAAATGGCCCGGAACATGAAATTGGCTCGTGTTTTCCAAAAGAATGCTCCTCCAAATTGGGCCGCTTATAATTCAGAAGGGCCAAAAACAGATCCAAGACTGAGATTTTCCCGCCAAGATAGAAAAAACGGCAGCAGCCCAATCGCCTGCATCCCTCTTCGCCTTTTTTATACCCTCAGACTCTACGATACCAAAAGCATTCTTAGAATCACCCTCGATCGTCAAACAATATATTATAAAGTGTTATTTTATTCACATCACCATATTCGTCAACTATATACACAGCCTGCACTCACTATATCTAGTCTCCATATATAATATACCAAGGCACGTTACAGTATCACGCAAACCACATATGTACTCATATGTACAAAAAGGCGTCCATAAGAGAGTCGTGAGACGTGAGAACGAAAGATACGTCTGTTTACAGAGAGTAAACACGAGTCCCCATTCATTAGACACAATGATACCTGTCTTGCGTTTAAAACCGGCAACCTCTCTCCGTACCTCAATACGCATGCGGTACGGATCCAGACGCACATAGCTCTGTCATCTTTGTAGGGATAGTCAAATAAAACGCACGAAATCTCCATCGAGGCGTGGAAATGCCTACACGCGTACACGCGTAGCTGCACTTCAACGAATTTACGACCCAGACCAATTACCATCGGACTTTGAGTTTCATTTTATATGTACATCGGAAAAAAAAAATTAACCACCAAAAAATAACCCCAACGACGATCGATATCCTTGGTGAGAATCTGGTAACTATCTACAATAGTCTACCCTACTCACGTAGCAGGATCCAAATCGTGCGCCAAATTCAAAACGAGCCACGTGCATCCAGTCAGCTAATCCCATTGGTCCGTTAAGCAATGTACGTGGGTACTGTTAATTACGCTTATAATTCCACGTGACAACCAATTCTAGTAGTTTGTCTAACTCGTGTTGTAATCGCACGCCCAAGACAAAATAAACCATAGACGATATACGGTTACCGTTCAAAAGAGAAAAACTGCTAAGCGTCCAGCAGCGCCACGAGCGGAAACAATAGGAAACACGCCGCACGCGTAGTGCCACAACAGTTGCAAATCGTATGCGCAGTCTGTGGTTTCAGGTGAAAAAGCATATAGACGACAGGCCAGGGGTTATTTTAACGAGAGTTAAGTCCGCGAGTAAACGACGAATAAATCATATGCCTCCCGCGGTAATGGTTCGAGTGGTGTTGTTAGCCAAACCCAAGCTAACCTAAAAGGAATACGGCGAGTGTCACTAGACAAGGATTCTTCGCGTAACTTCTGCAGCGTCTACTGAAACTCTGTTGGTAGTGGCAGAGCACGTATATACGTAACGCGGTTATACCCAAGGGATGTTATATAGGATACGAAGGAGACGTGGATGTGGGAGTGTGAGGATTGCGTTTAGAAGTCCAGAACGACGCCCGTTCCGGAATGGCGTAACGGCGCGACGAGCAGCCCGTTAATTGGCAGGGAGGATGATCGATGCGTTACGTTATTTGGCCGCAACGTCCACGATTCACGTACCCTCGCACGATACGTGCCACGAGATGCGCGCACTCGCGCACTGAGTAATGCATCCACGCATCCACGCACGCATCGCCATGTTTACGCACACGGAGCAAGTTATTGCTTTCATTAGTCGAACAATGAAAGCAATTTGTGAACGAGCCCGTCGTCCGTGGGCGCCATTCTCGATGCGAGGGACGCATCAGGGTAAAGAGAGAAAGAGAGAGGAAAGTCCCACAGACTTCACGTGAGTCTCCTACAGATTTTCTGCCGATTCAGGTAATATCTATACTATATAGGATGCTTGTAGGGTGGTGGACTTTTACAAGTATCCACCTATATGCTGTATAGGTGTACGATCTATGGCTATGGTGTTCTGAATTCTATCCTATAGAGTAGTGGGTGAATCTTTGAGGCCTCGAGGGAACGGGAAGGGTGCGAAGGACGTCTGGAAGAATCGGGAAGGATGAGTAAGTGTATTAGAGCAAGGAATGGATACATCGTATAGAAGGTTTATCTATATACAGGGCGATTCAGTTCGAATATAGCAGCTTCACTTAAAATTTTTGTAGGAATTTTTTGTATTTAATAGTTTTATGTAAAGAATATGAGCAGCAAGATTTATGTCTCAGTTGGGTATAGTCATCACCCTAATCTCAGGCGCTTAAGTGGAATGTCCTTATCTTACATATGTACGTAAGTGTACATAAGTCTGTCTCTGTCGCACTCGCAGCAAGTATAAGAAATTGTAAAATCTTTTTATCTTTAACCCTACTTATGTCACACTTTAATGAAAGTAGATTACTCGATACTTTAAGTAATTTTTTAATGAATATCGAAAAGTTTATTTTTTTTTCATTAAAATGGCGCCAAATATATCAAATCTGAAATGATCTATGACAGCTGTCAAATCTAGCCTAGTATGTACGTTTAAGCTGAATAGCCCTGTAGAGATCCGGCACGATCAGGACCACGTAGGACCTATACCCATGCAGGCTCAAGACACCATAGGAATTCTATACGGGACTTTGGCGCACAGGTATACAAGGTCCTCCCGTAATAAATATCCTTCGAAGAGGTCCAGCAGCATCGGCACGCTTGATCTTTCACGAGCGCTCGTAAAGTCTCGGTCAGGAGCGTTAAATTTGTCGGTCGTATCCCTGATATTTTAAATACCCAAGGGAATGGATAGACTAGCAGCAGCTAGATTACTGGATTTTTATCTGTATCCATCAATGGAGCAATCGCGCCACTCGCCAGATTTATATCAAGCCCACGATACCATCGATTCTCGGGTGAAAGTTCTAACTGCATCTTAAAACGCACATAGCAACCACGCACCCTGTAGTAGCCTTTCTCTAATTCTCTCTGATCCTTACAGATGAAAGCAGGATCACTGAAAGTCATCGTAGAAACCCAAGAGAAGCTTTAAAGGTCCTGCAAGTCCCAATGAACGCGATTCAGATTTGACAGACTTCTACAAAAACTTCAATATCCAATGAAAAAATCTTAATTCGGTATCACAGTAAAGACGAACTATTTTTGAAGTAGCAGGCGTTTTCCCACAAGGAAATAAATAAGGTAAGAAAAAGAAAAAATTAAAGCAAAAAAATTTTTCTTACCGTTCTTAAAGTACACGCCGTTAATTGCATCCTGGACGATACTTCTAGCATTTCCTCCTTCTTACCCATCGAATAAATCCAACTGCCGTATAAACTTCACGATCGTTGCGCGACGATTTTTCCAACGATAAAGCAAACGCCGTGTAAACCATGTCCTATTTATGGTCTCTTACGCTACCGTAAGGCGCGATAAAACATCCCCATGAAAATAACTCGAAAACCAAGTGTCTCCTCTCTCTCCGTAACGGCGTTGTAGAGTCTTAACGTACGCATTGTTATTACAGCCCGCAATAATAATTCATCCGAAAACCAAATCGGACAGTACAATATACACTTCTAATTGTATCAAATGATAATGGATGAAGGAGCGTACACGCCGCCTGAAGAAAATCACAAGGATCAAATAAACATATTATATTATTGGTATCAAGGCGTAAAGTCGACTGGAGGGAGTAAAGGGAGAGAGAGAGAGAGAGAGAGAGAGGAAACTGAAGACCGTATAGTTGTGAGTCATCGAGTATAATAATTTCCATGTAAACGAAGCGTGCGCTGCTTGTAAATTTGCCCAGACAAACTTGGTCCATGGAGTTAACAGTGAGGAGAGAATCTGTACGCTCTATTCTGTACCATACGGTATGTGAAGAGAGAGAGAGAGAGAGAAGAGTCGTAGCTATAGGTAAATTCTAATGACATGAAATACAAGGCTCTCTCTGTTTACAGTCTATACCTCTATAGATGGTCCAAACGGATCAGCGGAAGCTGCTAGGATAGATAAACGCAAAGAGGACGTAGTGCCCCAGTTGCCGTAGGACGAAAATCTGTTTGCAAGACCATTAGCGATCGTGGCGTGCTTCGTAAATTCATCAATATATTTACAGTGTAAACTCCCGCTTCCATGTGAACGGGTGTTACGAGGAGATGAGATACGAGTAAGAGGATCATTTAATGTAGATGGCTTTAAAAAAGGAAATGAAAATAATTTACTCCTTGGAATGGCAATGGGATGCAAACCCATTTCGAGCGTAACTGTAATATAGATTTCCTTCATTTTCTCGTCGTACCATCGCGTGGATTATCATACTATATATCCACGGATGCTGCGATATCTTTTTAACGTGATAAAAGCCTGAGAGTAATATGATTGTAACGCTCTGGGGAATTCTTGAAATATCTGTAGTATCCGTTAAATTCGCATGATGGATAATAATAGTAGAAAACTGCTAGTAGCGCCGAGAGAGTAACAGTAGCAAGAAAAAGAAAGTAAACAGCAAAGTGCAAACGTGGGTCGAATTAAAAAAAAAATGGAAGGCGGAAGAGATATGCATTAGCTTTTAGCGAGAGCCGGTTGAGATTTGGATTTAGCGAGAGCACGAAGGGACGGTAATATATGCTGGAGAGAGATGAATATATTGAAAGGGTGAAAGGATATGGTAACTCAGTACTGACAGTAGCGAGGGAACGGAAGAGAGAAAGAGATAGAAGATAGCGTGAAAATAATTCACAACAGCGGACATTAGCCTCACTCTCCTGAATCTTTTATGACGATCAGCCGTTTGCAGTTTGCATGGGACGACGAACGCGCTACGTATATATATATATACATTACATATATATCATAAATGAGGATGGTAATCTCGCGAGATTCTCCAGAGCGATCGAAAACGCCCAACACGAAATTATCGATCTGGTGCGTCCGTGGGTTTATCCAGAAATGCAATGTTATTGAGTGAAAGTGAAAATGGGTAGAATTTTGGAAATATCTGTGCGCAAGGTACCCACATGAAAAAGTGACAAGTGAGGTATACGAAGAATGTAAAAATGGGACTTACACGTAGTGACAGGACAGTTAGTGGAACAGCTGTATAGGGCCCAGATTTATTCTCTGGGAATAACAGACTAATCTCTCTTCTTGTGCGGTAGAGAAGGGCCAGTCTACTGGCAAAGGGATTACACTGGGACGACTGTCAGTATGGTGAATATGCGAGTGCAGTCATGTAGAAAATTGCAGCTTATTTCGCCGATCGAGCCGGAGAGCCATTTGGGTCTCTTTCGACATGGCTGCCATCCTTGACGAATCACTAAGCTCTCCCTCTCTTTCTCTCTTTCGTTCGATCCCTATACAAATAAAATCTCTCCCCTCGGTAATTTCTGAAACTAGGAGTGTAAGATCCAGTATGTGAACGAAATCATTTTCCTGCTCTTGGGACCACCGTGTAAATACGGTACAGGGGAATCCCCGATATCGAAAGTGGGATAAACACGAATGAAGAAATGATCTAAAATTGATCGAGCAAAGTATAAAGTTAAAGAGTGAAGGGGGAAGTATTTCGCGTTACGTTTAATGAATCGTGTTTTCCGGTCTTTAGATGCGCCAAGAATAGTAGGACGAGGTGTGTCCAAGCCAAGTCGTATCACCATATTGGACGAAGAAGCTACGATAGAGATATATGTATACGTGCCGTATGTGAAAAGCCCTACGAGGATTACCTGATAGATTTCAAAATTCCAGTGCCTCCTACAAGATGCAGAGTGTTGGAAGGTACCAGAAGAGGAAGAGTACCTGCATATGCATATGAACGGAGCCGTAGGTGCGTCAGTGTGAGGATCTTGTGTGGGTTTTAAGCGATCGTAATGTTTCCATGCAATTCGAAGCTGACTGTCCCTCTGTTGACACCCACGTAGAAATCGGTTGGTGATCTCTCCGTCTCTTTCTCTCTCTTTGCCGTGTACTGTTAACTAAATGCACGCGCCGCCTTTCACGAGGAAGCAGGCTATTCATCCTTCGGGAATACGCACGGGCGTGCGTGCACGTTAACGCATATGAGAAGAGCACGAGGAGTTACTGAAGGAGCTAAACGAGTTGTAGGAGTAAAGAGAGAGAGAGAGAGAGAGAGAGAGAGAGAGAGAGAAGCAAAGAAAGAGAGAGAGAGAGAGAGAGAGACAGGATGAGAGACACGTGTCGACTACAAAGAACTCTGGGATCCCGGTAAGAATCGACCCTGCCACGCCGGGAGCGCTAATCTATTTTAGCCCCAGGAAGAGCGTGCCCCTGACGGGGTACCAACGCGGCAAACCTCTACCGTTCCTGGCTCCTGCTTTTGGTTTCTGCCAGCCAGTCAGCATGGCTGGTTGCCTTACTCGCCAGTTCCTCGCGAACTAACTCACCCTGTGGATAGACCAGGGTACCATGAGAAGAAGAGAGAGAAGTGGAGGGAGAGAGAGAGAGAGAGTAAATGCCCGAGGCTACATGGCCCAGCTAAACCTGCTCATCATTTGTAGCGTCAGAGCCACCCTAACCTCCGACTTCTACCCTTGGGGGTCATACGTAGCAGCCTTCTCCCTTGGTATCAGCCCTTCACCTAGTGATATCAGCCAGAGCAGGACGCACTCAGATTCGCTGCCTACGACCTAGGGCTAACCTCTCATAAAGGAAACGATAAAACAAGCCGACCAGTACCAACGTCATCGTCTGGAACTCACTTAAGCCTCTGTCTATTAAACTTGTACCTAATGTATACTTACTACAGACCGAGTGGAGCCAACCTGGTAAGCGACTCAATCGCCAGACCAGATCCCAACCGACTACTCAGCTATTCGCGCCAGCATCGCCGCGGAAGATAGTTCATCTTCTTATCCCTTTTATCTCATTTATAGCCGACCCGTCGGCTTCTTTCTCTTTTTCTATCTTTTTCTTCCGTCTCCGCTTCCTATCTGGTTCCGCTTCGAAGAGGGAAGCGTGACTTTTCGCGGCTTACGGGAGAGATCGATGCATCAGGAGGTAGAGGTAGCTGTGGCAGCGGAGTGCCACCCTGGGAGATGGAGTGGTCCACGGGATGAGATTTAAGGAAAACGTCTCTCTGTGCCTGGAGTATCGAACCGATTTATTTCCCTCGTTTCCGGCCACTGGTAAACTTTAACATTTGCTATCTGAATCCCTGGCACTGCTGCCACCGTTCTGGCATAGCATCCCTGTAGTACGGGGTGGAGTAGCAATCTCTTCAGTTTGTCTCCTCTTCCAACAATCCAAACGCTTGCGGATTAATCGAATACGATTTCCATGGGTTCCTCTTCCATGGAGTTCCTCCTTCTCAAGGACCCTCGGGACAATTACTTTAGTCTTCTTTATGGATTCCAGAAATCGCATGGCTTAAGCTTCCCTCCCAGTCACTATTTTTCTCAATGATTGACTCACCGTTCTTCTTGCTTCTTCTTGCCTTAGATATTACAGTCATGAGGTATTGGATTGAGATTGACTGGATGATTGATATCGCATGAGACGCACTGGCTCGTGCCCTCTAAATGATCCATATACCCATAATGACTCAATGATGATGGACGTCTCGAAGCTTTTACCATGAGGGCCCACACGAGTAGGTACGTATATAAGTAAATCAATGTTGAAACATTTGTACCTGTTACAGATTTACTTGTGGACGCTTTAATGTAAAAAACCGCAAAGTTGTCACACTCCAGATTCTACTGCCAAGTAGATACAAATGGCTCGAGAGAGGAAGGTCGTAGCAAGAGCAGTTGGAATCGCTCGGGATTACGAAAGAGAAAATTGTAGAGCTGGAGAATGGCGACGTGGCGAATGCGACCTTTTGATTTGTCCCATTTTCGAATTGGCAATAGTCATGAGAAATCGCCACAGCCTTCCTTCGCTGCGACAATGAATAGGTAAACATTTTGTAAGAATCGTTTAGGGAAATTTATGGATCTCAATACGGTTTTTCCAGCTCCCACACGACCACGTGGGCACCCTATGGGTCAAAAAACAGGACACCACCATGATTCTCCATGGGTGGTGCCCTAGGACTCCTAAAGGTCCCTACGGAAGGACATACTAACAATGGCCACCTACAGTGCATTCGCGCCTAGAGGACTCATTCTGTCCTATTGGAATTTCCTTAACGGGTCCGTATGACTTCACCCCTAGACTCCAATAGAGAACAGGACAATGTCCGGCACCAATAAGGAGCACCGATCCTGCGTAAGGAAGAAAAAGGATATCGATCTTCAGATCGAGATTCAGCTGTCTCCAGGAGAGGAAGAGTACCCAGTGCATCTCGTTCTTGACGCAGGATATCACTGGATGGACCACCGTGCTCGCGGTTGACGGCTAGTGGACGGCATTTGTCATGGAGATCGTTCGTATTAGAATGGGGATGAGAGTGGGAGTAAAAGAGAGAGAGGAGTATATACTTTGAGTAAAAGCCTAAGAGAGATCGACGTAGAGCGAGAACCTCCCATCGATAAACGTGAACCTACCACAGGAAAAATGTCTGAATAGTGATCTAAATGCTGATTGTATATACTCTATATGGAGGTTAGATTCCTCTTCCTCCCTTAACGTTCCAGCAACCGATTCCCCTTCGTATTCGCATCCCCCGTTTATCCGTGAAGAATTCACGAGTTTATTCACTATGTGAGTCCTCCTCTGTCGAGGAACGGCTAAAGTGGAATTAAATAGAATGGCGGCCCGACACTGGGCACGGGTGGTCCTGTCCCCATGTGCAGGTTATGTGCCAACGCCCACGCGACATAACCTTCTTGTCTTCCTATACCGTATGGATACAGGCGCACTCTGACTCTCTCCATAGCTCATTCTCATCCTCAATCTCATCCTCATCCTTATGCACCCCATCTCGTAGAGGATACCTCGCGTTTTCGATTAGGTCCGTTTCGCGTGGCAGAGCATCGTTTTCTATAATGGGAATGTAAAGGAAAAGAGAGATGAGAATACGAGCGATCCTCGATAGGACCAGGAATGCGGCTTATCGGCGCCCTGGGAGGACGCGTATACACGGGCGTAACGCGTTACACGGTATCGCCACGTATCACCAGGTCACCGGGTTGTCCTGGGCGTCTATAGCCAGAGACAGACAGTCTTAGATAGGAGCACGAAAGAAAGAGAGAGAAAAAGAGAAGAAAAACGACAGGGAGAGAAAGCGAGAATAAAAGATGGCGTGTACGTTACATCAAGGCGTCATCGAGTACGTATCGAATTGAGGTTAGAGAGAGAGAGAGAGAGAGAGGTATGTATCACCAGGGTGTAGGATAAGAAAAAGGAGACACGCGTTGCAGTGATTCCGTGATCGTGACTTGCCGCCTTCTTCATGGCGTCCCCTTCCATCGTCCAGTGAATTATACCCCGAAGAAGTGAATTATACCGAGAAAAAAAAAGAGAAAGAAAAAAACAGGCATCCTCCCCCGGAACCCAAGGAGCCGAGTAAACGGGTAGACAGTGGAAGTCGAAGCCGAGCAGCAGGCAGACGAGGATTCAGGGATCCTGAGAGCCGCGCAAGCCCGTTTAGGTGTTGAAGCGAGAAAATAAACAGCCGTAAACCGTCTTCGGGGTGTCGAGGGCTCTAGATCTATGTTTATTTTGCCAGCTACGTGGGCCCCGGGTCCTCTTTGGGCCCTACGAGGAATGTTTACGGCTACGAGAGCAGCAGCTGGACCACACGCACCCCCGTGAGAGAAATACATACACGTGTTTGTATCATATCGCGAATACTTGCTTTTGAGTAGATACTTTTTTTTTCACATAAACATACAAGATTGAGATATCATTATGAGATTCTAATTATTTCCCGACTCCGTTGCAATACTAAGGAACCGCTCGCTTGGCTCACTCTTATGTTACATCCAAGTCTCTAGACGGCAACGAACTCTCCTCAGGTGTCGAAAGCCTAAGCATATAAAGGCATCTGTACAAGTTGTACCGCTGTACAACTGAACGACCAATTAATTGTCCCGTTTCCCACTGTACTTCCTCTTCGTCTCTCTCATATAGAATTTATCTTTGTCCTGGCCAGTTTCTCTCATTTCTTTTTACCCTTTTCATTATTCTAGGTAAGAACCAACCACGGAGAGTGACTACGTACTTCAGAGTGAGCTCTGGGAGCCGTTCAATCAGGAGCGTGATTAAGCGATCAATTCGAACGAGACAATACAAGAGGACCCACCTAACCAATTTATTGAACACCCACGAACCAGGCACATGAAAAACACAGTGTAACGATAAAGAATAACAAAAACTAAGAGAAGGACCATTTTATCCTTTTCTCTTCTCTCAACGTCAAATACTAAACAGCATCCCTGTTAACTTTCTCTCTCTCCTCTCTCTCTCTCTTACTCTCCTTCACTCTCCACCTACAGTAATCGGTGAACCAACCTCGCGATATCAGAGACACGATTTTTCAATGGGGAGCAGGAGCACCCTTCGATCGCAGGGACTGATATCTCTTAGAGAAGCGAGCTGATACGGATGCTGCGCGATTCCTGCTCAGTTCCCAGTCTCGTTTAATTCTGATCTCAAATTGGATCTCTCACCCGACGCATATAACGTGTCTACCATTACTATTCCAGAGTCCACGGGCGTTCCGCTTCCATTGGCACTTCTCGTAAGCCACCGCTAATAGTTCTAATGGCAGCCACAAGTAGCGTTTGCGCCTTCAGCAAGAGTGCCGGTCAGTAATGGACCAAACTTTGACCGCGTCACGTAGAAACCACACGAAACAGCATCACGTACCAGGGGCCAACACTACTTGGCATCCCGCGAGAAAAACCACCACGTCCACCGGCTGTAGAATTGACCGGCTAAGCAACGCTGTGTTCGATACGTGGCAGTCAAAAGTTTCACGGCGATAGACACCGGTGATCGTGGCGAACGAACGGACGCCATGCGTCGAGACGCTGGTACCTTGCGATTATTACGAGTTTCGATAAAATTCTAAAGTCCTCTCTAGCTCTATAGATTCTCTACAGGGATACCTCTATCTCTAGGATAAGATTGCTGAGGTGTTACAGTGATTTCATGGTGGCCAGGTCTCCGAGGCGTCATTCGCGTGGGAGATACAAATTCGATGACATTCCTACGAGGCCATTCCCTGGTCTCTTTCCTGTCTTCCCGGATTATCTTGCCGTACTCTGCTGTACATCGTTATTCTAGTGTATCTACTCGGTGTCCCTTGGACACGCGTACCAATTTGAATATTTCTCCGTGGCTTATCTCGGGATCTCAGTATCTCTGATTGTAGATGTATGAGACTAGATGCACTTTCGGTCCAGGTAAAGATACAGTTCACTGCTGAGTGAAGCCGAGCTGTACGAGTAACGGAGAGTTTGAGTTTGCAAAGTGGATAGACGGTAATTGCGCTTAGGAAAGCCTGAGATTCTCTGTCCCAGCATCCTTTCTCCCTGTGGTTGGTAAGTCTGGCGGCAGGTTTCGCGAGGTTAAACTCGTCCAAGAGCTGCTGAGGATTAAACTCCGTTTGAGTCTTCCTGGTGGAAACTCGAGCTGACCCGTGTTATATCTGCCCGTCTTCCACTCGTTCCTTACACCTGGTGCAGAGGTTAAACTGGATTCAAGTGTCTTCTGGTAGACCGTGTCCGGAAACTGGAAACAGCTTGGCGACTTTCAATTGGGATCAGAGCAGAAATAATGTCGCGGTGGATTCAGAAGATACACAAGGCTCCAGTTCGCGGGTCCATGTAAGGAAGGAGAATCGGACAAGTGGCGAGCGATCCTTAAAACCAGTTCTCGTATGGTACCACCATCTTGAATATTCTTCGGCGTACATACAGTAACATCCCCTACTGAATGTCCTGGATAACAGTCCCAAGGGTTCCTAGTAACTCCAAAACGCGGGTCATGGATTATCAAGCTTCTCCAAACTGTCGAGATGTATTTTTAGTCATTCCTGGAGAATTCAAATCGCCATTAGTAATCTTGCTGTTATTGTTGCTGTTGTTGTTGGCAGCGTTCGCCACTCTTAGTCTAGACGACCTAACCTTCGACGTTAGGGTTATTTCGCGTCTACTATAAAAAGCAGGCGTCGTTCTTGCCGTCGGGCCAAGAACGTAGAGAGAACGAACGAGAGAGAGAGAGAGAGAGAGAGTAAGTACTCGCTCTCTCCACAGTTACTCTCTCCCCTCCTATCCAAGATACATCTATATCTTAGTGATCCACCCAACAGGCATTTTTGCTTCATCGACATGCAATTCCCCAGAGCACTCGACGTGCTCACTATGCACCGAGTGCACTTACGCACAATAATTCACAGCACGCATCCAATTACTTGGAAAGAAAATGGCCGATGGTAGCTAATAAACCCAGTCTATAGTGTCACGATGCAATATCTCTCAGTACTTAAAGGTTACACAGTAAGAAAGTGGATACCTTGTACCAGGATTGAAAATCGGCAGCGTGCAACGTTTAACGTCGTACGGCAGAAACTCTCCAGGAAAGATTTAGGTGAACGCAAATGTACATACACGTATAAGCGTGCAGGCCACGCGGTAACTATAAACTGCATCGGGGTTAGGATTAGGTTAGGTTGAATAGGTAGGTGCTGCTTCGTGACACCGTGCTCGGACTTCAGCGGCAGACCGCGTGGCAGCTCTCTGCTGCTTCGATTTATTTATACGTGCGTACGTGCGTCGTTTACGCATACGTATGAGAAGACAGAAGACACGGAGTGGGTTCGCTACGACCCGCGGTTAAGCCGGTTCGTTGGATACGTGTATGCACATACATGGACGTACATATGTGCACCTATCGTTTAGCCATGTGTATATATATATATATCTGTATTCCTTTTCTCTTGGCCAGAGAACGGATTCCTCCGCGCGAGAGACGAGACACCGTGTCTGCCGTGTGGCACAAACCGACACCCTGTAAGGACATGACTTCTTGCAGGGTGAGTCCTTCGAATACCATAAACCGCCATGTTGGAAACGTTAGAGCGTCGAGATAAAAATTCCTATGGACAATATCAAAGTTGTGATAAGGTTGTATTTTATCGTTGCATGGAGTCTGACGTTTCTTGCGCATTGAGCGATGCAATTTTTCTTCTTTAATAAGAGAGACTGTCTTGGGAGAGGGTTGATGGGCGGTTGTAAGGGTTGTGTTGTCAAAAAAGAAAACATTTAAGATTAAAGGCGGGGAACAACTTGCAGTTTCCTCTTAGGTAGCTGAAGGTATTGATACGTAGGTATCCTCTCAGGTTCTTCTGGGTGCCTGAATGGACACCGATGACGCGGGGAAATATGAATAATGGCGTAAAATGGAAAGCTATCGATCTTTCGGTCTCGTTGAATTTCGTAGAATTAATTCGTCCGCGGAGTTGGTAAACAGGTACCAGTTGCAAGCCGCGTCCAGTTTGGTTGGTTTCGAGGAATCTTCGGCAGAGAGAGGATCTTACCCTGGGCTGTGCTGGATTTCCAGGGAGTTCTCTTTATTTTAACTTCACCGACGAAGGACGGATTTCGAAGATAGAGAATTACGAAGCACGAGGAGAGAGAGAGAGAGAGAGAGAGAGAGAGAGAGAGAAAAGGAAAAAAAGTAGAGCGAGAAAGAGGAAGGGAGATAAAGATAAAGAGTGTCAAACTGCTTAGAAGGAAGATGCGAAGAGAGGAGCGTAGTTTCAGAAGTAGATCCTGAAAAATGCGTTCCCGACGTCACGCCTCGAGCCTCGTTGATGGATGTCTTCGACTTGGCTTTTTCCTTGGCAAGACTGAGGTTGTCGCTGACCTCCCCCCCCCCTCCCTCCCCATCCTAGTCCAAATCCATCCAGGAGGGAACGTCGTCGATCAGCCGACGTCGTTTGACGTATTCGCAAGAATTACGAGCATCGTAAGTCGACCCGGCACTGACGTAACGACGATCTATCCACTCTAGGTACGTTTCGTAAAGGATTTATCATACAGAGTATATTCAAGCATCCTTTCATTTGTTGACAGCGTCGCGACGCCCCAGTAAAGCATGAGAGACGCGAGTACGAAAAGTAAAGAAACAAGTCCGTAACCGTCTAAAAGCTTGGAAAAATATCTTTTAAAAAGATGTTTTTACGTTAGGAGGCAAGGCGCGTCGGACGTCGCGCAGAGGAACGTCGCGACGCGTTATACATCGGAACGACAAGAAGTATCCAATTTAAAATGCAAATTATCCGGAATTCTGAGCGTGTCCCGTAGCTGCAGCTTTGCCTACGGTCGGTGTACCAGGATCGCGAAATGTCCGCGAAATTAAAAGGTAATTTGATTCTTGCCGTCGGCGGTGATGCTTCACTGCTACGTCGCGTTTCACAGCCCCGGGTGATCCCGGAGCCTTTTTTTCTAACTGGATTTCACATCGCGGCGCGTTAAACCTTCAGAGGGATTTCTTTCTCGCCTTTTTGTCGTTTTAACTCCTGGCAAATGACGCCGGAAGTCTCGGCCGTGTTTGGAACGAGTGCGCATGCGCGCAACAATCCAGCACGAACCAAAGGAACGTACCTAAATGAATAAGTCATACGCAGTTCGAATAATCCATGGACTTTTCGAAAGTGAATCCTAGCGTGAGCTCATTACGGGAGACGTTAGCCGAGAGTGCATACAGTAAGACGTGCGTGTCGCGTGCGTAATCTCTATTTGTCTAAAGCTAGGAAAAAGGTCGTCCCAATGGCAAAGGAAGCGAGTGCGTCCACTGTTTGTACGAGAAGGAAGCAAACAAGAGGAAATGCCGATAATAAGTTTGCCAAGCTGGTCTTGGACTATCGATCGGTACGATTGCGCTATTGATATCTCGTTGTCGGAGCGATGGCAAATAGAGTTCTCTCTCGGTCACTCTAGAGCGCGGCGTCGCATCGTCTGCCACGACAAACATACTGGACATACTCTATCTATCCTTCTTTCTCTCTCTTAGAGTACCCCTCCGCGCAACCTCAGTAAACTTGCTCTTTGCTCTTCCAAGGCAAGATCAGCAGTGCTGCCCAACGCCCCGACAGCAGCACCTCTGGATCCCAGTCTGGAATGGAGAGAACGTACGAGGCTAAGAGAGCGAAGAAGAGACAGCGAGGGCATATGAGTGGAGATCAAGTGGGAGAAGATACGCTTGAGAAAAAGGAAGCTAAAGATGAAAGGAAGGAAGACTGCCTGACTCTGGCCTCTGGTTCTGACTTGGCTTACCGGGTCCGCTCAAGCCGGGTTGGTGGATTGGCTGTGCGCGAGGGAACGGGCCATGTGGCATGTGGCCGTCTAGTATACGGTACCAGGGCATTCGGAGGAAGAAATAGAGGGATAGAGACGATGTAGGAGGAAAGGAGGGATGCTGTATGGACCAGAGATGCGAAAAAAAGATATATAGACAGTATTGCACTATATTGGGAAGATGGGCCGATCTTCGCTCAACCGAACATTAATGCTCTTTCTTTCTCTCTCTCTCTCTCTCATGGGATTCACAGTTGGGCTGCCACGACCGAATTCCACCAAGCATTAGTTCTCTCCTTTCCTCTTTCTCTCTCTCTCTCTCTCTCTCTCTCTCTCTCTCTCTCTCTCTCTCTCTCTCTCTCTCTCTCCTTACAACAGCCATTCCCATTCCTTTTATTCTATTCTTCTCCTGCGTTCGAATCTCTCGCGAACCTTCTCGTCCCAATGTATTTTTAATCGGCACCGTATTTTCGGCACGGTGCATTTATACCTACAGAAGGGACTCCAGCGGACCGCGAACCGCGACGACAATCACGAAATCGTAGACGAGGTGTATACGAGGGTGGAACCGAGAGTAGAATGAGAGGAGACGAAGAGAACGAGGGAAAATCGTCGCGACACGAGAAAGTTCAACAAAGCGTGAAACCGCAAATTTTCCGGTCTCCCCTCGAAAAAGGGGACCAAGTGTGCGTACCGGTGCTACGCATCTCCGTGTCGTTGGCTTAATTGGCACACCGGCTTCGTTATATGTACACACCGTAAGGATGTTATAATGTACAGACAGAATATATTTTTAAAAAATAATTCTCAACGCTCTGAAGAACTGGCCCCTCTGAGACTGAGAGCCTCGAGTAGGATCCGTAAGAGTTTCGCGAAATTCTCATCCGAGGGAAAGAGCCTTTCGGCTCTCAGTCAACGTATTTTGGAGTTATTAAAAATGAAAAAAATTAAGGGGTGGATTTAATACGAGGAACGGCAAACGCCATCCTCTTACATGGGAAGCGTCTAAACGAACCCTCTGCAAGCTCTGATGCTGTAAACCAGCTTGGGCACAACAAGAGCCTGTACCAACTGACTCCGCATCGTGGTTCTGTCATGGCTGCTTCGTGCCCATGTCGTAGCAACCCCCCCAGCGACCCCCTCGAACATAACTCATTGCGGTAAGCGAGCGCCACTTCACCGCGTCAAATTAACGGAGGGTGGTTTCAGAGTGGAGGGACAGTGAGGGCCGGCTGCCAGTTCGATCCGGAGATCGAGTACTTCACCGGTGGTAATGGTGGTATTCTGATGCAGGATCCACTTCTACCCTTAACTTTAGGACTATATAGATTCTTTAGTTTTGGCAACCCTTGTCATATATTCCTCTTTGAGCTTTTCTGTTGGTTTAATTTATAGCGGTTAAACATCCCCAGGGAATGGGGTTTCAATTCGATTTATGGATTATCCTCATCCAGGCGAGTCTAATCGAGGTACTGGTTATAGTTTATTGTAGTGTAAGAATTTGTAGAGACTCACCCTTGCACTCGTTGGCATCCCTCGCTGTCGCCCTGGCCCAGGGTCTGTCGAAATGGAAGGGCCTGCATCTCTCGCAATCCCTGCCGGCGGTATTGTGTCTGCACTCACAGATGACTTCGCCATCCTTGCCGGGAAGGCACCTGGCTGCGTGTCCGTTGCACTTGCATCTGCCGCCGACGGCGAAGTCTGAGACGGCGTAATGATGGGCGAGGGTGGTACTGGTAGTGGTAGTGACGTAGCTCATCTCCTGAATGTCGAGAGCGTCGTTCGACTGCATCTCTTGGGGTGCTATAACCTGGTGGACGGATGGTAAAGCTGTTGCGGCTCCTGTTAGATGTTCTCCGATGAGGTTAATTTTCTGACTCTTCAGTCTCTCTTCGCGCTCCCGTTCGCGCTTTGTACTTTCCTCCAGACCCATATTCTCTTCTTGCGCACCATCCTGAGATTGCTGGGGCATGTACAGTCTATTGAAGACCACTTTAATATCCGTGGCTGTGACCCAATCCTGGAGGACTGGCGAGTTGTCGAAGTCCGGTGCAGAGGGTCGTCCCTCCAGGGTACTGAATGCAATTCTACCGACGGGACCGAGACCGTCGCCGCCTGTGTAACGATGGCTATCCGTGCAACGTGCTTCCTGCTCGTTAGCCTTGGTGATGGTGGCCCTGTTAGGTCGTCCGTAGACACGACGGCACTGGGATGAATAAAACTGGAAGGGTTGCCAGGTCTTGCCATAGTCCATGGACTTGTAAATCGCTATGGAGTCCGGTTTCGCTGCCTTAGGACAAAACTGCAGACTAACGTAAGTCAGCTCGTACTTTTTGCCAAGGCTGAGGGTAAGCGTAACGTTATCCGGTGGGGCCGAGAAGCTCTGCGAAGACACTAACGGCTCGCTACGCCAACAGGTGACATTATTAGGATTGTTCAAATCCGTAAGGTAACTCGGAGGGAATCTTCTTCTAGGAGTACTATCGTCGCATACATGACACTGCCCAATACCACCTCCAGGAAGATCCGAAACATCGCAGTACCGCGTGGGACCACCGGTTCCGCAGGTAGAGGATGCTTCGATAGCGGTTCCAAAAGCTGCATTCACAAAGTCCGGAATACATCGACGTGGACGGTCTTCGTCGTAACATGGATCTGCTGGATTCTGTTGACTGGAGAACATCTTGGCGAAGCTGTCGCTCGCTGCCTCTCCTCTTATGATAAGCATCACGACGCTGAGGAAGAGTATCAGACCATTACTGCCCCTTGAATTCATCCTGACTTGTATTCACTTCTAGCTCTCTCCGTCTTGGAATAATTTCACGCAACTTCAAGGTGTGTCACCCACGTGCAATTTCAGACACTCCTCATGTCTTATAAATAAAGAACTACAATCCTCTGTCACGCGCACTCAAACCGCGTAAAGGAGATCCTATATAATACCAAGTACTGTACAACCCAATGGAATCCCGTTAACCCAGTTTTTAGAACTTTTCAAAGTAATATCCCTCTTATTATTCTCCTTTAAGAGCCTAAGCATCGAGTAATAAACAACGTCTCGACGCTGACGTCGCGGTACGCGAAATTCTCGAAACTCATCGTCTCTCCGTGGCGCGCACGTGGGATACTAATAGATCCAAATACAGCAGGCTCAAGTAAACAATTTTTTGTCCTACACCAATGGCAGTGTTATTTTATAAAGTAAAAACGAGTAAGAAGACACGATGATCGTCAAACTTCAGATACGATATATCACAGAGGATATCGCGATACGCATCCGACAGGGACCAGAGAGAGAATGTGCAGAAGAGTCAGGATACGCAGGAGAGACAGAACAGCCGCTCTCTCTGGCGGCTTGCCGCTAACTGAACACTGCTGAGCACCGTCACCGCCGTGTGCATCTGAACGCTCAGAGTCCCTCCCTGTAAGCTCGTCCCTGCTCCACCTACTACATCGTCAACTGCTCCGTAGCACCCTCGCGCCGCCAATCCACTCATTCCCGACTCTCAACGTATATCTCAATTTTCCCTCGCAGTCCCACCAACTTCTTTCGCATCAACCTTCTTCTTCTTCTTCTTCTTGTTCTTTAGTTCCACCATCCCTTAATACACAAAGACACTTTGGCTCATTTCACTAATTTTTACGTACACTGCTCAATCTACCTATAAAATCAGATATGTAATGGTACATTAGGTATAATGAGATTATAATCCATACCCAGTATATTCTATTACATAAGTTTTGTATAATCGGTGCTCCAATAATATGCAGCCATTTTTTGTGACAGCATAATTGTAGGTTCGGTGTCAGACAGAATGCGTTCAGGTAGAAGAGGAACGTTGGCGTGCGCGAATGGACAACAGCCAAGGTACTGTGCAAGAGCGTCATTCACGTAACAAGAGTGGAGCTATGTAACAACGTACATAGATATACCAGGATACAAGAAAGGTCAGCCGTCGTGTGCGCTTCTGGATTATCTAGAAAGACGCCGCCAAGGTGGCAGTACTATATCTCGTGGAACCCTTTACGTAATCTTGTCTACTTGGTTAGACATAGAGGAACCGTCCCACGACCTGGGGAAATATCAAGTCATCCGTGTATATAGCTGGCCATCGGTAGACCATAAAGAAGTAGACCTAAAGATAAATAGAAAATACGTGACGATCTGTCTAGGATACTACGGCTACCCCTCGGGGGTTAAATATCAAAACACACCCCAAAAGGGCCTCAGGGTCCCTCTTTTACAAAAAGCATAATTACGCTATTGGGCGCAGGTGGTTGGAATGCTTTTCACCACTTGGTTCTTTTTTCTCACCCTCGCTGGGCACGTTGGATACACTCAAACGGGACTTCCGTAGCACAAGCTGACGGTCTCTGGCAAAGATTTCTTCCCGAGGGATAGAGAAGGAGAAAGGGAAAAAGAGAAAATCGTGAATCGAATGTCCAACGCGTCCAGGCGCGGTAGGCTGACTGTTGAAGAGGCATTTATTAATCGAATTAATCTAAGCTGTCCAGTGAGGTGAGTAGCACGAGCGCTCGTGACCGCGTTCCTGACTTTAGGATTAGGATTCGAGGATTAAAGTTTAAAACTCAGCAGCGAGTGACCGGCTTCAATATGAGAGGCATGCTCCACTCGCGAATCCTCACCGTCAGGCACTGATCTTAATCGCACCGCCATTTCCGTGTCTTCTTGTTCCTCTACAGCTTCGGACGAGTTCAGATGCTACTTCCATAGAGAAAATAGAGAGACTTTTATATAGGCATACTTCTACCTCCGCCAGGGAAAGTCGTCCTGTTCAAAGGAATATTTATTGGACATGAGAATATGAGATAGTCTTACTCCTGTGTACAGGACGTGGCCACCATCTTGGACAGTTTGTAACTTAGTATGTTTCTTTCTTTGTATAACTACATCGCCAGTTACATTCCCTCGCTTTGACGGAGACCAAAAATGTCTACTCTCCCTTGATACTTCAGAATCCGGCTGCGTGCCGGCATCCTAGATTCGGGGATTAACCCCCAGTGATCTGTGATCCACCCTTCAGGCTCTAACAGCTTGGCATCATGGGTCAGGATGGGAATATCGGAGAATCGACGATCACTGTTTTCTTATCCATCCAGACACGGAGGCATATTCCTACTACACTTCAGGATATGTAAGGCTAGATGAGCCGCAAGCTAAATACGACCACGACGACGTCTTTTCATGTTTTTTTCCTGAGTATTTCTTTGCTGGCAATATCAGCTCTCGCTCACTATACTGAACGCGGATGAGAGATTCAATCTCAGGGATCTTACAGCGCGTAATTATTAAGTTAATTACGATACCTTGGACGGGAGAGAAATGCGCGGTCTACAAATTGTAACGTATTTTTTTTTCTTTTATACTCTGCCGGTAAAGAAGTAGGCGGTTCGAAGTAATGTCACATAGTGCCCCCTCTCGGACACTATTGAAAGATACAGAGACTCAGGAACCTGGAATCAGAGATCCATCTAATAGAAATGGCTTGAACTACAATCCAAAGCAAAACCTAATTTTCACAGCACCCTGGGTATCGGCCCGTGAAGGAATCAAAGAGGAAAGGATTTTTGTTTTTAGAGTAATTGCCACTCTCGCATCATGCTAGCCACTCTGAGGAGTGCTCGCAACCTATTGGTAAGTACTTTTCATGATAAAAAAAGGACATTCGTTATTACTTTCCTAAATGTTGTTATCCTTTCGTGGTCTACCCTTATGTAACCTCTAAAGATAGTTTATTTTTCTATAACTCTATTGTATTGACTTGTCACAAGAGATGATTCTTTTCCACAGACATTCAAGAATGCGAGAGGCGTCCAGACCTCAACAGTTCGAGCATCAGATCATCTGTTCATTGTAAGTTATATTATGTGCTGTGGCTGATAAATTATCATTTGCATTCATTTACTTTGTAGCACAGGGATAGCGAGCAAGACAATCCAAACATACCATTTGAGTTTGATGAAGTAAACAAGAAACGTATAGATGCTCTTCTTGCTATATATCCTGAAGGCCACAAACGTGGTGCTATGATTCCCTTGCTCGACTTAGCACAGAGGCAACATGGTTGGCTTCCTATCTCTGCTATGCACAAGGTGGCTGAAATCCTAGAGGTGCCTCGTATGAGAGTGTACGAGGTTGCAACTTTCTACACTATGTTTAACAGAAAACCCATGGGAAAGTACCATATTCAAGTTTGTACTTGTACCCCATGTTGGCTTAGAGATTCCGACTCTGTATTAAATGCAGTCAGCAAAGCTGCAAACTGTGAGGTTGGTGGTACGTCACCAGATTCTATTTTCACTATCTCTGAAGTAGAATGTCTTGGCGCCTGTGCTAATGCACCAATGCTACAAGTCAATGATGATTACTATGTAAGTATACTTTTTCTACATTACTCTGATCGTTTATACAACAATTTCATAATTTGATTTATTCCTACAGGAGGATCTTACTGCGGAGACAGCTGAATCCATAATAAATGCTTTGAAAAAAGGTGAAAGACCTCCACCAGGGCCACAGAATTCTCCACGTTTTGCTGCTGAACCTGCAGGAGGTCTTACATCTTTAACCAGCCCACCTCCTGGCCCTGGTGAAGGTGTACGCTCGGATCTTTAGAATCCTCAAATTATTACCATCATAGTACGAGTGCGAAGCATCGTGTAAACAATATTGCAATATATGTGTAAAGCCCAATAAATTATAAAATATTATCGTTAAAATTGCCTGCGCTCTAAATGTTTCCCTTTTCGTAAAGCAAATCTACAATTGATGGCGTTGCGTTCCTTCCATGATCCTACCCCTTAACAAAGTCCTATCAAGATTGCACATACGTTTGTTGTCACTAATGATTATCACATTGGCAGCTAAAATTTTTGGATTATCGAACATTTATAAAATTTGATTATTTAATATGACAGAGCCAGTGCCGACGACAGAAGCTTCTAAAAAAATTCAAGTTATTAACAAAGAAACTGTTCATCATATATGTTCTGGACAGGTGAGGTTACTTTAATTTTTATAAAGAGTAAACAAGTAAAAAAAATTTTTTTACAACAGGTAGTATTGGATTTAGCAACTGCTGTAAAAGAACTAGTTGAAAATAGTTTGGATAGTGGTGCAACAGTTGTTGAAATTAAACTTGTAGACTATGGTCAAACTTGCATCAGCGTTAGTGACAATGGATGTGGAGTTCTAGAAGATGACTTCGAAGGTTTAGGTAGATATACAACAATCGTATAATTAAAATATATACTATTGTTTATATGAATACATTTCAATCATTAATTTTGAACAGGTTTAAAGCATCATACATCAAAGCTACAGGAATTCTCAGACTTAGCGGAAGTGGATACTTTTGGATTTAGAGGAGAAGCTCTAAGTTCGCTATGTGCTCTTGCTGATTTAAGTATAGTCACTAAACATTCTAGTAGTGTACATGCATATAAATTAGAATTTGATAGAAATGGCATCCTGAGAACGAAAGAACCATGTGCTCGAGACACTGGTACTACCGTTCATGTAAGAAATATATTTAAAAGCCTACCGGTCAGAGCTAAGGAATTTCAGAGAAACATTAAAAAGGAATATAATAAGACTCTACAAGTATTATACAGCTATTGCCTAGTATCAGTCAATATTAAAATTACCTGCAGCAATACAATAAGCGGGAAATCAGTTAATCTTCTTATGTCTACCATGGGAGCAGAAAGCGTCCTGACAAATATAAACTCATTATTTGGCAAGAAAGCTTCAGAATCTCTTGTCACAGTTAAAGCAGAAACGCCAGATGAATTTACTCTTCAGGAATACAATCTATCCAATGATACTACCTTTGACTTTTCCTGGGAGTGCTATGTAAGTAGCTGCGTACATACACTAGGACGTTCTACACCAGACAGACAATTCTTCTACGTAAACGGTCGTCCTTGTGATTTAGTCAAAGTGTCAAAATTATTAAACCACGTATATCACAAGTACAATAATAAACAATACCCATTTGTCTTTTTGAATTTGAAACTTGATCAAAATTGTACAGATGTCAATGTGACACCTGATAAGAGAACAATATTTTTTACCCAGGAGAAAATGATCTTAGCTACTATTAAATCTAACCTGGTGCGCGTGTGGGATAAACTCCAAGGTAACTTTATGCCAGTGACCTTACGAGACCTAAGTGTAAAGTTCAAGAGAGGTAGTTCGCCAACTCTTTCACAAGAACCACCTGCAAAGAGACAGCAAACTACTGAGACCAAAGTACAGAAAATCAAGAAAGAAGTCAAGGACGATGAAACTGATGGGGATGATAATGTAGAATACATAGAGAAACCAGAAGACATGACAATGACTATCAGCATTAATTCAGTAAGAAAAGCATTCTTATCCAGAAAGTCATCTACAACAATTAATGGAAATGATCAGAATAGGATAAAATATAGAACACAGATAGAACCAGGCCGAGATTCAGAGGCTGAAAAAGAACTTCAACGAGAACTCACAACGGATTCCTTTGACCAGGTTTTTTTTCTCTTGATTTTGATGAGCACAAGACTGTCAAAGAATCATCTAACTTAATTAACATTTTTTCTTCACAGATGCAAATCGTAGGACAATTCAACTTAGGCTTTATAATAACACGACTTTATGGTGACCTATTTATAGTGGATCAGCATGCCAGTGACGAAAAATATCGATTCGAAAAGTTTAGTAACGAGACAAAATTAAAAACACAAAAACTTATAATTCCTAAACCACTAAATCTCGCTTCCCTTAATGAAAATGTTCTTATCGAGAATCAAAAAAGTTTCGAAGACAATGGATTCATGTTCCAAGTAAATGGAGAAGGTACGTTACTACTCACTGATGGTATTCACTCAAAAATAACGTTCAAAAGTATCTTATTACAAATTCCAGCCGAACCTGGTCATCGAGTAGAACTCATAGGAATGCCAGTTAGCGGCGGATGGCAGTTCGGCCAAGAAGATATAGAGGAACTAATCTTCCTTATTAAAGAAGGTGGTGATCCTGAAGGTGGTCAGATTCCTCGACCAAGCAGAGTGCGACAGATGCTGGCATCTCGAGCTTGTCGTAGTGCAGTTATGGTTGGAAAACCATTGAACTTTTCGGAAATGCGCCGACTGGTGTCTCAAATGGGTCAGATGAAAATGCCCTGGAATTGTCCTCATGGTAGACCTACGATTCGGCACCTCTTGTCGTTGACTGCATTAAAATGATAGCAGGAGCTTCCTGCGGTGACTCCAAATCAGAATATACCAATGTATATCAGGATGAGGATAATGAACTGTAGTGTTGTGAGACATCAATATATTCAAGAGGATGTTACACACTGATTGTACGAAATATATTGAATCCGGAGTGTGCCGTGGAGATGAGGGTACCAGGACACTGAGGATGCCAGTGTAACTCTTTAACATCTGTTTGCCCTTGGTGGATGAACAGAAGCTGCGGTGGTAGACCGGCTAATTGGCCATCTTTAGGAGCTTCATCTTGATCTACTTCTAAAGAAAGATCCCACTGGGCGATCTGATCGTCAGCACCACCGGAAGCGAAGACTGTACCTTCTTCCGGATGCCATTCTACTGTAGTGACTGGTGCTGTATGTTGTTTAAAAGTAGCTACTGGGCTTGGTTCGGATGAACTGAATTGTCGTAGATCCCAGATACAGAGCATTCCGTCATCCCCGCCAGATACGAGGAATCGCGTTTCTTTACGATTCCAGGAAATGACGTTTACATCGGCCGTGTGAGCATTTGTAGCTGTTAGCATGCATGCTGATTGAGGACTAGCTCTGGTGTCCCAGATTCTTATACTGTAAAATGTGCATTCCAGGTTTGATGTAAAGTTTAATGTATTTAAAAAATAGACTTAATATGACTAAAATCTTCATTATGAAATAAAAATAAAATGTACGTACCTCTTGTCTACCGAACAAGAAGCCAAAACGTTTTTCTCATTTGGTGACCACTGTAAATCTTCCACACTATGAGGTGCATGGCTATTGTAAGGTCTCTGGTCAACAAGCCAGGAAGAACTGGACACACTATCGCTATTCCGCCAAATGTGAATGTTTCCTTTACAATCTCCAGAGGCGAGAGTACCTGGTTCTACAGGACTCCAATCTATAGCATATCCCTCACTGAGATGTCCCTTGAATGTATACAAAGGTTTAACGCCTCCATCAGACTTATCACATTTTTTACGGTAAGCTATAAGCAAGTCGCTATTGTCCACAGCTTTCAGTTGCTCATTTAAATTCCATAGATTCACTCGGCCAAGTTCACTCCAACTTGCTGCCAGGGTTGTGTTTCCAATCTGTGTACACCTGCCAAAATACATTGCACGTGCAATTACACTGGACATTCAGTCATTCGTTGATGCTTGCTCAGGAAGTATTCTTACCTAACTCTATTAACGCATCCTTGATGCTTTATTGAAGCAGTAGCCATGACTGGTGCACGTTCACCTTCATTTTCATCTTCAGAATCACTCAATTCGTCCTCGGAATCCTCATCACCTTTTCCAGTGCCATGGAGGTTTGACATTTTTATTATAAGAAGATTATTAACATGAGCCTTAGCAGCTTGTGTTCCAGCCACCACATACATGCTAAGAGGATATGTGTCTCGAGAGTTGCCATAATCATCATGAACTATATCAAAACTTAAACAAGGTGCTCCTGTCTGTGCCTGATGTAATAATCGATAAGCAGATTTATCTACAATGAGTTCCTCGCCCTGCTTTAGCGGTTGTCCAGGTAAATAAACTTTTTCCTCCTCATCCATATTTGACCCAGCATCCTCGCCATCTTCCTCTTCCATAGATTCTTGATCCTCATCTTCGCTCCCTTCACTCATGACCTCATCAAAGATGCCATCCACGGGCTCTTGATCCAATTGTTCTGACATATCTTCGTACAACAAATCCTATTTTATGCAGGACAGACCAAGTAATAGAAGGTTTATAACCTCAAAAAACTAGTTTGGTAATGATAAAATGACTATTACACATCTAATCCTCAAATAATTTCCACGCAAATACATATTGTCCGAATATCAATTCTAATGTACAGAAAAATCCTTATTTTTATAAGAGTACATAAGATTTTTCAAAAGAAATATGATAAACGAACTAACCTGACTGTTGCTGCACTCCAATGTATCCCCACGTGACGAGACTATGTACAATACATACTATAGCAAACCTGACTATACCTTAATACAGCATCATAAATGCGCCACTGCATATAATAACCATTTAAGTATTATTTTTGTAGGATAAACGGAAAATGCATATAATTGTTACTTTTTGAACATGAAGTTTTAGATATTGAGGATATGCATATATTGCGTTGGTGAGGTAAATAAAAAAGGACAGCTTCATAATAGGAGATTATTCATACCATTCAGGTGACTTGGTATATATATTTTTTCCTGTATCTATACTAGATATCGACATATCCGCAGCATAAATTCTCCTGCATTTTTTTTTCATACTCTATCTATCGGCTTATAAAAACTTACTGCATTTTAATGAGAAGCTTGCTTCTGATCATACGACCATCGGGGACGAAGAATGGAGTCGGGCAAGCAAGCTGCTCCATTGTGGACCAGTTTATTAGCAATCTATATTAATAATAATAGTAATAGTATAATTAATATAGTTTAATGTATAAAATACAGTGGTAGTAATTATTGTAATCCTTGCAAGGGATAAGGTTTAGGAGCTGAATAAGGAGGATACTAGGATGGAGAGGAAAAGGATAAGGAAGAGTATAAATGAATAGAAGTGACAAGTCTGACCTGGGTGGGTATACTCACATTCACAGACATTTTACTCGGTATTAGCTATGCTTATTAATATGGGGATTGGTACCAGAGTTATTCGTCAGTTGTATGGGGGCGGCTGTAGCGTGCGTATGATGTGTCGGAGATGCGTTGGGGTTGTTGCGATAGGGGTTGGTATTATAGAGGCTGTGCAGGTAAGAGCGCTGGACGGGCTTGTGCTGAGCGAGCTGAAGTAGTGCCTCGGGTATCGAGAACCACTTCCGCTTCCGACCAATAGCGCGTGAATCTTCCCATTCTGGTAGCTCCTCTGTTACCCGCATTACCCAGACCTGTGTTCTATGCTTGTGTTCCACATTCTGCAATGACAAACATGCTATTACGTCAGAATTGTATAGATAACAAGACAACAGCTGCTAGTCAATTAATGTCCCAAATGCTGACCTCGAATATGCCAAGACACCGACCCAGCTGCCCCAGTACTCCAGCCTCTTCCCTAACTTCCCGCAGTGCAGTGACTGCAGGTTCCTCCTCAGGTTCCACACCACCCCCTGGTACAATCCAGTTATCTGGTCTTCGGCTGGATGTTACCAAGAGAACCTGTTGTGCAACATGGAAGACAAAAATCATCAGCAACCTAACTAGCTATAACAGCACTAAATCTGACCAAATAACATGAATGAATACAGGATTAAATAAATTGCATAGCTCTAACAATAAATATGGTAATACGGTGCCGGCACAAACGTAGAAAAAGGAGTGCCCTTTATTGGCCTACCTCATCCTCGAGGTCGTTCTTGACGCAGATACACGCGGCCCTGCGTCTATATCCCTCCGAATCGTAAATACGGATCGAATTTGGCTTCTCCTTCACCATGTTTCACCCGTGAGGATCAGCAAATATCATCCCGTAGACAGATATTCGTCAGACGGCCGTATCGGCCATCCCGTGTTCCCGCATTACTTTTAGGATATTTGGAGCCAACATATTTTCAACGTGAAATTCACTCTTTGAGTTGTCTTCTCGTTCCCATAATCGTCCTCCGCACTTTCGTCAAATGTTCCCACCCGAAGCTAAAAAGACCCCTAGTCCCGTCACAAGGATATCGGCACAAGGTCTCAAGCACTCTATCTCACTCTCACTGGCCTTCCGTTCTCTATCAAACGCCTCGCTATAACCTCAAAACTTTGAAAGCTACAGACGTTCAGAGTCTCCCTTCTGCTCTGAACCATAAACTTTCTTCCTTCCTTTCCTTATGGCTGACTCCTCCAATGAGGAGATGTGCCAGTAACTAGTCCTAAAGGAACCATAAACTTATGATCATCTTGCCGCTGACCCTGAAAATTGTTCCTAATCAGAACGGAGGCTCACGAGATTTTCGACAGTACTTTCACGTGACCACATTCAAGATTGTACCATATTTCATCAATCGCAAGTGCTCGACCAATAGCATTACGTAAATATTTGTAGACGAGCTTTTCATTGGTTTATCGATCATATTTGAATGGACGTTTGATGCATATGAAGCTACCTTTAATATACAACTACGCTAGTCATAAAATGAAAATTCCTGAATTCCACTCTTAATATCCATTTTCCTAGACGCTACCAGTGGTTCGTTGATCCTCCGCCGTGACCTTGATGAATGGCAGGGAGAATCGTAATATCCCACAGTCCACTACAAAGAGATTGATGACGTAAATACCTACGCACTACTTAGTCCACAATGACAAATACTTGACAAAATTAATAGATTACCAAGCTAATCTATTTGTTCCTATGCAATGAAGTGATGAAGGGGAGAGGGAAGAAAAAGTAAAAGAAAAAAGGCAAGAGGCCAAACGGAGCAAGAGATAAAGATTGCATTGTTTGCATTGATTGTAACGCGTCGAAGGTTAAATCAGAACCTTTATTTGTTACTACAGCGTCAACAGCATTACGACAAGTCCTCTCTCCTCGAAACTCTTATACATTCTGGCTCCCCCTTTTATGAAAGTATCAAAAATATCCTTTCTAGCACTCATCCCCCAACAGACAACAAAAACGATACATCTCGGTCTCGGTAGTAAAATCATTAAACATAGAACATTTTTTTTATCTAGAGCTAGAGGTTTCTCTCATCTCAGCTATCACGCACTCGCTTTATCATTTGTATATGCACACACGCACACTCGCACTCTGGCGTTCCTTATACTTCCTGTACAACCCGCTCGATTATGTATGCGCAGGTGTGCACTCGACTGAACGTCACTTCGTAATTCTCATTCAAGAAAAAAAATAGTAGTATTCAAGTAATAATAGTAACGATAATAACCGCCTCTCGCTTAATGCTAAATCGACTTCAAGATGTAAAACTAAGTAAAATTTATAAATATGGTACAATCGATAGTAAGCGATAGAGCAGTAATAGATTAATTAATTATAGATACGTATAGGTAATAGCATTGATCGTTGAATCTTATGGCGATTATTAAAAGTCCTTTGCTTAATATTACAATCAAGGATTGAATTAGGTATCTGTCCTTACGTTCGATTTGATCGAGTCTCGCTCCTCAGAACGATCACCACATATGCACGAACCAGCATCGCAGACTAGCAGCCACCTTGACTAGTTTTTTTCATCTTCCTTTTATTTTACTTCCGTCTTTCCCACCATTATCAAGCAAGTCTTCGACGTCGGTGTTCCATAGATCAGCGACACGATCCACTGTGATTTTTACCCGCGATTTTGATGTGCGAGAATCAATCGCCAGGATGTTCAGGGCAGCTGCGATTCACTTGAAACCACTTATCAATGCAGCTGGGAAAGATTTTTTCGGAATGAGTTTCAACTAGTGAGAACAAGATTAATGAGAATCGAATGAATAATTATACATACTTTTTGTGATATATGCAGAGGCAAGGCAAGCGAGCTATCACATCCCCAGGTTGTAACTCTTCCAGACAAATGACGCACTCTCCTTTTTCATCTGCTAGTACATCCTCTACACAGATAAGACAATCTTTTTAGTAAATCTAATGATTTTGCTTGATATTAAAGATGAGAAAGAACTGACCATTATAACTCAGACGAGGCTTGGTCAGGCACATGACCAAGTGGCATTCTATGTCATCTGGTAAGATGAACTTGGAGCACACAGGACACTTTAGACCTTGAAGAGAAAGAAGACAGCATAAGAAGCACGAGGGTTAACACTGTTGCATACGTGTTCCGGGTCTGCACTGTGCCTACCGTAAAATACTCTTCTAACACGATGAGCGGGTACAACTTCAATTTCGGACTCGTTCAGGCACGAGCTCACTATAACTCCCATAGTAAACCCGACCTAACCTAATGCGATCCATCCCACCGCGAAGATGTTGAATGCCGTGGCAACGTTTATTCTCGCGACCGCGGAAAGTTAAGGATCTTCCTTGACTACTTAAAATTTACAGACTTTTTTCCGCGGCCGTGATCGATTGCACGCGGTTACCAGGCCAACCACCCCGGCAACACGCGTCAAAACAAACGCCCTCTATTTTCTATCTTACCCGTGATTACAGTAAGGATACTTCTACATATCTAACCTGACCGACGGAACGCAAAAAGCCTAAGTGGAATATCTGATAATACTAAAACAAATCTTTGTAATTTGCAAACCCAATGCAATAACAAAGAACAGCTAATCATTAGAGTATGTGTAATATGAATATTACGTGTGTATGTACACATATAAACTACCATCCTGAAGTAGTGCAAAAATTGATGGAAACCCTGAGGTAGGATTTTCTTCCTAGGGAGGGAATAGATTGACCTTATGTCTCATAAGCATTAAAATGAAAAACAAATGGATGTGAAATTCAAATAGCGCTTATTAGAAGTCATTTCATTATGAACAGCCCATGGAGAAAGATTCTATGACAGCAAAACAATCGTCCTAGAAAATTCACCATTTAGATCCATAATAAAATATATTTTACTGATGACATGCTTACCATTAAGAGACCAGATATGAGAGGGCAAGCTATGAGCAGCATAAACGCGACCACCATCCTCATCATTGTCATCTGAATCAAGTTGTGGTAGTCCCAGAGCCTGTCCAACACTGACCCCTACGGAAGCAGCAAGGGCACTCTGTTCACCAGAGGACAAATCTGGTACTGAGCTAAGAGACCGTGCTCTTTGTCTGCTATCTCCAGGCACTCTAGAATTCTGTGACTGGTTTCCTTGTTGATGCTGGTGTTGCAAAATCCCAACTCCTCCAGGAAGTGAACGCAAAATCGAGAAACCCTGCATGGTAGCATCATTGGGGCCTCCTGAGGATTGTCCGTTGTTTGCAGCACTCTGCGCCACCGTGCTAGCTTTTCCTCCCATTCCGATGTTTCTCTAACTTCCGGCCGGTTTTCGATCGAAACTTTGATCTTCTCGATCGATCACCGTTCAGCTTATCCCGTGTCTTCTGACGATGTACTCGGCGCTGGCACCAGCACCTCTCTCTAGAGTAGACTTTTTACTTCTTCAAGTTGGCTGGATTCGTACCAAACGAGCTCGAATGATACACACGCTGGTTCTAAAACACTTTAGGATTTAGCTTAGGCCGGAATTTCGCAAAGGTTCGCCACGACAAGCAAGTCATTTCGTCCGAGAGCATAGCAGCGGCTCATCGCGCAAAACATCCCCCGACATCTTGCGATAAACTTCCATAGACTAATTACAGCAGTTATACGAGATTGGACACTCCCTAACATTTCCACTATTCACTGAAAATATCAGCGCCTCTATTATCCACAGACTGAAACCTTATTTTTCCGTAGTTTAGGGCATATTCCGTAATTGAAATACGATTGGTGTTGTTACATTTCAGCCAATTGCATCGATTGATTTAGACTGCTCACAAAAATCAATCGATGTCATTGGCTGAAATGTATTAACCACCAACTGTGCTTCAATTACGAAATATACTTTTAATCTAGAATATTAATTTTCATCGAAATTTTTGAATGTGATTGGTCACTGTCTATCGTTTGGCACCGATGTATAATGCGATAGAGACATTATAATTGTGAATCAGCCTGTATACTCCACTTGCAGTACTGAAAGTGGACTACCAGAATTTTTGGAATACACCCTTTGTAGTATTTTCCCGCCATTGGAGTGATAAGTATCGTGTCATTTTCTATTAGTTGGACTTTGGCAGATTTTGGATTTTCATTATGGCACGTAAGTTGACTGAAGTAAAATAAAGTAAAATAAATTATGGTAATGAGGATTAATTCATTAGGTATGTTCTATCTTTTGATAACGTTAATTTTGATAAACATGCTTTAGCTGCGCGATTTGAAGAATGGACTCCTGAACATTTTCTGACAAATCAGACGTCTTGTCAATTGATTTTGGAAGATACAGAAGCCTTACGAGAAATTCCTTTAGTGAATTCTGCTCCTTTGCATAGTTTTAAGGATGGAGAGCTTGTTCGCTTTCGAGGCATGATTCAGGATATGTATAATCCTGAGTATTATTTTGAGAATTACGAAGTCAAAAATTCTCAAACTGGGGAATGTCAGATTCGATGTGGAACTTATAGAGATACAGCTTACTGTTTGGTAATGACATAATATTTACTTACACATAAAAGTATTATGGTCCTTATGGAAATGTCGCAGATATGCCCCTGCCATTATTTTTTAGGCATTCCGGGTATTTTAAAGGACCTATAATAAAATAACTGGCAATACTAGGTGTGAGAGTCTTTAAGAATTGTTCTACTCATGTATAATGTTGCCAACAAATATTATTATTAATTATAATGTGAAAAACATTGCAGTACTCTAAGGATGATCTGTGATATAACTATTTTGATTTTCTATTAGCCTCATGAAGAGATTGTTATTGATTCTAAGAAGAATAGAAGCTCGGAACGTCAGACCTGTGTTGTCATCTCTATTCCTGGATTAAATGAATGGGCAAAAGAAAAGTGTACTAAAACCAATTTAAATCTACCAGAGATGTCCCATACATCTTTTAAAAGAACTCTTGAGCAATCTGTTGAAGAAATGGATTGTTCAGAACCAATTAGAAAAAAAGAGAAAATAATGGAAAACAGTGAAAATGAAAATGCCAATACCCAAGAGAGAAATAATATGAATACACTATCAAAAGAACATATAATGAATTTCCCAATTCCTATTGATGATGGTAAAGCATGCATCGTAAAGGTTATTAAAGTAATCTAATATTATTGAAATATAATATTTACTGTATTTTTCATATACTGATATAACATTTTCAGATTTATGAAGATGCCACGTCATACAAACTAAATCAAATTCTGGAAATTGTTGGCTTTATATCACTTGATCCTGCCTTAAGCCTTCTTCATGACTCTGAAGATGCAATGGATGATTCTGAAGTACAGATTCATAATCCACCTACTTCCTTGGTACCTCGCTTACATGCTGTAAAAATCACAACTCTTACAAAACATCATGTTGATTTCTGTCCACAAATCGTATCGCAGGCCGAACAAATTAGAGGAGAATTACATATGATACTCAGCCAAATATTATTTGGTGACACATTGGCTGCAGATTATCTTATTTGCCATTTGATATCATCCATGTACGTTTTCTTTCGATACAACACGGCATATTCTAGTGCATCCAGTAATGAACCTCCATCATAAAATTTCCAGCTACTTGAGAAAAGATGCACTGTGCTTGGGTTCGTTTCCTATAAACATTACAAATTTTCCTTTTGGAAAGTTTAAGACATTCCCAAAGGATTTATATAAAATTTTGTCTCTTCTTGTACCCAAGAGTCACTATTTGGAATGTAGTCTTGAAGCATTAAATGACATGTGTCTCATCCCAAAGTAAGTTTTAAATATTAATATATATTAGAACAAAAGAATCCCGTTGACCTCGTTTTTATTATTCTATCTGAATTTCTTTCTCAGGAAGGACTATGACTGTAACAGATTAACCAGCGGCATATTGCAATTGAGTAACAACACGCATCTGGTAATAGACGAAACACAATTATCAAGCGGTCGTGTATCCGCTAACGGCCGTAAGAATTATGAGGCCATTGGTGATTTGGTGAAGTTTCAAAAAGTTTCCTACGATTTTAAATACTATCCAATGGAATTTGAAACAGATATCCCGGTGTTAATCTTGTCCGAAGTGAAATCCTTCATACCTGTGAGTTCTTGTCACGTAAAGATATTTGTTCTAATACAGACATCGATAAGCATCCTAATCAATAGGATTTTAGTGTGTCATTCAAGTCATCGTGAAACCCGACGAGGATACAGAAAATGTTTATCCCCAAGTCGTAGAAGCAGCCAAACAGTACTTAAAGGATGACAAGCGGTTGAATGATATTCGTCGATATTTAGAAACCATGAGGCACTCAGATTTTCAATTTAACGATGAAATAGTTGACGTAAGTCATAAATTAAGTTGCTATTTAACAAGTTCGTATTTTTAATCTAATTATAATTACAGACCATCCAAGAAGATTTTGTGAAGATGCGACAATCGGATCAAAGTATAAACGCTGACAATTTACACTCTCTTATGGTTTTAGCTAGGCTAATGTCTTTATCACATGGAACGAATACGTTAACTAAAGATTATTGGAAACAGTCCATGGATATGGAGTTAAGAAGATTAGAGAGGCTTCCACGTCGAGAAAAGTGATTTCTTAAGAAGTACATTATACATAATCGTATTATTACGTTTTGATAATAAAACCACATAAAATATATCCTCATTTATAGTTCTGTCCATGCAAGAGATATATTCGAAATGCCAAATATTTTTTACGTAAAGTAAGTTCTAATAATTCAAATGAATAGCTTGATATCTTGGAATGGTAAATGCTTTATTTACACGATTAAATACAGAAGAGTATCAACCGTCCAACGATAAACTTCATTGTTGCTGAACTCCAAGAAAGCTTGACCTTCCATCAAGTACATAATAACCATAGCTGAAGTCAGCAATTAATTTACCTTACATCAATGTAATAAATCTGTAACTAAATTCCATTTCTTATAAGAAATGAAACTAGCATACAATTAATGATGCATACATGTCATCGTAGATGTTTCAAGGACGAAACACATATGAGAACAAAATAATTACCTGAAATTCTAATACTGAACGATCCAAAATGGCCGACCAAATAAGAACGTTAAGTGTATCTCTTGAGTATTACTTAAAATAATCTCAAGTTCAAATCTACATATA
>JAYRCB010000470.1:379850-405825 GCA_036026315.1 Trachelus stipa
AATGTCACCTTCAGGTAGGCCTAGTGGCGCCATTTCTTGGTCAGGCCGGAAACTTATCAATCCACCCTCGTACAATATAGATATGTGTTGCTTTTTCAATATAAAATCACTGATAACAGACAACTCATTTCTTGTGGACGATCGCATATTTTGAAGAGGCAATTTATCTCTTTCTCTTGAACCTCTCTGTAATAGGTTTATGTTCTCTTTATAACTGAATTAATATTTGCTTTTAATTCAATTTTGTGCTATAGTCTATACGACTAATACCTGGTACAAGTAATTGTGTATACAGTATAAAAGCAATTGTGCTGATTAAGACTGTTTATTTGATTCTCTTGAATTTCTCTTTGATGCATTTATATTCTATTATATTTACATTAAATGAAGCAGACCTTAATACAATGACGATTTTACGCAGTTATTTATGGAACGTATTGAAGGTATGAAATTTAGTATAAAAATTGTTGTATTATTCATGTGATACAGAAATTCAAATTTCGACGAGCTACTTCTTTTTCTCTTTCATATTCCCAAGTGAATATCGAAATTGGAATGACACTAAGAAAATCCTATAGGATTTCATGCGAGGGCTTTACCAAGTATGTTGGGGATTTACTTGCAATGGCGAAGGATTCAAATTTTTACTTCATTTATATTCCACAGGTTTCGCCGTCCGATTGAATTGTTATTTCGCATGAAAATTTCGAGCATCTCGACGACGATAAAGGATTCATTTCAGTGGTATTTTCTATTTGAATTGAGACGTTCAAACCGACGCCCTCTTCGTTCTGATCCTATAAATACAGTGTCTCGCTGTATACTGCTTGACTGTATATTGAATCTTATGCAGTTTATGTGATACCAGAGGCTTCGCGACGGCTCGTTCTTTGCCTATAAATAAATATAAAACATTGTAAGGCCGTACGGGTTTGTATGATATTTTTAAATTATAGGGTAGAAAAAGAGATACTGGAATAATTTGTGATGGGAGAAAAGAGAGAGATAGAGATTACATGGCTGGATACCGTTATCATGAGACACTTGAAAACTGCATCGCACGCCGATATCAGGCGAAGCAGATACTACGGAACAATAGAGAACCCATTCAACTGTATCTTGTTTGAAATTAATAATATCGGCATTCGGACTCCTAGTGTATCATGAAATACATATGAATTTGCAAACGACAGAGAAGCGAGGGTAATACGAAATTTTTTGTATCAGACTCTTTTTTACCATGGAGGCGGCACCGTACGAATCCCACAGATAAGCAGGACAATTTAGCTTAATTGAAATCAGTGCAGCATTTTTATGGAAATAGAGACAGCGCGGGAATTTTAAATAAATCCCACAGACCATACACAAATATCATATAAAGAGGTTCAACGTCTGTCTTTCACCCATCATCTGCAGTGCTACCAAACTTTGAAAATCAAATTAATTCAGCAGGGTATTTTAATGAAATCCTGAAAATCGATATAGGTATACTTCAATGGGATGTGATATGCGGCCTGAAGTTAGATTCAGTAGAATGTAACATGACGAGATGAGTTGGTAACTCCCATACGATTCAATTGTAATATAGATTGAAGTGAATTATACCCCGTGCCTCAATTATTTTTAGACTCCTCTATATATTATCTCTATGTCTATCTGACCAATTCTCACTAATATAAAGTACATTCAAGAGAATCAACGGTGGGAGTGTGAACTGCTGAGTGGCAATAACACTTTGAAGTTTCGTATTGAAAGACACAAGTGTATAAACGTGTATCCTGGCATCATAGTTCTTCAGTTACGGAGATCAACGAAATGCTTTTCTAAGGCAATTCAGAAAGACACGACAAGTGCCTTCTCTTGAGTAGATTATCTTTATGCTCTTCAGTCTCTTCTCGTACCTTCGTAGTACCACGTGATGATATATACCAGGTTATTCAGCCCAAACGCACCATCTGAATATTATTTTACCATAAGACTCAAATAAGCGCATTAACGTCAGCTGATGCGTTTCTACTGATTAACTCTTTATATATGTATCTATATATTTATATGTATGCTAGCTTAAATACAGGTATTCGCCAGTGATAAGAATTCTCTCTGGATATTTGTGATGAAGAATCATTTGTCAAATATTTTTTACGTGAACGTGGTTATTACACGTGACGTTCCAACTAACGTGACCTTTGACTTCACGTAGGAGGCTAGAATTGTATGATCTTTTACTGTGACATTAACCAAATGACAGGACTTCCTCTCATCCATTCTGACATATAAATGGCTAGTCCCTGCTTTTCCTCTTTTGTCAGCTTGACGTATTGCCTTCTACATCTGTCTATTTGAGGCGGACTCCCTTCAACGGCATTTTCCTGAATGTTTCCTCCGTTCTGTTTCACCATTACGTCACTTCTCCTAACACGTCGATGTCTCTTACCTTTCCATCTGAGTGACACTTCTTTGTGTTAAAGCTCATTTCGTGCTTTCGTCCTCTAATGATCTGGAGTGTCTGACGTAGTTCAAACGTGACAATCAACCATCCGGAAGGATTTGGATTTCCGTAAAAACCTGATAAGAAAAAAAGTTCTTAAGGACCTTGGATTTCAACACATTCTTTAGACTCACCAGCAGGCAGTGGGTTGTACGACTTGAGAGAATAAAATCAAAGTAGCAGATGCGAAAAACGAATAGAGGGATCATATTGTGGAAGATGGGAAAAAAAAGTTCCTCGTGAAAGTTGTCAAGTCGAACGAGGGAGCGAGTCTGGCGCACGGGTACATAACAAAGAAGAACTTTCTCTAGGGGGATCAAAAAGGCGAATTCTAAAGACGACGTGACTTATATTAGTAGACGGCGAAAAATGTATCGCTGTGATTATCAGACGAATGATCAGAATTTAGACGACTACACATTGTAGTGGCAGTGATACCAGTTTTAGTGAGATTCGATAGAGAAATTATTTGGACTATTAATAGCAATGTTAAGTCTTGGCAGAATTGTTGTAGTCACTGGTACAATTTTTAAGGCGAATTGTCACTTTTTGCACTGGGTATCGCAAATATTCAGTTTTCAGTATGTTCCTAGCAAATATTAATTTTTTAGTATAAAACTTACGATACGTGTAATAAACGATGGAACGCGAGGGAGGGTCTTATCGAGACATCTTATCTTACTGACGAATGAGTACAGGCAACGCGATCCAACGAATTCATCGATCGTCACTTTTCTATAAGATATTCGAGAAACGATGTAAACTGATATAAAAGTCAATTTGGGCTTGTTCATCGCGTTAAGGCTCGCCTCATCTGCATGCTTTTGATCCCAGTGATCATCCGGCTTCGCTTTTGTCTTCCTCAGGAATTTACTTAAGTCCATCCGTTCTTTTAGGAATGTTTGAGCGAACCTCCATAATCCCATTAGAGGCACGTAAACGAGCTTATACGCTGACCCAGTAAATCTAATCAGAGAATATGGCTTTTGGTATTTTAGATTAGACGAAGGATGTATTGCGAGTTCTCGAAATTGCTGGGTCACTTGTTGCTGCGCTTTTTATTTACGTACGAATCAAATCGAGGAAAAATGGAATCAGTGAATTTTATATAATCTTTTGAGAATGTTCTCAAGTTTATCATCACATTGATCCACATTAATTGGCATAAACAATAAATCGGTAAGAGAGATCGGCAGTATATTTATTCAATTGATACAGACTCTTTAAAAACTCGTGCCAATTGACAGTTTATATTAAATCTTGGTGTCGATTTTTTAGCTTGCAGTTGAAAATCACTATTGAACTCTTCTGTCTTTTGGAGCCCTTCGAAATGTCTCTTTACTTCCTGAATGTAAGTTTACGCTCTGAAGCGAAAGTTAAGGACATTAAATCTCGATGCTGAATTCGTTTGCATGAAGATGCATCTCATGACGTGTCCAGTCGATGCGCTTAGCTCGGAATTTGCATAAAGATTTGCATTAGAACGATTCAAGTCTGCCAGAAGCAGCTATACGTGGAATACGCCACCAGGAATATCTTTTATCGGTCCGAGAAGAGTCGTAAAGAGCGCGTAGTTGAGTATAGGATACACATATATAGGAAAGCGTAGCGATGGGGAGAGCATTGGCACGTAAAAAATGATTTCCCCTCAGGATGATGGATTCGTTTTGCGATGCAAATGCTGGAATCGCGAATCGACAGAGTGGTTTTCGTCAAAGGATTTCAATCTCCAATTCAAAAGTATGGTATGCCGAAAAAATATTAAATTTGTTTGAAAAAAGTTTAACCATTGTATGGCCACTATAACATTGTACATAAAATTTTTCTTCTGATGTTACGGCATTGAGCTTTCTTTCCCTTTTCCTCTGCTCGTATCTGTCTCCCCTCTTATCTCTTCTTTATTCAATGCCCGTTAAATCGATACTAATCGATACTCTTCGATTCTTGGCAAATTCTTTTTTTCCTTAAGTAGCTTTACCTTGCTTTAATGTTTGTTCTCGTCCCTTCTCAGTGGTTATCGACTATTTTCATTTTACCCTTTCGATACCGTCATTTATTTATTTACGTTTCTCAGCAGTTCTTTATCTTTGATGACAAAATTATTAAAAGCAATTGTATAAAGACCTGCGTTCGAATCACGAGGCCTGTCGAAATTATTTCACGGGCGAATGAGGTAAGGGTGGGGGGTTGGTTAAAGGGGGAAAGAATACGAAAAAATGGGAAAATAATATCTCCAAAAAATCTTGGAGGATTCAACTTCATTCGTTCTGGTGACTATCTGATATTTTTTTAATTTACTTTTAAACCGACCGCCTTCTGTCTTACTCTGTATCCAATGAGAGAACCCGGTGAATTTAATTTTCTCCGGTTCTATGGTCTAAATTATACTACGAGAAAAATTAGTCCATTAGTGGTAATTTTTTTGTCAAGATTCCATCGGGAGACTAAAAATGAATTTCGATTAGAAGAGCGGAAACAAGGAATTTAATCTTACTTCAGTGAAGAAAAAATGAAAGAGGAGGAAGAGCCATAAGAAAATCATCGGGACTGTCATGTATTTAAAAATATGTGATTATATAGCCTATGATTATAAGTCGGTGATTATATTCAAGGTGTACCGAGTTTCTGATTTCCGGTGCGAATTCCGCATAATAAAATGAGGGCGAAGTCGCTGGTAACGATTACAGTAGAAATCCTCATAATAAAAGATATTGAATTACGACGGCAACTGGTGCAAGTATATATCACGAGGTTGACGTTTCTCCAAAATAAATATACCAATATGCAACCCGCATCCTTTTTCAAGGAAATTCATCAGAATGTTTTCCCAGTGCTCTTAGTCAAGAATGAAATTTACAGGTTCATTGTCAGTGGTCCATTTTGAAAAATCTTTTAATGAAGCAATTTAAATACCATCCAAATCAGTTTGGCCTTTGATTTTCAATTGCTGATAAGCAGCTTGAGGTTACTCCCTTCAGTTAAGTCCTAAAACCGAAAAATCAGAGTGTACCAATCAATTATTTGCATTAATTATAGCATAATGAAGAGAATAAATTATAATTAAAGAATCTTCTATACGTAATGTTTATAACCACTTAAATATAATTTATTTAGAAGGTTCAAAATCTACTACTCCGTTTCCACCCTCAAGTCGACCGAACCTCGGCTTTATTCCGTGTACGGTAATTTTAGCGGTTTACCCCTTTAACCAAGCGAAATTGACGATAATCTCCCAGTGATTAAGGTTGCCGTGGATATCAGGAAAGCAAGAAACGTACTCAAGGTTGGCTTACGTAATGTCAAGAATAAAAGGTTTAATTTAACAGTGAAAAATATTAAGAGAGGTTGATAATTTATGTAAATAAAGAAGAAGAAAAAACAATTGAATCTGATAGCAAGCCAGTAATTAAAAAACGTCATTTCGCTATTTACGTTAGTGGATGACAGCTGTCGGCAATGAAACAAACGTTTTTAATTGAAAATTTTCTCACTCTACTGCCAACTGATATTTTTCTCATTTCACTGATGCTTTAGCCGTGTAACCGTTTCTGCCATTTCGGTAGTATCAGAGTGGACGCTGACAGAGTTTACTTGCTATATAAGTATATATATTATCTATAAACGGCTAGGCTTTATCCACCTACCGTGAAAATAATGACTATTATCTTACCAAGGATTTCCGGCGACGGTCTAACAAGAGCTTCCATTGGTACGGAGAACGTAAGAACGGATATTCGGTAAATATATTTCCCAAATTTTATGAGGTTAATTAATTTCGAGCTAGGGAGACGACGTCGTCTCAATAGCCGAAAGTGCTAATTTTAAGTCTACTGGGGATAGAGATGGATAGGCTTACGGATAGCCAGAAATTCATCCCCGGGGAATGCATTGAACGAACGCCTTCGCGATAGAACCAGATGAAGGATGTCCTGTTTATGATAGAGGAACTCCATAGAAACTACCGGCTTTGTCGGCTGGTTAAAACGTCGTTAAATGGACGATCAAACTCTGGCGACCTCCTCTACCCAAGCCATGTACAGGAACGGATCTCCATAGAAACGTAATAAAGATTTCTACAATACAAAAGTAATTCAGTGCGTGATAAAAAGGCAGTCATCGTAATATGCAGATTAGTCGACATAAGTCCTGTTTACAATGTTAAAATTATTCTGGTGTTTATTTATCTATCTAACGGGATAATGTGAGTATAGTAATATTGTAACAAAAGATTCTAAGGCATGAAGAAATTAATCAAAATCGCTTCTAGCAACCCTTTTGGCCCTTGTCGTCTCTTGGGCTTATACCCAGGATGAAGCAGACGTCTCGTAAGGGGAATCATAGAGATTTAAGCAGCCACATGTCTTCATATACCACACTCAACAGTCTGGAGTGTATCAAAAGGCTTGCGTTCAAAGAATTCACTGGTTCTCCTCGAGATTCCAAAGCCAAGGCCTGTACGTTGTTTTTCGAACATAAAAAAAAGTAGATCCAGCTTTACTAAGAAATCTTCCTGAAAGATAAGGATAATCAAACAATCCATCAAGTCCATGTACATCAATTTATTAAATTTCTTCGATAAGGGATACAGGCAAGACTCAAGGGGCAAGCATACGATAATCCGTGTTCCCGTACGTGTGAATAAGGTTTTCGAGGTCGCTGAGGTCGAATGGGGCTCAGGAGATCACAGCGACGACGAAAGCCTATAAAATTTTGGGTTACGATCAAATTATAATTATAAGACAGATTAAAGCGTGTTTGCAGTATACAGGACGAGTGAAACGTTGATTAGGTAGATGGGCAACGCGTGCTTTCGAAAATGACTTATTAGCGTGGCCATCTATCGGGAGTTTGCGTAAACATATTCTCGTCTTCTCGATGCGTCATCGACCTGGCGTCATATTGGGATTATTAAATCAATTTGGACTAAATGCACGAGGTTGACCCGTGGACTATAAAGAGAGCATATTAATCGCTCCGAACCTAGATCGTCTTCATATTCACTACACAAGCGGTACGTCTCTACTTATCGAAACATACATAGATTCAGTCATTGATCCTCACACGTTCGTTCGTTCGTTCGCTTATTTATAATATATTAATACAACATAAGTCTATTACCTGGCTTCATCTAGCAATCTCACACTACTCAAAGTTCTTTGATGTCTTCGCAGAACGGAATTGACTGGCTACCTTTCATCGACCTGTGACCCCAGGTATATATCGATGCTACCTTCCTTAATATTAATAGAAATTTTGAAAACTCCAAAAGCATCATTTTTTAAATATAGAGTATACATTGTCCGTTCTGCGAGTTTCATCTGAATCTTCTTCAGAATTTCTGTACAGTATTCGAGACTGTAAAGTAACTTGCTTGCATCGAATAGGTGCTGAATCGTCTATTGATCCGAAGCTTAGAGACTTTTTGTCAGAGTAGGTATATCCAGGTATCATTTCCAGGCAGTAGAATTACAATGCTCCTTGCTGGATATCATAGCTCATGGACTCTCAGCAGGAGAGAAGGAGGTTAAGCTTGAGATTATTATATATCAAGTTGCCATTGTAGACGCTTAAACTTTCGGCCGAGGATGAAGCTCTCCTTGTTACACGATGGGTATACGATGCGGGATGCTTTGAGTACAGATAGGGACCATTGAACGGAGGAGTACTACACGAGCTTCTTGGCTTTCGAAACGCTAAAGCAGATCTGTCACTCCGTTACATGATGACAGTCAGATCTGGGATGACAACAGCGACAAACAGCGACAAACAGCAACAAAAGTAGAAACGAAGACATGTTCTCTCGGTCTTCATTTATTCACTGAACTCCATCGAGATCCGGATGCCTTTTCTGTTCCTCTGCTGCTTTGCTCGATCTGTAAATCAGAGAGAGAAATATTCACAACGGCCTCGTGATAGCGACCTTTTTATCAGTAACCTGCAGTCACTGAATTAAAGCTTCAAGTTAAGTCTATTAAGCTTTAGCAGCCTGTGAAAAACCTCCTGTGGGAGTCACCCTCTGTCTACCCACATGTCAGCGTCATTCGTATCGTCTGTTAGCCAGTCTACGTTTCTGATAGCCAAAAGTTACACAATTAATTTTTATCGATAATTGAATTTATTAGTGTCATTATAGACAACACGATATAGTCTTGTCTGCAGTCGCTGGGAAAAACTGTCAACGGTAATCCATTAAGATGTCATATGCGTTTTTAATTTTCAAACAAAAAAATCAATTTTTTAACATATTTTCAAATGATTATTTTTTGAGAATATATTAGGACATACTAAAATTCCAAATTCGAATAATTATCGAAGTTACAAACTTTCCAGTAAAATAATGAAACGAACCAACTAGACAAGTTGAGTCATTCCCATCGTTTCGAGCTCGCTAAAAAAAGACGCTACGGAGCATAAGTAATGTCTCAGCATATAATAATTTATTTAAACGTTTTTTTTAAGCATGACTGAGGTACCTTAAAATAACAAAAACTTATCCATTTGAAACAATAACTGTCATCTTAAAAACTTGTTGAATATTTATCATTTTTCAGAAAGTTCAGAGTCAAGTTTTTCAAGGTCAGAAAATTTTTCAGAAGTAGGTGCTTGAGAGGTCTAAGACTCAGACCCCAACTCCATGCTTTTCAGATGAAGAACAAAATCTGGCAACCATTTCCAAGTTAATACTGATTTAGTATATTGATAATCCTCCGGAGCTTTTCCAAGCTTTATCGCTTCAGTGATACACACACGTATATCTATACGGTATATGAGACTCTCCAGGTGAACAAATCTGCGTATCGCTTGCAGGTAAACTTTTTACAACACTCACTCTTTAACCAGGGATTGATTACTTAACGCCAGGCTCGCATGACAACGTGAGCGGCATTGCCATTAACAGTAGCACATATGTCAGAGTTAATGTTTCCATGAAAATCTGACCGAGACAGGTTCCTTTTGAATACATCGGTTACGAAATTTTCGGATTCAACCCTCTGTCAAATATTTAGCAACTGACAGGCACAGTATAACGTGCAATTTGCCAAATGAATTAATGGCAGATTTATCGTTTGTCTTGTCGTTCTTCGAAAATTTTAAATGAATCCTTTCACCGTCTAGTCCCGAAATTAAACTTGGTAATTTCAAAGGCAACATACCAATTATACGTTTGCCCCTTTGCTCTCCCTTAATAAATCCCATCCAACGAACCATAACGCGCCGCTTCTACCGTGAAACATCCCTTGCGTATTCCTTTTGTCTTCCCCGAGAAATTTAGCGTTAAATTCACTGCCTCGCGGTACAAGACTCGCTCGGCACCCGGCACGAGCCTCTCTACTTACTTTCTACTCTCTTGCCATCGGTCTTTTTCGGTTTTTGGTAAAAGGGCCTTCGCACTCTGTATCCGCCAGGCAAAACAGAGACACCGGTATGTACTATAGGCTGAAAAGGGACAGAGAGCTGGAGACAAGCGTGACAGGAAAAGAGAGGCAAGCAGAGCGTTCAACGAGTTCAGAGAGAACGCGCAGTTAATTAATAGAATTAATCCTGTTCCAGAAATAGGAATTCTGCCTGACAAGTCACACGGGCACCAAGCGCCGTGAATTTCTTTCACCTCGCTTGCTCGTTAAGCGTCATAATATTTCATTAATGGACGCTGGTCTCGCACGGGTGAGCACAATAAGAGAATTACTCCTGAAAGTGCTAATAACACAAGTTTAACGTCTTCCCATTGAAACCTGATGTCTTCAGGTACGCGATGTCTGAGGTGGTTCTTCCTTGTTTATCCAGAACCATTTTACTGTTTGCGTATTCAAGCTCTACGTACACGTGTCTCTCGTGTATGTGAACTGGAAATAGACTGATTGTAAGATGTTTTAACTCTTTGATCTACGTACCATCTTGCACTTTCAATTTCATTAGACAAGCTTCTCTATCGTAACGTTTTCATTCCTTGATACCTCCCTACATACGAAGCTCCAAATTATCTAACCGACTTAAACCGATACTCTGCCTTCTATCTTTGCTCTATATATAATCTCTCGTAATTATCTTGTTCCCTTAATTTGACTTGAGCAGCCCCTTCCCTAGGAGATAATTATTATAAACCCCGTAATAAATCATTAACGAGGTCCTTTTGTTGCTCTGTAGGCTTAACTATAATTATTCTATTCTTACGCCGCATTCATATTCTTCGTATCAAGTAGACTTGGATTTGACGGATATCAAAACATGACTTTGATGCTTGAGAATATTCTACGAGAGGTATAAGCAGTTTTGGATTTTTATTATAAATATTAACTTGGTCGTGTATATCTAATAGCTGGAGTTAAGTGTAACTTCAAAAAACCCCAAACGTGTAGTCGCCAAGTACAAGATTGTTTTAAATTCCCCCAAAAAAATCATTATATGTTACATTACGGTGTTGCATTCAAAATGGATTGTAATCATTTCATAATTCCAGGTACATAAGTCACTGGATATCTGTTTTTTATTGTACTCAGCTGATCCTTTCATTTGTATTTGCAGAATTTTGCTTTGGCGTCTTCATAATACTTTTTTATGATATTACTTCTGCTTATACTCAAGTGTATATGGCGATAGCTCGAGGTAAGTATATTATATTGATATTCAAAATTGTTTGAAAATAATTAATATTTTAAAAAATCGTCGCGATTAGAGTGTACCTTGAGGATCTTATTTTTATCTCGTAATAAAAAAGAATCAAGGGTAGTGCTGTAACTAGCGATATCGCACGTTCCGCGTACTGAATTGTTTGCAAGGTGTAAAGAATGCCGGTAGTTGTCCAAGGAAGGCAAAGAGAAAAAATTAAGTAGAGTAAAAAAAGGAAGTGCGATTATATCGGCATTGCTGTTAGGAAGCCGCTCACTTTTTACCGTGTTAATTGAGTCAATATTGGCTCGACAAACGGAAAGACGCATCAATCATTCTTGCGAGTGTATTTATTCCGGTGCAAACATTCGTCCAGAATTATGAAGATATGTATATGACTCTTGTTATATATTGAGAAAATAGAGATGAGCGATTATGGTCGTTTGTATTGCCGCGCCTTTCGCTTTATGTAACGTCCACGTGATATATGGAAATGAGATGAGAATAATATCCCATTTGTTATTACCGCCCTGGTTAAACAAACAAAGAGAAACTTAAATTACATTAAGGCAGTTACTTATGGAGCAATTCGTTATGAGTATTGTGAATTATTGGCAAAGTTTAAGAAAAAAAATTTTTACCGCCGACTGCCTATGTGTACATATATTCCTATCCAACAAAGCACTTCCGGCTATCAAATGCTCGCTTGATTACCCATTCAGAACAGTGCGCGATATAAAATTTGTAAGTATCCCGGTGGGAGAATCAATTGAAAATTAGTGGGTACGATCAGCCAATGAAAAACACAACGATGCGGATCGTAGCGGGTATGCTTTATTATCCGTCTGTATTTTCCACCATTTTTACAGGTTTTAGAAAAAACCTCGGAGGATTATTAGTTTGGGAGATGATCAGCTGACGAAGGGTATTCATTCGGGGATTCCCCGAAGAATTGATTTGGAATTCTACACGATTTTTCCACTTTTTCTTTTAAATAGATTACAGTGTATATAAGCAAATTAAAAGTGTGTTTTGGAAACCGAGCACATAATGGGGCATTCACACATGGTAGGTAATAATATTTAATAAAAATAAAACAGAACCTGAGGTGTCTAACATTGGAATTCTAACCTAAACCCGAACTAATGAAATGCATAACTAACTAAGACCATTTAAACACCGAAAGTTTAGCATTAGAGAAAAAATAAAAAAAATTCAGTATGATCGTCGTTTTATGATCCTCAGAGTATAAACTAAATATATACAGTTTTTAGTAAGATTTGGCCAGTCTGAAATATACCCATAATGTACGTTCGTTAAAAAAATTGTATTCTTTAAAGTTTAAACCTAAATAACTTGAAAACTCGGTAATTATTTAAATTTACAATTTTTTTAAGGAGAGAGGCTCTCCTTCGTTTTGTCATTCCCCAGAATGCTGGTGCCGGAAATAGTATAAATTTTGAATCACCCAGTATACGTGAAGGAAAAAAATTTACATAGACGTATACGTTGATATACGTTGACCACGATAAAACATGGTGCTATCTTTTTAACAACTTTGCATATCGACTCCTTTCTTTTCCCCGCAAAATCCACTAACCTTTAACCCTTATAGAATGCCCGTTAACCAATTTCTTAGGGTCCTGGAACTTTTGGACGTCTCGACAGCTGGCAGCCGCGACTTCCGAGCGTTAATGCAAAATCGATAGACATTTACCGGGTACCCATCAGGTGACACTAGCCTCAGATAAGGGAACAGATGTAACTACTCTTTTGGTTGAACTACGTTGGATTTACACAAAGGTTAGGTTAGTACTAATTCCGAAGGACGGCTGAATTCAAACCTAAACGCACCCTATCTATCTATTCTATGATTCTGAGTGTCCTTTATCCGTAATCTGTTATCCATTTCACGGCCACCATTTGACATAGAATAATATTCTAGGTGTCGTTGCAAAATTACGATCCGGTTCGACCTGTCCTGACCTCCTTGCTCTAACACCATTCGTTTCCTAGGAGTGTTAGAGCCCGGTTTACGATGGCTCGTAAAATCTTTTCTTTTCAGCAGGAGTCGTGTGTTCCAGGGCGTAGGGACACCCGGTATTACGTTTGATACATTTGCAGGCTTGCTTATGCCTAGTTGTGTTAGAGAAAATGTCAATATCGATGCCGTCGAACGTGAAAGCAATTCCGACGTCGCTCCCATCTTTCTAGGAGATGATTGAAAGTGGGAACTCTTAGTTTGCTGAAAGTAAGAAAAAATAAATATAAACGTTGCTCAATACGTACAGAACCGATATATCATTCACTCTTGAACACCTTTAATTCACTTTTTCTTTTCTCTTACCTTAAATGGTCACTCTTTCGCCACTATTATTTTTCTTTATATTTACTTGATTCAAATGATTTAAAATACATATATGATTACTTCTGTGAATCTATGTATATGTATATTTATTCCAGCTCTGAAAGATTAATATCCGCCATAAAGGCACCTTTAACTGTTCCAGAAATAACAAAAATTTCACGTTTATGCGATATCCTCGTAAATCCAAATTCGTCATTGGTAAATACGTTTTCACAGTTCTAAAATGAGAATGAAAAATCATGAAAAATCCATCGATATTTATTATAATTATTGTGATTGAAATATTTTTCAAAAATATTCGTTCCGAGCTTCTCCGGTATTTTTGTGTTCAAAAAATATTTTTCCAATGTTCATATACCAAGAGAATGCGACTTCTCGCAATTTAGATGCTGGATACATAAATCTTATAGATACAGCCTATATCAATATCATTCAGTTGGAGTAATAAGAATTATCTAGACTTTCAAGCTCGCGTCCGGCTTAACGGTTTCCGTAACTACTAAGGCAAGGGGGCAGGGGGAGGGGGAGGGAAATTCGTTTTTATTCAAATGGAGGTCAAGTTTCCGTACGATTGAATTTAGTAAAGCCAGTGGAGGGTACTTCAATGTTAAAGCGCTGCCGGAAGTAAGAAATGGAAATGGAATTTATTTTCCCGAGAGGAATCAGGAATATGAACATTAGCCAGGGTAAGTTTATCGAGTAAACAGAGAAAGGAATGCTCGTGCAAGTAATAAATATTGAACGTTTATTATCACAATTTAGCAAGCAAAAAGTAGCAGTAACATATTTTAAATATTAAATTTTTCAGCCAAGGATTCCATTTTATTATGTTCTCTAATGACGTAGAACTATATTCATGTTAGAGTTGAATCTGCTATTGAACATAGTAAATTTTACGACAAATTAATTCAGCGCAAAATCTGATAAAAATTACTATGTTCCATAGTAAAACTTTACTCGTGGTATAGTAAATCTTATTACTTTACTCGAGGAAAAAAAAATATAAGATTTGATTTTATCTAATTAGATCTCATCTGATCTAAATGATGAAATTGAATCATTCAGATTAGATTCTAGATGTGGCCAGATCTGACCGAGTATACACACCGGTTATTGCAATGTAATATAGTAAAATTTACAGAAGGTGTTTTACAACTATTGCATCTTTGGGTAGAAATTTTTAACATGGCCAATATATAACTGTTAGTCTGTGTTTGCTGAGAATTTACCGGTGGTCATGTCTATAGAGATTCCAGACTTAACCTAACCTAATTCCATTTATGTTTTCTGACTTTTGGACTCTAGCAGGATTATTCTATAAAATTCACAGAATTCCTTTTTTATTTCTTTTTTAATAAAAATTCAAAAATTAAGAACCTACTCGATTCTCCACCTTAGTCCCAAATGGTTGGTATTTTCCATAAGGAGAGTATAAGAGCTCTCGTTTTGCCTCTTTGTAGGAATCCATCTTGTCTTGACATCGTCGGATTACGGTTCGTGATAAAACGGCAGGATTGCCCAGTAACGAAATTACCGGGTAGCAGTTAAGGTACCTTAATGAAAGTCATCACCACGTGACCCTTGGCACGTTGAAGGATTTTCGGTAAATGGAAGTTCTTGCTGGATTAATTTTCGTTAAAGAATCTCTTGCGGTACTACGTAAAACAAACTTTTTCACGAATTAAGCTTCCCCGCGATTAATAATTAATTCACGTCCAGATTTAATTATCGATAAAATTCTCGCTTGCCCAAAATGAAATTTCAATATAATCGGTCAATAACAGTTGTCAATAATATTTCCGTAGGACGGTAGTCTATGGTAGTCATTATATTTTATTTCGATGTAATTCGAGAGCATGTTCAATTGCGCGAGAATCCATCGTACTCTGGAATTCTCTTCGTCGAGATCGTTCGGTTTCGTCGTGTTAAAAACGTCATTAACGCTTTACAACTGAGACGGCACTGAAACCCAGTTACGTTAGTTCTCGTTTGCGCCACCAGGAGCTGAGTGCGTCTAGTTGGCAACGTCTTTCCGTGTACCCTCTGACATACAAAGATGTTTACTAAGGCCGTGTCTAATCTTCACTTTCGTTTGTGAATCCTACAGAGCGAATGATTCGGTGATAAGAGGATTAGTACTTCTTGGAGGTTTCACTCAGACAAAACAAAATAAAGGACCTTTCTAGGATGAAGCAGATTCTGTGAATTAGATGTTATATAGATAGCAGACTGGTGAGTACGATAAACACAAAGGACGCGAATCGTAAGAGATGAAGAATGTTGACTTGGCAGATATCAAATAGATAAGCGATCGAGTCTACTACGTGTTAAATCCATTAACAACAGGAGTGTGTAATGGGTTTACACAATGACCAAGTGACGGGTGAGCACCGAGCATATATGGTTTGGGCGATAGTTAGTGTCTGCCAGTTATTCTGGCTGTCCGTCGTTATTCGTTGCTATGTGCGCATCGGACCTGCTTCCGCTATTGTTCATCATTATGTGTAGATACGAGGACATTAAAAGGCCCAACTGCTATCACTTTAATTCCAACAAGTAAAAATAATAAAATCGATTGAAACGAAGAGACAGAAGAATTGGAAAAGAAATTTCGTATTTCGAATTCAACTTGAAATGACTCATACTGCAACCCCTTGGAATTCGCAATTATGAGCCTCCCCATACAGGGCTTTCATTCCTTGAAGTGATTCACTGCTTACAGTCCACAACCGATTTCCAGCTACGTAAACAATTTCGGGAGGTTGAATTCCAGTTAAATTTGTATGCCAAGTGAATGGCGCGTGAGGAACAACAAGCGTCATCTGGAAGCTGCCATTCGAAAGCCATATTATTACAAGGGGTAGTCGTGATCAAACGTTTTTAATGTTGACTTCCCTACAATTCTCATGGGAGAAAGGAATGGCAAAAAAGTGGTTGTAATTTTAACCGAAACGTATATCCCTCTTGGAGTACCAACCAAAGTATAAATCAGAATTTAAAGTTCCTCAAGCTAAAGAAAGTTTTTCCAGTGATCCGGATAGGGTGGTTAAGAATAAGTCGGTCCCTGAAGAATCTGAACCACTGAAAATCTGAAACTTAAGTTAGGCTTTTCCGAATGTCTGATTCGCCTATGGTATGTACAACCCAGAATCGATATACGTAGCATGCGTAGAGTGGCTAGAGTGCGTAGCATGAATAGGACGTCTAGAGCACAGACTTGTTGGTCTGACGGCCGATATAGACGTTTCATATCTGTATTGGATGGAGGCATAAGTAAGTACACAGAGAGGGCTGTTGATAATGACGCGTTTGTTTGCTCGTTCGCGGTAAAAGCAATACAGCACCAGAATGGCGTCCTGCGCGATATAGACTATGAAGGCTTTTAATTAATGTCTGCGCGTGGAGTTGGAGAACTGGAAGAGAGAGGGAGAGAGAAAGAGAGAGGAGAAAGAGAGAGAGAGAAAGAAGTGAGGTAAGAGGAGTTTCTTACTCTTGTTTACCAAACCCCTAAGAAATTAGATCCTTTCTTTACTTACATCCTTATCATCGGAGTCCTCCATCTTTGTTCTATGAAAATCGCATACAGGGGAAGTACATTTCTCTTGGTACTTCTTAGTATCTCGTACACTTCCGATCTTTGTGTATAGCTTTGTCCCATCTCCCACATGCTACGCGCGATAAAAACGTGTGGTCCTAGATCGATGAAGCTGAACTCAACGGTATAGGATTACGCAAAGGGTCATAAGATAGTTAAGACAAATTTCTTTGGGAGAGATTGTACTTGGATAGTTTTATATAGAGAGGGAATGAGGCTTGGCTTGGATAAAAAATAAAAAAAAATAAAAAATTGAAAGGAATTATTCGATCCGAAACATGCTCTAAAGAAATTCAGTGCCGATAATTATAGGAAAGCAAGGGTTAAACAGGAAGTAAAATATTTTCTAAGATTTTTGGTAAAAAATCAATGAGTGAAAATATAAGATAACCTCGAAATTCGAGCCGAGAATCATTACATTCTAACTTACGAAAATGGAGATATTGAATTTTGACAATATTCTTTTTTATAGACTGAGTATATCTATATAGTTGAAACTGACACTTTCAAATTTTTGTATATCTCAAAAACTATATGGCAATTCAAATTTTGTAAAGAAAAATTTGTTATTGTCTAATATATAGAACGAATGCAGATTTTTATCTTGGATAATGTGTTACCACCGATCCTCCTTAAGCACAAAAATTATCCTTCCTCTTGGTCCTCCCTGATCATTGTCATTAACTGATTGCGAAAAGAGTCCCTTGAAGACTTCTCATAAGCAGTATCTCCATTAGATAGGCGAAGATGGCCCCGTTACGAAAGTTCTGTAATTAACGCGCTAAATTAATTAATAATCGGTTTCCCCCTTGGAGAAGGATTATTTTTAGACCACTTTCGCTTGAAAGGTTTTCGATTTCCAAATGTCTAACGAACGAACCTGTCTTCTGTCATCGATGCCAAACAAGGGCTGTATGATATTGCAGCAATTAGATTCTCTAGACTGTGAGTACGTTGGTATTCATCCGTTTTTGTTTTACATTTAACATTTTCATCTGATTCCTCTCCCTCTTCGTTTCGTGTTATCTTTATTCCTCTATTTCCCGGTCCAAGTCGCCGGAAAACATCAGTTTGATTTTTCAGAATACTCTGGGGTTTCAGCCATCCAAAATCGATAACTCACACGTCCAATATTGAATCATTGATATTGGAGCCATTGGTACCGCGGTGACGTATCAGGGGGATGAATTTATCTTGGAAAGTAAAAAGGGGCCGATAGGGTTATCATGCATGAGGAATGTTATAGCGAATGACATGTCTATTGACCCGCGACCCTGAGCGATAACGCACCCAGGACTTATACTCTATTTTGAGGTTATGGGTTGACAACGTCACTATGCTAATTGTGGCAGAAGCTACGTAACGGCTAATTAGCAAGATAATTTTACATTTGCCAAGAATATTTAAAGACATGGCTATTATCGTGTAGGAGGGTGCGTCTAATTATACGAGAAAGAATATCTCCCGGTCCCTTTTAGGATCTTAAAGAATGGCTTCAAAGAACGTCGCAAGATATCATTAAGGCTTTCCTGGTAACCAAAAATCTTAAGTCATAAGATATCAGGGTCCTGCCGAGTTAATAAAGACTTCGATTTTCGATTGGTGCATACGAACAACGCGAAGTACCCTTTATGAAAGAAAAAAAAGATTTGATCGACTTGTCGTTCGAACAAGAAATAATAATTCACAGTCTGGTTACATCGTTGTAATTTTCCATGGCGTTTTAAGAACGTCAAAGGCCTTGTGCACGTAAGTTGTCTTAATGCAAGAAAAGGGAATTCTCCTGCTTCGTTCTTTTGGCGACCCCTTTTCTCCCAACGAAGATTCATTCATCCAGACCCTATTCACGAGATTTAAAAATTCCGAGTAAAAGGATTCAAAGCGATACACGAGTCTCGCTCCTTTCATAAAATAAGATTAAAAACAATGCGTTTCCCACAGGTAATACGATAACGTTATAAAATTTTAACGAGCTCGTCAAGATTATCGACCAATCATCCACAGTACTTGAAGCTGGTAAGGATGCTGACGATCAGACCTTAACGCCCTACAGCGATCGTACAAGAATCACGTGATTCACGTCCCACGCAGCCAAGCTCGATGTTCAAGTGGAGTGAAGTTTGCAGTGTTCGTCAGGTTGTTTAGGAGGAGAAGCGTTCAAGAGCGTATAGAAGTAATAGAACGTTCTCCAAACCTGAACGGAGTCCATTGACGAAGGAGGGTCTCAGGAGGAAAGACTTGGACCGAAGCAAGAGGGTACTTGGTAGGAATTGCCTCAGGATATTTCACGTTGATTTTCGGTATTGTCGCTTTCACGAAGCTGATGTTTACATAAAATCGAACGTAGTATCAGGATAGGAGTAAAATATGAATGATTACGATAACTGCAAAGGTTATGAGAGTTACAAGGAAAATAGCAGAAACAATAGTAGCAATAATAATATAATGAACCAATTAAAATAACCATGTGCTGAACTCATCCCAAACGACGCAATACCAAAACTTCGTCCAGGCCTCTAATTGGACAGAAGTTATCAAAGTTTTTACCCATACTTTTGTTTCCTGGATGAGCGATTTCAGTAAAGGATCCTGAGATTGCTCGTGAAAGAGCTGACCAGTGTTGCACGATAGGACTCTCCAGAAACTTCTGATGATGCGCGGCCTTTGACTAATGGGGAAGTTAAGAGAAGTCAAAGTTGAAAAGTCTCCACGTTTCTAGAGCCTCCTCGAGTTCAGCTGGATCGATATTGCTTTGTAATTGCCTGATGAAACCTTGTCATTGACCTTGCCGGTTGTCGTTCAGTCGTATTCGTCGGATGAAAATCCGTCGATACTGCGTCCTGCAGCTGCTATAGGACGAAACGTTCTAGCATGCGATTATGTTGGCTGAAGTCCGTTAACGTTTTTGGGACTGAGTCCAAATGTTTACCAACTCTTGGCAGACTTGACTTTTTGAATTTTGACTTTTGACAGTTTCAATAATCATCGGGTCTAGAGAAACACCGGGATCACAGACGCTACTGATAATTCAATTTAATCCCATAGTCGATATCCAATGCTCTGACACGTGACAATTAATCTGTACTTCGTACTTTTCCAGCGTATCAATGCCCTATCGCTTAAGCCTTGTGGAAGTCACACCCTTGACGCTTTATCGAATACTTTTTCCTTCGTATATACTTAAGCATCCCTTAAGTGAAAACTCTCGGGTCTCTACTTGGAATTCTTAATTTTACTCTTGATAACATGAGCTATCTAATGAAATGACTATAACGAGCGGCAGGGGGTTATAGAAAGGAGAAGAAAGGTGAGTTCTAGTTTCCGTGTACCCCGTGGTGATCGACTTTGCTACTAATTACAAGTTCCTGAAAGCATCAATGCACTTTAGGGTCACACCTTCAGAGAAGAGACTTTAGTTTGTTACGCGATCGCGTTTCCAGACACGTACTCAGCCTAGATGTCGGCGCAGGGACAAAGCCAGCCGCAGACTCTGGCAGAGTGTATAGCGTCAAAGGCGATCTGGGAATAAGAAGAAGAACAAAAAGAACAATAAGAAAGAGATACGTGGCACGGGGAATAAGTATGAGATAAGAATCTTATATTGTACTTTTAAAAATGTAAAAATATGTGCACGTATATCAGCCGAGGCAAAGGGATTATTCGCATGTCTTAACTCTTTAATTTTAAAAGCACTTGATAACCGGTACACACGTGTCACAGAATGGTTTCTGCAGAGTCAGAACAGGCAGCAGGATGGTTTTGTAAGCCTAGAAAGCATCGAGGAATGGCGATAACGAACAAAGGTATTTGTAGTACATCCCCACTAGCCATTCATCTTAGTGCTCTGTCACGTCACTAGTCTGACGTTAGTACACCTTAGAAGGATGTGTTTTGTAAAGTGAAATGTAATGGGGATACCACAGGGCGGTTTTCTAAGCCGGGAATACATCCAGAAATGGCAATAGTGATTAAGGAGGTCCTGTCGAAACTACCTACTTGAATTTTCACGTCTGAAACTTTCATAGGTTATAAATTAAACAATTCTGAACTCAATTGCAAAATTTGAAGATAGAGCACCGACGAAAATGTTAAGAAAAGTAATATTAAAAACGAAACTTTATATATGGACTCGAAGGTCAGAGAGATTGAATTTCGACTTTGGATGAAAAACTAGCATATTTAAAGTGAATTTTGAAGCAAAAAATGGTATACTACGGATTCGTGAATTGTTCAGGATTCGATACATACTATAAAAAAGTGACCTTATTGGGTGTTTCAAAGAGTAATTACAAATTAAATAAAAAATTCCCCGGGAAAAATCCAATAGACAAATAAATAAAAGTCAAATGAGAGTATGATTTTTAAATATATTTGTACAAATGAGCTAATTTCACAAGGATAAACACCTAAAAACAAATTTCTATACTTAATGTGAATAATTTCGTAGAAAGTTCGGTTTGTCAGTTGACTAGAATGCATCGACAGGACCTCCTTAAAAAGGCATTCGCACACCCCGACTAGCCGCTCGTCTTAGTGCTCTGCTACCTCGCTGATCTGTCGTCATAACGTGTTAAAGGGATGTGCCTTGTAAGGTGAAATGTAATACAGACGTCAGGAGGGGACAGAGAGCTAATGAAATTAAATATAAAAACGAAGACAAGCCTTCGGCTTCTAATGAATAAATGATCTCTTTCAATTAGCGAGCGAGGAAGGGTGGTAGATTCTTTTATCTCGTTGGAAAGTTTGGACGTGCGACGTCGATTTTGACGTCGTAACCACTGTAATTGGAAAGCAAGGTTCATTCGTCTTGATTAGTTGGTCGCCCTCTGGGAGTAGGACTCTCGTACTCTGCAACACGTAATGCAACCTTGGCGACTGTGACATTAGCTTGGCAGATACTTGCGTAACTTACCCCCAAAGGAGTCAAAAGCAGTTTAAAAGGATCGTCAAGGTTTTCGCAAGTGCCTTGAATAATTAGAAACTGCAAATTTGTAACGATACAAATTTACCGGATATTCTATCGAAAAATATATCACTTGATGTATCTTATAAAATTATCAATAATATCAGTCATCTTTAATGTGGTACCAAATAACTATTTTATTTTATTTTATAAAATTTTTACTCATATTCCGTCTAATCTTTTTCACCGTGGAATCGATATAGTCATAGCCTCGGTAAGATTATCGTTCGTTTCCTCCGACATTAATCGAATTTTAAACTCTGATTACCCTATCTTAAAACTATATTTAAAAAATTGAACCGGGTTTAAAACACGAGGAAACGGGCATATGCGAATTGATTTTCTTAGTGAAAGAATAACTGTTAAATGTATGTTATTTACGATATTCACAAGCAGCAACTCAAGATGGCTACTATGAACACCTACAATCCTCTTAAAACTGAATTACGCTCGTTCTTGTCTGACAGGTTCACTTATTATATCTCTCTGTCCCTCGCGTTAGGACCTTCATATTCCGTGGAATCGATTTCACATCTCGTCATTCTCTTTTATCGTGTCCTTCCTGCTCATCTCTTTTTATTCATCTGTGCTTCCCCCTCTCTCTCTCTCTCTCTCTCTCTCTCTCTGTCTCTCTCTCTCTCGTGATAACCTCATCGCGTCTGTTCTCGCGAATCTCCCGCTATTTTATCTAGACAATATCCTGTTGTTGTCATCACATAGATTCTTGCTATACGCAAAATCATTTTCACAGTACAGATTATGTAGAACGAGGTCGTAGAAGAAGACGATACTCGACTTGATGAAATATCATGAAAAATGAGAATATATAAGGATAACTAAATTGAATGAGAAATCTGACGGCTAAGGACGTAATAAATTTCAATGATTTTCACATCATCAAGTGACCTTTTTTCTGAATTTTTCTATATGGCTTTATCACTTGCAGTAGCACTTCTACTGGTAACCATAGAGTATGAGATTACAAGATATAAGTGTAACGATATTATATTGTGTCATCCACTCTGACAAGGGCCAATGGTAGCGCACCCCCTTAGTAATAGCAATGAATGTTTTTCCATCAAGCGAATATGAAATTCCAGGGGTTTTACGCCCCACGAAAAATGTTGATTTTACACAAGAGCTTCCGAAGGATATCGTGAATCTAGAAAAAGCGGCTTCTTCGTCAATGCAACGGTGGTATAACGATAACACTCGCACGGTATATGTAACCTTGATGGAATGATCATTGGGGGAGGTAGAATTACCATTGGAATTGTAATCATTTGAGTTAGCAACCACCGGAACCCTGAGGAAATACAGTAGCACCGAAGGCCATACCCTATAACTCCAGGGAATGATATAATACATAGCAAATCAAAAGTATATGACTTTTTTTGATCTCGCGATAGCACGTAGCAAGAGAAGGTTAACACTCACCAAGAGACTTGATTTAAAGGACTACATCGTCCACGTCTTTAGATTTCCCATCTGTTATTTGATCTTGCAGCATCTCCCTCGATGGATCCTTTGAGATATTTGTTGACAGCTCCAAGGTGATCATCTCACAGCCGGATTGATTGGCTTTAGGTATTGTCTGACTAGGTAGGAGACTCTCCTGCACGGTCTCATTACCATTGCAAATTCTGTCGCTTCTGCAAATTTCCGTAGTCCTTGATGTACCATCGGTGTAACCTCTTCTGAAGCAGGGTAGCACCTTTAGGAACAAGAGTATATATTCAATATGATTTTATAAATTTCTAAAAATATAATAATTAATTCGACGGGCTGTCAAAAAATTAAGGTATAATATAAAAAGAAAATTATGAACCTGCTTAAATTCCTTGCGAAAATTATCATTGAGCCAGGCGTAGAGAAAAGGATTGTAGCACGTGCTGCTCATGGCAAGGCAATGAGTCATGAAGAAACATAATCTGTAGTATGGCAGATCATTGATCTGCGAGTAAAAGTCATTGACAACGTTGATAATATTCAGAGGAAGCCACGAGATACCAAATATGGTAACCATGGCGATGAGCATCCTGTTAGTACGTCGTTTCCTCTCGCGATCAGCTTCCTCTCTTCTGCTCGTCTTACTTCCAGGTTTGCTTTTCGCCCGGTCGTTCAGTCTAACGGAGACGCAAATATAGCAGAACGCAATGACGAAGAACGGGACGACAAACTGCAAGAAGGAAGTCAAGGAGCTGAAGATCTGCCTTAAGGATTCACTTGGCCAATGCTCCTCGCAGAAGATCCTCTTCCTTTCCGTCTCCCGCTGAAGGTGCTCTTCGACTTGCATATAAAGTCCGTAAGGTAGTGTGACCAAGAGTGCGATCAACCAGATCCCGACAATGATACCCAGACAAACTTCGATCTTCATCCTCTGTTGGAATGGATAAATAATAACGAAGAATCTATCCACAGCGATGCTCGTCAGGGTCAGGGTGCTGATATAAACACTGACAGCTTGAGCGTAGGGTACCAGATGACAGAGTGTCTTTCCGAAGACCCAGCGGCCCAAGAAGGTGTACAGGGGTGTGAATGGCACAGCAAGGATGCAGAGGAGGACGTCGCTGAGTGCTAGATTGGTGATGAAGAGGTTTGTCACGGTCTGCATTTGTCTATTTCGTGCTACCACGAAGCAGACAAGTACATTGCCAAAGACACCAAGGACAAATATATTTCCATAGAAGATGCAGAAAATGATCTGTACCACGGGATTGGACATAATATCCTGATCGTGATAGAAAAACCCGTCGCTGCCGTTTCCTCGGTACTGCGTAAGGTTCTCCATGTCGGTGCTCCAAACTTTATTTACGTCAGATCCAATTTCACGATCCTCTTCTAGAACCTTGATAAGGTCGTCAGATAGCTGAAGACGCTCCTAGCAATGATGGATCTTTTTGTATCATCCGTTCAGTGCGTCATCCTGGTTGGGCGATTCCTTAATAGATTATTTTTTTAACTCAATGAAGTATGATGTAAAGCGTTGGCGTCAACGATATAAAACAGCGGATGTGTCCACGACAGCTGGTGCAAATATTTGGATGCATGAGCGGTTATTAATCCTCGGGAAAACTCCATAAAGCCATTTCTCTATCGTTCCGGATTCATGATACAACAGGGAGAATTAGAAGTTATTCCCTGGATTAAGTTTCCTACGACTTTCGCTGAAGATACACGAGGAATCGCTAAATTTCGTTTTGGGCATTTCGTCGGATATTTGAATATGCTATAGATCACGTGTGAATACTATATATTAGCCAATAAAAAAGAAGGCAGAAGCTTAACTGAATCTCAGTGCGATGGCTCCTCAGTTTCTTGTGGAACGGATCTCGGCCACCTGTTGACGCTGTTTCTGGACAGGATTAACTTCTGCTTCCACTTTCCTTTTCTTTCTATTGAAAATTCATCTTTTTTTTCATCAGCACTGAACACTTGGCACTTCAATAGGAATGATCTTGGCACCCTGGAAAACTTTAGCATGACAGCCAAAATGATCGACGCATGACTAACTTGTTGCCTTTAACGAGGTAACAAATTCTTAGTGAACAAGGCAGACTCATTTAAACTTCCGGTTTCTCGCTTGGATCCCTTTATATCGCTTGTGCCATTCTGTCTCTCTCTCTCTCTCTCACTCTTGAGAATAGTTTATTGTAAGCGTGGGCGGGAGAAATGACCGTGGCACAGGTGTTTCGTTCATTCAACCAAGGAGTAGATTAAAGCCTTATCCGATATATTTCTGTTCCGCGAACACGTTACCGATTTTTTAATGGTATTTATCAATAGTTTAAAAAAAGCTGTTCCGAAATTCTGGATACACGTGGATGAAATTCTGGTACGTGTGTTTCCGTTTTCTTTTTGTATCGCAGTCACGTGGTATTCTCAGACTTAGTATTATCTTCAGTGAAATACATTGTTGTCTATCTTGAATTTCCAAATAATCAGCGTCTTCTA
>JAYRCB010000470.1:405925-439194 GCA_036026315.1 Trachelus stipa
TTCTGTTCCGCGAACACGTTACCGATTTTTTAATGGTATTTATCAATAGTTTAAAAAAAGCTGTTCCGAAATTCTGGTACGTGTTTCCGTTTTCTTTTTGTATCGCAGTCACGTGTTATTCTCAGACTTAGTATTATCTTCAGTGAAATACATTGTTGTCTATCTTGAATTTCCAAATAATCAGCGTCTTCTATATGTCACTCTTGACTGATGTCGCTGACATGGAAATGAAGATATCAGCAATTTTTTCCGTTTAAAATATCAATTTAACCTCGTGTATATCCTGATGAATTATTCGATGCCTCATTGATTTATAACTAAGATGATGATGATGATTTGCCTTGGGTAAAATGAAAATGGATAAAATAAGATATCCGAAGCCGTGACAGCCGGTCCTGTCGAGTAAGCTGGCTAAGAATGGGCAAGACGGGTGCGTCGCGTTGATTTCAGTCGACGACTGAATTCGGAAAATCGCGAGGACGTGCCGGCGTCGGTTTTTCGCGCAAGCGTCGTAACGCATGCCAATCACAGTTTCCAATGATAGGAAACAGCCGACCTCCCACCACCGTAGTGCCAGGGTTTGCCATAAAATAATTTAATAATCCCAAATCAGTTGCGATTGGAATCGCCCCAGGACAGAGATTCATTTGCAAAGGGGACTCTAATTTTTTTCTACAATTCTCAATAGAAAACATAAAAGCAAACAAAAGAGAGAATTTACCATTTGACTTGTGGCAATAAGTTCGCCTATTTGATTCTGGAAGGCAATCAACGCAAAAAGAAGAGTTTTGTCGCTTGGATTCTCAAATGAATAACCTCCTACGTGAATCGATTCTCTTATGATTCCTTGCAGTAATTAATTCTAGGCAATGCTGTCGCACAATTTCATTCCATTAATCTAGAATTGGTTACGTGAGACAAATACCGTATATTACGAAGTGACGTAATTTCCAATGTAGTTTTAAACTTCAGAGCCATGCATTATTGCCACTTTGAAATCGGCAGAAGTGCCTGGCGCCATCATACGTTAAATCTTTGAGGCTCGTTCGAAACTGCAATATCATAAATATATTGAGTGACATGAATTTTGACTTACCTATAAATATTTGAATTTAAAATCAAGTATTGTCCAATAATACTGATAGTTACTAATTGTATAGTAGACTGATGAAGAGAAAGACGGGATTGCGTCCTGGGATTTATAACTGGATAGGAATGAGACGTTGGCGAATATTATATACTTTCGCTAGTTTCCATTTCCACCTTCTCCGTGTATATATCGCCTCTCAAAAAGTTGCCATTATAAAATACAGTAGTTTATTAATAATTAAATCATTTATCATCGTTATTCACCGTACTCGTCCTTAACCGTCATCTCTTATCCACGTCCTCATGGTCGCAATAGTTATAACCTAGTACATTATTTTTCTCTCTTTCCCTCTTAGCTCACACTATATACTAATAATCATTCAACAACATACCAGCCACCCATCGACCATTCGTAAATTCGCATCTCTTAATTTAATGTACATATTTGTAATTTGTATATTATTTATAGTGATCTCGTAGACTCGGCGCCTACACAAAGTACATATAGTATCATCACGCGCGCACACTCTCTGCTAATCTCTCTGTTTTTCGCTATCTCACAATATATAATATATGCAGAAACTATGTCTCAAGACTATTTATTTCTTTTTACAGTCATATGGTCGCGCAGTGAGTGTCACCAGGAACGAGGAGCTCATATAATAGATAAACAAGACCTGCCAAAGAAATAAAAATTCATTGTTTTCTGGATCAACGATCGGCACCGATGAACCCATCGAACATTGTATATACATTTTGCACGCATTCTTGAAAAAACTTCTTTGACAAAATCTCCTCCCACCATTATCCTCTTCCACAGTATCCTTCTTTAAAATAAAACAAAAATCCAGATCCGACTTCTGGCGTGTTAAAACTCTAGAATGAGACTTCTCGTGCGACACTCACGGCGTTCTCATCAAGTGTATAGCGCGGCTCTATTCTAAGTGCAACGTTATCCGATAAGGACCGAGAGAAAAAAAAACAAAACGACACGCAAAATAATAAGTCGGGCTACTTAGCTCCTAGGACTATCACCAGGTTTCTGTTAAATCTGCAGCTCCCAAGAAAGATCGTCACTCGTAATGAAATAATAAATAAAAATTCGCGTATCTTTGTCTATGTGTTAATATAATAAAAAATCGTAATTTATTCATCGCGTTTAATGGACATATATAGGTACACATGTCTCAACTGTACTTTCTACACTTTCTCTCGCTCTCCCCTGTTCATTATCTAAGAAAAATCAATGTGTAGAAGGGTGCCGTATTACCAGTGTAATTGTAATTTTTTAACAATAACGCTTACATGACAGTATGAACTCACCAAGTGGAGGAGAACGAGAGAAAGGGCGAGAGAAAGTGTCTGATCTCAAGATGTCCAACGAGTGTGAAGATAGTCCGTGAGATGAAGTGATTGCATGGCATCGATTTCAAGGCGAAAGAGTTCTTTTTTTTAACAACATATACAATAGGGCAGTCCTAATTACCACATGCTCGAAGAACGGACGGCCCTTGGACTATTTTCGCTCAACGGAGCAGCGACTGCGCTCTAGAAACGCGCAATCGCATCACAGCCAATATTTCCTTCGAAATTTCAATTTTGTAGGTCCATTTCATGAATTTTTGGTGAAATCCGTTGGAATTCGCTGTGCTCCCAGTATCACTTCTACCACATAGTTATTTTCAAGATTGCACGTTTTCCATATGAAAGATCGAAGGTTGATTAATTTCGTTGGCAAAACTCGTAGTCAGCACATGATATTTTTTAAAATATTTTTTTATGTTTCTCATTTCGCAACTTCACTCACTTCCTACACATCATCGCGCTCGGTGCAAAATGATTGGTGATTATTATTAACCGAGTTATTGTAAAAAGTGATGATCGACCGCTATCGCGTTAAAATGTATTAATATTTTTGTTTTAAGTAGAGAAGCGGTCGCAGATTTCTTGCACTTGCCTTCTCACTCTCGAGTTAGGTACAGGTATCGCTGTGCTTACTAGACAGGTTGCGGCGAACTAGTAGGTGGTAAGGATGTCGTGATAATCTTGAAAATTTATGTCTTGAGCACATAAAAGAATTCATTATAGATTACAAGAATTGAAATATAATTAAGCACTGGTAGTAAAGGGTGAAAAAGTCAGACATAGATTCACCAGGACGTTTTATCCTTACGACTTGTGTTCTATTCGCCACAACCTGTACGCGAGGACAACCGACCGAAGTAAAATACGCGAGTATCATCACTATGAAATTGCTGCTGAAATTATGCGTCGGATATCTATAAAGTACAGGAAAGCAACTTTATATTCATTTGTACTATACAGTTGATAGATATACATTAACAGTTAAAAATGTCTGCTATGTACATATGGTAAACTTGACTTTTTTTCATTCTATCGTAAAGCTTCGTATATCGGTACAAGACTTAAATGTCATTTTTTCTTGTTAAGAATAAAAATTTGTAAGATATCTTTGAAACGGATACTTCAGTAGTTTATAAGGATAGCACCGTTACAAAGGGGCTGGATATACTCGAACATGAAAGAATTGCTCGTGCGTTTCCGAAAGCGGTTTCGAGTTACTACGCGTAGAGCATAGAAATGTTATGGTATGAGAAACCAGCTCGTCCTGCGTTTACGTGAATTTACTTCGGACGATTGGCTCGATTATCTAAATTTTAATCGCATTTTTAAACTAAAGAGCCAACTATGCGTTACGACTAAATGGACAGTGTTTCTTTGATCAGTTTCTTCATGGTATTACCCATGGTGGATCCGGATGGACCAGAGGTCGTAAATGATAGTTTAAATAGATACGGCTGAATATCAGGATACGAGGTGTCAAATATGAGATCCAGCTCAGCCTGATTTGGCATTTTTGGCAAATAATCATGCCGATTCATAACTTCTGTTATATAGAGAATTTTGTCGGTCAAAAGATCGCCGACCTTTTCCCGACATATTTGTCGCTCGTGCTCCGTAGCGAGTTTAATCAATTCAAGTCGCACAGTCCACACTTCCCACGGTATACACTCTGGCTGAAATGGCCAGCGATTCTTTTTCTTTTGAAAAAATTCTAGTGAGATTTGACCTGATCCAGGACTATCGGTGGAACGTAGTGCTTCAGAGAAGCCAGATATTTCACGTTTTAATGTCTGATCTAGATGGATCGATGAACAACAGACGTATGTGAAATCAATAAAATCACAATCAACATCTTGATATCCAACAGTTCCTACGGAGTAACTGCCCTCTTGCTTATATTTAAATTTTCCAAGGCTTCTGTGAAAGAGGACACTGTGAAATATGCTTGCCACTGCTTCGTCCACCTGGCGTCCTTCCATACTCAATTCGAACAGCTGTGTTCTGGCATTCATGATTGCTGCTGTAAAAGAAATTTTCATTTATATATATAGAACTTCCATGTGGGGAGATGACAATTTAACTATTTTTGCAAAGACTGACACAGCAATTTTACATGAAAGCAAAATATTGAACAACCTATCTACTACGGCAAAATTACTTTTCAATATCGATACATGCATAATATGCTAACTTTGCTTTATTATCACTCAAGAAACAAACAAGAACAAGACTCTCACTGTGAGCTACAATCAAACATAACAGTATTCCCGGGAAATGACTGTGTTGCACTATTTTTTCACTTTACATAATACTCATTGAAAAAATTCTGAGTAGCAGAATAAAGAAATAAAAATAAAACATGAAGTACTTCAATACATAAGCAGAATAGAAAAAAATGGAGAACGAGATACGCCAATATAGTATAAAACGTATGAAAGTGGAGAGAAGAATAAGATCAAGAGAATCAGTCTAACAAGAGAGAGAAAGAGAGAGAGAGAAAACAAAAAAGGAAAAGAGAGATAGAAAAGGCGCGCGTTCACATTTCCGAATGGCGGATTGCGCCGTGTATCACCTTTGCGTTGTCTCTCCGCTTCCTTCTTCCTTCCTATTTCGCACTGTTGGAAAAGTCTTCGAGGTTAATTTGTGAAGGCCGTCATGATAGAGCCTTCCTTGTGTCCACAAAAGATTCGATTCATTGAATCCTAAAAGAGTTCTCGCCGTAGAGCACCAAAAGTAAATACTGGTGAAAATGATGACTGATGGGTTAAGCTTGGCTCTCGTAGCTGCTGACTATCCCGCTGAGGTGCCTGGTTGGCTAGCTAGCTGGCTGACTGACTGACTGACTTGGCCAACTAGTAACTGGTGGCCACTGGGCTACTCTTACTTAGTAATAACTTTGCCTACGCCGTTGATTCACACCCTGGAGACTCTCCTCGGTATCCTTACTTGACTCGCCATCCCCGCGCACGCACCCGACACGGGAGAACTCTTTTCGAAAAGTCATGCGAGAATTTACGCGCGCCAACCTACTGCTACCCGCACACGCATTTGTCGGTAAACAACAGCTGTGCGCGCTGCATACGCCATTCTGGCCCGTTTTCCTCTTTGCAGAGCGCGACCCTCTCATATATTATACTTCCTCTATATATCCTTTTCTACCACCCAGTATAGTTCACCAGCTCTATCCTCTACCTTCAATGACTCCAGCAGCCTGAACATCGCACGAAACAAGAGAAATATGCGCAGATAAACCTAAGGAACTCGCACTGATCACGTGATCCGTATGTATGTACACACGAAATCACTTCCTGATAAACTCTTATATACTCTCGTCCTAACCAGGCTTCCCTAATTGTTTACATGTTATTTCCTCAGTTACTTCAACTGTATGTACCTTTAACAATTCTAGCTGTAAAATTGTAGGTTTTTCTAACGTGGATACGCAGATGCACGTGCATTCTTTTCAAACGTTTCCAAAATACCAGGAACTTTCTACGCAATAAATTCCATGTTCTACACTTCAATATTTCAGAGAACTTAGTGCATAATGTTTTTGTTCTTTATTATTTTTTATTTCTTTGTTTAAAAAGAACATTCTCGTCTGATCCTTTAATATTTCTCCTTTTCCACCATTTCAATTATAGTAGCTCTAAAGATACTGTGCACTGGTATCTATTCCGACAGGCGCGATACTTTAGCGAGATTCGAAAGGAGTGAGAAACCGTGAGCCTGTTACGACGTGTTTGAACCAAGCTAATGCCCACTCTGATGTCACCAATAAAAATAACAGATGCAGATCCCATTGTCAGTGCAAGTGTCTTTTCCTTGGTTTGCTGACACGTCAAAATTCCTCTTTGCAACTTTCTCTCGCTGCTCCAGCTTCTGATTAACTGCCTAATTCTTTGACACCCTTTTCTTTCTGGTGTATAGACAAAATTATACAGTGAAAAATGTTTCTCGCTACGAAACCCCAGATAAATATTATAGACAAACAGAGGCTGCATGTTTTTAGAAGACCAGGATTCATCGCCTGGTTGCTACTCGCTAGTAAGTCTTCTCGTTCTTCCTCTTTCAATCTCTTTTTCTAATTCTTATATTTTTACATCTCGTTATCTCCATTCGCCCTGATTCGCACTGTGCCCATTACATCATTCAAATATATAACTAAATATAATGTTAAATAAAATTCGATCGCAATACATAGATACTTCAATAAAAATATCTGTCCTATCTTGTACCCTCTTCTATTTCTAAATCTAGTGTTATACTAGGCCTTTATCGATTATTTGCTCCTATTAATTTATTTATTGTAGACTCTCACTGACCCACTCGAGTCACCTACTTTTGTCTAATGCAAGTAGAACATGGCGATAACATTGACCTCTCGTTGTAGCCAAAACAATATATAATTAGTTGACTCACTTTAAAAACAGACTGTGATGTCTTATGGTTATTATTTCAGCCTCTGCATCTCTATTTTACATGGTAACAAGGCGTCTGACAGATAATATACTCGCATCCCTGATCTTGCTCTTGGCTGAGATTACATTCAGTTTGGACGCTTTAGGTGAATGGCAAGATCTTGTATTAGACAAGGAGAAAAACAAGGCCACAGTGACATTGTGTTCCTGGTGCGATAAACTCTGTTCTAAAGTACCAGAGAAATCGCTCACTGTAATGAGAATGAGCGATATACGACACGTTGGGATATCTACAGAACTTGGTATCTTCTTACTCGGTTTCAATGGCAAGATCCTCTCGTTTAGTACACGAGGGCTTAGTCACGAAGAAGCTCGAGAGTTCAAAAAGAAGATTAATTATTACTTGAATACAAGCAGGATTGAGCGTCTTGATAGATGTACATTTGACCCGTATGATAGACTGATAACACCCTCGGATTCAGAGGATGAGATTCTGAAAGATGATTATCCTAGGGGGAAACGAGAACCACTTTCCGTTATACGTAATCGGGTTATAGAACCGGCGACGCCGGTACACGTCCCGATGCAGAATAATGAGCATGACATACGTCGACAATCCAGCAGTCCTACTCTTGGTAATGACTACTCGCCTAGAAGTAGGCGAAGACATGTACGAAATGTCATTAATTTTGGGAATACTGCTATGGATGATCGTGCGAGGGTGGTTGCTCCGCAATATGATTATCCACGATGCATGAGACACGGATGTACGATTCCCTTGAGGATGCAGAATGCTGGTTCGGCTTGTTGAAATAAATTTATAGACTGAAATACGAATTATTTCGATTCGTATGTGAGCGGATGTTGTAAACCTATCAATATTGAGACATATACATAGTTGATACGTATTTTATAAACTGAATGATCCTCGCTAGACTATATCTATGATGATTCATGATGTTGAAAGATGGTCACCATTTTAAATATTTGTGTATTTGTAATATATACGTATATTTTTTTATAACTTTTTTTCTTTTTTGACAATAAATAGTCAGTTAACAACTTATGTCTATTTTAATTGTGGTGTGAAGAGACAGTAGTTTGTCAAGTTTCTTAAAACTTAACAATGTTACTTTGTAACTAGAAATAACAATGTCTCCATTGACTTTATAGAGGGATCGCGACATCTTCGAAGTTTGCTAACTTTTGCTCACTTACTATTATACACTTTTGCTTAAAACAAGTCGTCTACGTATATTAACTTTGCAAATTGTTTACAAGCTGCATCGATGTTTGGAAACTCATATTTGTATCCTGCATCCAAGACACGCTTTGGTATCACTTTCTGACCTTCTGTCATAATCTATGGATGAGTTTAAAGTTCATTTAGAAATTAACATGTTCGAGACATGAATCTTAAAATTAATTGAAGCAAACCTTTGCTCGTTCTTTGTGGAACGCCATGTTTAATAAGAATGTAGGAACTGGTATCACAGCTGGTCGCCAAAGTGCAGCTGCAAATGCTTTTGTGAATTGTTCATTTGTGATAATCTGAGAAAAATATTGTATAGTTTTTAAAAGCAAATTAAATAAAAAATTATTTCTACTAAGTAACATTTTAGTGATGATACCTGAGGTGCTACACCATTTAATATTCCATTGACATGTTTAGTGTCTATTGCAAACAGAAACAGATTGATTAAGTCCCTTATGTGTATCCAGGGCATATACTGTTTACCAGTACCAATACGACCCCCTAAGCCAAAATAAAATGGCAGAAAAATTTGACCAATCATTCCACCTTTTCTGCCTAGTACAACACCAGATCGTATGGTAATTTGTCGGATGTTGGAGTTTGTAGGAAGCTCGGCTGCTCTTTCCCACTCATGGCAAAGTTCTATTTAAAGATAAACATTGCATCAAACTTTTAGTCTGCAATTACCTAAACTTATTCAATATGGAGCAAACATATTTTGCAATTTAACCTGATAAAAAGTCATATTTTTCACATTTGGAGTCTTCCGTGTATTCAATCTCACTAGGCTTGTAGTAAGCAACTCCTGATATAGTGGCAAAGGCTTCAGCCTTGGTATGTACAACTGCTTTAGCCAGAGTTTTTGTAGTATACACACGGCTATTCCATACATTTTGTTTAAAGCCTGGAGTCCATCTACATTTTGGATCAAGAATATTTTGTCCAGCCACGTTAATCACAGCTGATATATCTTCAGGTAGACCGCACCGTTCTAATTCATTCTAGAGGATTGAAATGCTGGACAGATCATACCGCTCTGTCATTGATCCACAATTCACAATGCATCTTTTGGATATGTGAATCATAGATCAATAATTTCCCAATGAAAAACATAATTATCACAACCAATTTTCAATCATGTTACTTTCAATCTTACCCAAGTAATTCTGCCAGGACCAGGCATCCGTGAGACAACAGTAGTATTCACACCGAATACTCTAAATGTGTCCACTAAAGCTGATCCTACAAAGCCTGTCCCACCACCTACAAAATTATGTAATTTTAAATTCATCATTCTAAAAGTGAATATTAGAGCGTGATTAATTTGAAAACTCACCAATTACCACATGTTTAGACATTTTTCTTTGTGGATGAGGTAATTTACTTGTTTTATTTAATGAATATAAACTTGCTCCAAAAAACGAGCAAAGGGACTATGCCCTAGCAGCATGTCCAAAATATCCCCATGTAACCTAACAGTCTAGTGCAGTCTAGTAGTGGGAGAGATATGTAAGTAGAAAAAATACCCGAAAATTCGTTTGCTCTGCCAAAAGGTAATGCATTCGATACATTAGTTATAAATTAAGTGGTGGCACTACTGACGTTCATTCAGCATTTAGAATGCCGACAAAGTTTCCTTGGTTATTAAAGATCTTAAATTCAGTTGCCGGTATTACCGGGTCGTGGCGCTATAGTTGCAATCCATTGACTCACGTGACCATTACCGTGAACACATTTTCTTGTAGGTACACTAATCGAATGTAAACAGTAGAAATGGCATCTGCGTTGGAAAATTTAGAAACCCAACTGGAACTTTTCATCGAAAACGTACGACAGATTCGCATAATAGTTAGTGATTTCCAGCCTCAGGGACAAAATGTGCTAAATCAGAAAATGTAAGTTTGGACCCCTTTCTCTGTATCTGAAATTGGCAGTGTCATGTTTGGTTAGAATGATTCTTAGTAAATTATAATTCATTCCTATTTATTTAAATTGTCATTTTCTTTCAGTCAAGGACTTGTAAATGGTTTGCAAGAGGTAGACAAGTTGAAGTCACAGGTGCAAGATGTTCATGTACCATTAGAAGTGTTCGAGTAACTATATTATAGCATGATGCATAATGATGTTAATATTTATATTGTTCTAATAATTCATTATATCTTTGTTTTTCAGCTATATTGATCAAGGTAGAAACCCACAACTATATACGAAGGATTGTATAGAAAAGGCTCTAACAAAGAATGAACAGGTCAAAGGAAAAATCGATGCCTATCGAAAGTTTAAAGCTAACATGCTTGTAGAATTGAACCGAGTATTTCCAAATGAGCTAACAAAATATCGTGCGATTCGTGGTGATGAATAAATGTTCTTTTGCTTTTCATTCTTATGCCCATCAATCTCATTCCCACTAACATCAGATTATAATATACTCGTACTTGGTACATAGTATCATATATATGTGTTATGTAAAATATTTATAATGTGAAAATATATTGGAGAACTTTATTTACGTCTCTTTTTCTTTTATCCCTTTTACAGCACATTAATTTCAAGACGAAATTTACGTATAATCTTAATCAAACCTAATGTAAGACTTTATGCTCCAATTAAAAATGCATCAAATGGTTTCTTTCTTAGAAATGAAGAACAGGTTTTCACTCAACTCGCGGTCATCCACCCATTAGTAAGAAAGAAAAACAGAGTCGTTAAAAAGGTGCGTTGGAAGGTCAGTAGACAAGAAACTGCATTAGTGTGGAACCTCAGGAGGGGGACAGTTAACTTCACTAAAATAAAACTACAATATCAGCTAAATAATAAAATTTCTCCAGATCCTAAAGGAGCCAATTTATTTACCATTGCCAAACAATGTCATGACCAGAACCGCGTACTGTGATGAAATGCTGATTACTAACTCATAATAATGTTTCAACAGTAACAATAGCCGTATAAAAAATTTGTGAATTAGCTTAAGTAAATACAAACTAACCATCAGTTAAAATACTAGACAAAATTCATCAAAATTTCCAAAAAACTCCACTACTCGAAATAGTAGCTGGTCAACAGCTTCGATTCTTTCCAAAGATTGATCTAATAACAAAACATATTTAATCAATCATATTTAACACTCGATATTAATAATTGTTTTATTATTTTCCTGACTTATTTATTACTTTCTAGGGAGATATTTATCGTTTTTCAGTTTTCATTTCACTTGCTCATTTTATATTACTTATTTGCTTTTATTCTTAGTTTTTCCATTCTGCGGCAGGATTGCTACGTGATCTTTCTGACCATGACGGTTAGACGTTCGCGCACACTGACTCATCACGTGGCGCGCCTAGGTATGTACTAGCAGAGTGGGATATATATTATGATTTTAAGAGTGAAATGCTGTTATAGAATGTCGACAAGACCTGTAGAATATCAGTTTGGCAGTGAACCGTCGTCCTAACGACAGGTCTCAGCATGTACGTCATATTATTATTGGTCTTTGGAATTTTGCAGATATCTGGCGATGCGCATAAGATCAAGTAAGTGCTCATAGTCTATAATAATTATGGACCTGAATTTTTTTTAATACATTACTCAAAAAATACAATATTCCATGTAATGAACATGTAATATTGTGGCAGTTGTCATTTCCCACTTATTATATACATAATTTCAAAGAAACAGGGGTTATAATGACGTTATGAAAATGATTGGGAAACTAGATCTAACATACACACTACATGTAATATTGCGTTTGCTATTATGTCTCTAGAAATAAGAAACTGTAACATTGCTGATATGTAATAGTTACTTCGTCTTTGTTGGGACATGGATTGAATTAGGAATATTAAACTGCAACAATAGAAAGTGTTATTCAAAGAGCACACGTTCTTTCGTATGCGCAGTGAAAGCCGTTTGTATTACTATTCTCCATATAAAAATTTATATATGATTAGATATGATCATATTGGAAATTTGGCCATATCTGATCATCAATCATCCGATATTATCATACACAATTAGACCTAAACATACAACATTTGTAACGCTTTGGATTGTTAGTACCTAGATAACAAAACGTGTCTGTGCAAAACCGTTGAATTTTTTTTAGCAAATGTTTGCTGAGAATATACTATAAATTTGCTATGAAATATAAATAATAGTACTTTGCGATACGAGTGTGAATAAGCGAATTTTATAGGCAGGCGGTTAAGTATATGACAAACTTCACGACCTGCGTATAATGTTCGCTTTATTACACCAGTATCGCATAATATGTTCTGGACGAAAGGAAGGAAGACCACCAAAGTGAATGCCTGTCATGACAGCGCGCGAGAACAAAGTTTACTTTATCGCACTAGTGCAAGAAGAAAGCACTAGTACGATAAAGTAAAATTGGACCAATTTGCGGATGCGCAGAATTTTTATCGCATCCTTAGTTATAAAGCGACAAACGACAAGTAGCGTTTTTATGCATAAGTTACATAAAAAATATAATTCTAGCAAATGTGGAACAAAAGTTTAATAATTATTACAGCAAGTGAAGTACATTCTTTTATGCTGTTATTGGTACAAATTTATATTGTAAATATGCTAGCAAAAGTAATTACTTGAACGAACTAGCATTTTGTTAGAAATAAATTATTTCTTTGAATTCACGCGATTTAAACAAAAAATAACTAAAATGCTTATAAATTTCTATTATTGGAATTCTAATCAGAAAATATGAACGTAGTACAATTTCATTATTTTCTAAATAGTTATTAAAATTTAATATGTAATTCAAATTCTACATATATTTATATATAAAGACATAAAACTATATAGAATAGTTTTTTAAAGCTGTTGTCATAACTTCTGTCTAATAGACTTTAATAAATTGTTACGAGAAACAATGCTCTTTAAAAATGAATCACTGAAATTTCGCTAATTGTTTTAGTTTTTTAAAAATTTACTGGAGACGTCGCGATAACACATTTAATCCACTGCTAAATCAGTGGTATCGTGTTACAGGAGTTCTGTAAGGGGTTGATTGTGGTGCCACTAGGTTTCCACTAAGTCTTGTGGGCCACTAAGTCATGCTCATACATATTTGTGTAACTGTCTATGGCAACAATATTTTTGAACTTCCATATATTGCCACGTATATGAATATTCACGATTCTAATTCTTAATCAAAGCGATATTTTCAAATTGGGCTGTTGACGCACTTCGTAGACTGTCATAGACTCATTTCGAGCATAAAAACGATCGCAGGTGTTCGAAACCCATTTGCGTCAACACAAATAGACTTGGTGTGTACTAACCGTAAATTTACAGATATACAAATTCAAAAATTGTTCTAGAATATTATTCATATATTCTCCATTCAATCTTCAATGGTGCATTTATAACTGCGACTGAATACCTACTAATTATTGTCAGTGAATAGTCATTGATTCATTTTTAGAGAGAAAAAATACTGCAAGTTGCAAGCAATTTGCCACTAATTTGCTTTTTAACATTTGAACCATCTATTGTTGAAAATATCGCAACAAACAAGGACGCATATTTTTATAGGTTTACTGATAATTAAAATAACTCCGTGCTATATTTGCAAAACTCGCTTGGCTTCAAGCATTCGCAGATATTCAATATATTCATTAATCAAGGTTAAATAATATCAGTATCACAAACTCTACTAGCGTGAATGAATTTTTGAATTATAGAAGTCATTATCAATAGAAATTTCTGATAAATTTTTCACGAAAATTTCATCGTCCTTATTGTTACTGTATGAAACCATTTTTATTTATTACCCAACGTTAAACGTTGTGATTTCAATTATTTTAATAAAAACTTTACACTGTATTTAAATAAAGTAAATCGCAAACTGAGAAAAGTTTACGAAGAAAGATATGATAAGAGAAGTATAACTGAGTACGTGACTTATATTTCATAAAGGAAATATATCGTTTTAACATTGTAAACAATCAGATACGAAGCGCATACCAAAAAGTTATTTGTGACATATAAAGTGTTCAAACTGAAAAGGACTGTAATAGTAATCCTTGCAAAGTTATATATGAATACTTTACGCAAGAAAGTCAGAAAGAGACAGACCGGTGTTGTGTATTAATGTTACACTTTCACTACTTGGCACCAACCAGTACTTATTCGTATTTTGTCAAAATTATATTCCCCTCCAATTCCGCTGATCTCAAATGCCGTGTCTCTGTTGCTTCCTACGATTTTCTTCAACTTTATATATATATTGTTCTTCGTTCTTTACAGATCGCCATGGCATTACAAGTGTTCTGCGGGTCTCTGCGAAAAAGCTGCCATTTCTTCAAATGTTAGTACACCATTATCTCTAGAGGTTTGTCAAATGTTCTGTGGAGAGGCTGGGGCTATCTGGCCAAAGCCTACGGGACATCTTTCCTTAGGAAATTTCGTCGTCCACCTGAACCCTAACGCCATACAGATTTCTGGTTTAAATCCCGCCTCGAAAGTAAGCACACTTCTATCTAGAAGCGTTCAGCTGCTGAAGAGCAATGTACAGCGATTAGGTGGAGGCGTAGCGGATAATAAAAACGGAAAGGCCCTATGGGTTCACTTTTCCGGCTCGTTGGTGGAAGACCTCAGTATGACCTTAGACATCAGCGAAAACTATACCTTGGAAGTGCGACAGCTTGATAATGGGACGGTAAGCTAGCAAAGGGAAAATCTTTAAGTATATTGACTTTTGTTACTTCTCCAAGATAACCTTGTACTCCATTTGATTCGAGGTCAATGCCACGATCGTCGCCGAGAGTTACTTCGGGGCCAGACACGGTCTAGAGACACTTTCACAGTTGATTGTCTTCGATGATCTGCGTTCGCAAGTTCAAATAGCTCGTGACGTTAACATCGTAGATGGTCCTGTTTATCCCTATCGTGGAATAACTCTGGATACATCTAGGAACTTCATTGAAAAAGCTGCCATTCTGCGTACCATTCGGGGCATGGCTATGTCCAAATTGAATACCTTTCACTGGCACATCACAGACTCTCATAGTTTCCCGTACGAAAGCAAAAGCTTGCCGAATATGTCGCATTATGGATCCTACACTCCGCAAAAGGTTTATACTTCGAAGGACGTTAAAGAAATCGTCAATTACGGTCTACTTCATGGAGTACGAGTCGTTCCTGAACTGGATGCACCGGCTCACGTAGGCGAAGGATGGCAATGGGTAAGTTTTCAATGGTTGTTCGTCACCTGCAATACCCACTGGTACTGTTTTTTATTAAAAGTGATACATAAATTTCTTATAGATAGATAATGCACTTTTATGCTTCAAAGCTGAACCCTGGGTAAACTATTGCGTTGAACCTCCTTGTGGACAATTGAATGTGTCTAATGAGAAGGTATATGAAATCCTGGAAACCATCTACAAGGATCTGTTACATGATTTCAAGCCTGATCTCTTTCACATGGGTGGTGACGAGGTGAACATCAAGTGCTGGAAATCTGTAGAGTCCTTCAGGCAATGGATGGCAACTAAGGGCTGGAACAGTACTGATGATTCAGGATTCATAAAGGCCTGGGAATATTTCCAAACGAAAGCGTACGATGCCTTGACACGTGCCAATAACGGAAAAACGCTTCCTAGTATACTTTGGACCAGTGGTCTTACTGAAGAGAATAACATTGATTATCTGGATCCTAATAAATATATTATACAGATATGGACATCATCGTCGGACGAGACTATCCGCCGTCTTATTAAGAAAAAATTCAAAGTTATTTTCTCGAATTATGATGCTCTTTATCTCGATTGCGGGTAAGTTCAAATTTTTAATCAATCTCTTAAATCTTTGATTACGTTGCGTTATCACGGTTGCTTAATTTGATTATTCTCAGATTTGGTGCATGGGTAAGCAGTGGTAACAATTGGTGTTCACCTTATAAGGGATGGGAGCTATTATATGATAATTCACCATTGAATATTATTATCAGTCAAGGGTTCTCTACTGCCGATAAGCAGTATATTCTTGGTAAGTTAAAAGAGGACTGCTTCTTTGAATAAGAGACAAAGGAAAAATGTTCACGCATTGTACATTTTTCTTGAAGGTGGTTCAGCAGCTCTCTGGACCGAACAAGCAGACACTAGTTCCCTGGATGGCAGACTCTGGCCACGTGCTGCTGCCTATGCCGAAAGACTTTGGGCAGAACCAAATTCCAGTTGGATTCATGCAGAGCAGAGGATGCTGCGACATCGTCAACGGCTGGTTCAGAAAGGAATACAAGCTGATCGGCTCCAACCTGAATGGTGTTCACAAAATCAGGGCGCCTGTCCCCTTTAAGCTTCACTATATATGATATACTGTAAATCCTATTTGTCCCAAAATAAAATTTCTTGAATACTTGATACATTGTTTTTTATTTTTTATTAATCAAAGTATGTGAGCAGATATGCGCAATATAGACAATCGTACGTGTATGAAGTCGATGAGGTTATTTTTAAATCGAAGTTCAGTCATTCCTGAACGTTAAATTTCGCAAGATACTGATTAACATTAGCTGACGAATAAGTAAACACAATGGGTCCTCTACAGACTTATCTTGGATAAACGTGTACGGCCATCTGTGTCATGAAACAGTCATGGTGACAATGGTAATGGCAACAATCGATTGATCATAAGGTTTTTGATTACTCATAGCTAATATTGAATCACGTCTTTATCAGTTAGTTGTTGCCGTACGTGATGGTGTTACTTTGCTAAACGTGTTAGCAATGCCTGGCTCTTTTTATTTTCATAAAATCTAAAATTCTTTGTTTTTTCTTTTATAGTTTACTCAAAAATAGTCTCGAATAGCCTGAGTAAATGCATCTCCAGATATCAAAATTTGATACAGATGCAGTGATGACGTAAAAGAAAATTAATGCTTCTCTGAATCCTCATTGGTCAATACTTTATAATTGACTAAATGGGATATACACAATGTTCGCTGGTCGTTTGAAAAGGATTCAGTAATTATCCTGCTTATCGTCAAAGGGAGTTTTGACAAAATATGTAGTGAGAGTTCCTTTTCCCTTGACATATGTTGGCCCGCGACAGATGAGCTCGTACCCAGCATTCTTGAGAATATTTGCAGTGTCTTCTGACACTTGGAGTTTGCCAATGACTCCACAACTGTCCATCCGTGATGCTACGTTTACTGTATTACCCCAGATGTCGTATTGAGGTTTTTGAGCACCGACTACGCCAGCTATCACTGGTCCATGATGCAGACCTGGTTAAGCAAATGAATATAAAACTAGTATCTACAGTATTCGTGTAGATAATTGACTGAGACATTCATCTTGTGATTACCCATCCTCAATTTGAACCTTTGGAAAGATTCTCGATTAATCTGATCAAGCACCGTCATAAGAGCAATGGCAAATTCTACAAGGACGATCACGTTATGATCTTTCTGCTTTGTGGGATTGATCTAATTCCAAAAAAAAGGAATTCATTCTAATTAAAGAATCTGAAAATATTCTTTGTCTCGTTTCTTCCCATAAAAGCTTACCTTGCCTTGAGCTTCATCTTCTTTACCCGGACTGAGACCAGAAGCGAGCATATAAGTACTGCCAATAGTCTTGATCTTTTCAATTCCAGAGAACTTTGGTTTGAGCAAGAGATAATCAAAATCGCAGATAATCTCATTGAGAAGTCTCAGGCATTCAAGACCCTGTTTATTAATATCCGTTTCGTCATAAAATTCTTTATAATTTGGAATTGAAGCGAACATTACAGCTATGCTACTATAGCGTTCATGATACAAATCCTGTAAATACACTATGATCAATTATCTTAATTTTGATTTTTAATAACACTAGCCCTACCTGTGTTGTTCTGGTAGCCAGAAAATGATCAGCCACATGAGCTGGAAGTATATTTTCCAGTAGAATCTTATTAATACCCCTCATAGTCTCGACCTCATCCTGTTCAACTCTGAGCTTGCTCTTCCAAAGGAAATCTGTCCTCGTAGTATACTCGATTTGACGGTCCAGAATATGCAGCAGTAACGTAATTAGTATGAGAAGATAGCCAAGCTGTACCAGATAGTTTATACCAAAAAACCTAAAAAAACCGGATACCAAGGGAAGATTGAAAATCCATTAAACGATCAGAAAGAGACTGGGTACATACTCATTTTTATGTTTAAAATAGTAAAAATCGATCAAAGGCGCTCTAGAAAATGTTACAAGGACTACAATGACAGTTGATATCATCACGCCAAGTTTTAAAAGAAATCCAACTCTCAGATGACTCCATCCAATTAGAAGTGCTAGTGCAGCACAGAAAAGATAGGCCTGAAAGTAAATAAATATGAAAGAGATGCTAAAAACTAATTAAATAATATAACATAGACTTACTGGAGCAAGATCATAGTACGTAGCTGGATCCTGTTCTATGAAGTCAACAAGACTGACAACGGAAGAAGCAGCAGCCAGAAGTGCAGTTATTAAGTACACAGCAATGCGAAATCCACGACTTAGAAATATGTGAGTTGACTCTTCGACAATCCCAACACTAGTAACGACGCTAACATTATCGCCAGCACAGTTGTCAACAACGCTGGTTCTACCACGACTTCTAATACCTCCGCCACTTCCAGATCTGGTAGCTTTCTCACTAGCGTACCATGATATAATTGTGAACATGAGTAAAGTCACAAACCCAGCAGTGTAGCAACCATACACTGTAATATTTCTGAAAAGAAATCCATTTCTCTAATATATTTCATATGCGTAAATTTTATATTAAACATTCTTAGAATACCGCAAGTAAGAAGTAGGACGTTGAATGTTGAATATAGGAAAGACGCAATTGGTTCTCACCTTGGTAAATAAATGACCTGGATGCAAAACATGGCTACGTAAAGAACATTTGCCGCCAGGACATAGAGCGGATACTGATGATCTGGTTGCTCCCTGTAACGTTGTTCCTGGTCCTTATTGTCGAACCAATAAGTAAGCTGCGACATACCCTCTCTAGCCGTACACCATTGTCTGTAACGCACGGTACACAATGATAATAATAGGTTCAGATGGCAATAAAAAGTGATTAATACTCACTTAACGTCAAAGAAATTTGTACTGTGCGGCAGGAGATTCGACTCGATCATCGCTATACTCTGCAAAGTCAATAAGATAATAAGGGTTAATCAAACAAAAATTCAATATCGTGTATAACGTACCGTGAGACCGATATTTTTCGCCAGGGTAGACTCGGCGATATTTGCGAACGGCTTATCCGCACCCCAGCACTCCACGTACTTTGTCATCTTACTGCTTGGTCTCGAGCTGCACAATGGAAATCATGCCGTAAGCTCCTAAGGATACAGGAACAGACAGACAGAGAGCCGTAGAGTTTTACCGGGATGGTGGTGAACCAAAGGATGCCTGATTACCATGATTGCGCTGATGTTCTTCACCATTCTCCGAGCCTCTATCTTCTTCATTGCTCTTCTATAATAAAGTATAACGATATTATAATATACATCAGGAGGAATTGAATTCGTTTATTATCATTGTATACCTTTGGTGGTATTATTAGATAAGTTTCAACTTTGTGTTCCGCTAGATAACCCTCGCGTGATCCGCCATCCCCAGGTTCTACCTCAAATCGATCCCGCAGCTGTAAGAGCGTAGCCTTCGTTACGTGAACTCGCCTGAAACGTAAAATTTGATAAAAATAAAAAAAAACTGTATTATAACTTTCAAAAACAAATTTATCACTGCTTCACAAAATTTTTATCTAGACGAAAATCGAGTTACCCGGGTAGTCCTCCGCTCTCCATATGATTGGCTAGGGTGACGTCATCGCTCCAAACATCGAATTGCCATTTACGTAGACCGAGTACTCCACATAGTACATTTCCGGTGTGAATACCAATCCTCATATCCACATTGAAACACGTAGCTTCGCGTACGAATCTGTACTTATTAGCATTGAATAATTGTTTCGTTTTTCACAAACATTTTTAACGTTTCCTTAGGCGCTATTTACACTAATTGTTAATTTTACCTTATAGCCTCGATCATCTGAAGGCCCATATTTACACAGTTATACGCGTGATTCGGTCTAGAAACCGGAAGTCCGGATACACAGTAGTAACAATCGCCCAGGATCTTTATCCTCATACACTGGTTATCCTGAAAAATATTATTTTTTATAATATCCACAATATCCATAAAGATATCCATATATTTAGATTTTATACAAGGATGACTCTACAATATGCAACATTTCCAGGTGACATGGGAAGAATAAAATATAAGTAAACCATTGAAAACCTCCAGCGTCTTTTATCTTGGCAATACGCTGCTCTTCTAGGTATGAAAAGCTCACGTACGGACTTTATACACTGGCTCAAAGTTCATTTGACCATAAACTTTTTTTTATGTGCCACACGACCCTCTAGAACAAGCTTCATACTACTCTTCGGGGAGGAAGAGTAGCTCCTCAGGTAAAAAGGACTTTATTGAATTTGCAAGTTCTCAGTTGAGTTTTTCCACAAATCTCAGCGTGCTACTGAAGTTTACCACACTGAGAATTTATGAAAATATTTCTGGCCAGCTGTCCTCTTTCATAAAAGTTTACTAAAACTTCACAAAACTAATGTATGTATAACATTCGCATACAGAATTAGGAATTACGCTACAGTAACATATGCGATTTAAATAGTTTTATGTTCCTTGAAGAAATAAACTTACATAATTTTTTCAGCATTTGATGAACTGACTTAACAGGGTTTATCTCGTGAACAACACTGATGCGAATAATGTCAGTTCATGTCTTTTGCGAAAGAAGGATATATTTATGTTCCAAGCTTGGTTTACCTACCTGGGCTATTTGATCGAACCTGCCAAAAAGCTCATTCAGGGTCTTCACGAGGTCTGAAGCTGAGAGTTGCTCTGAGAGAGGAGTGAAGTTTACAATGTCAGCATAAAGTATACTAAAGAAAAAGAAAATAAAATTTCTTAGCAAGCTTCTATATCCGTAAACAGTTTCCTTCTTTTTTTTTATTTTTTGTATTAGCGTACAGCAGGAAACAGCTCTAAACAGCATAGATAACATTTTTTGACTATAGAAAAAAATCTTATGCTGTACAAAATAATCAGGGTTCTCTACAAGCATGTACCGTGTGTACGTAATGCAGATACGATATCACGCGTAATCGCATTAGGCGTGCTGGACGCTAATTACATAATCGTAATTAACGAGCGAATAATTTGCTCTCACCTGACATTGTTGTGACGCTGAACGTACATCTCGTGAAATCTGGTTTGCTTGTGTTTGCTCACCTCTTGGCAAGCATCAGCCATTTTTAACATGATGCTTCGTTTTACCTGGATAATATAAAATTTGTATCTTGATTGTTGATCGTTATTTACTAGTTCATATAATTCAATAGCAAAGTTTATTTTCACCTCTGCTGCTATGTATGCTGGAATAACACTAAGTAGAAGCTGCTCCTGTTGTTCCCGTTCACATTCTAGTTTCACCCTGGACTCTATGACAGTCTTGGTCCCTGCGAAGGTCCTTCGATGTGCCCTGGCCGTAAGATTCCTGAAGTAGAGACCAGCTGCACATCCAGCTAACAAAAGTATGGTCTCCCCAACCAGCTGAGTATATGGAAGGTCATTGTTTCTTATGAACTCATAGAGCAGTTTTCCCAGATGAAGAAACACGAGTGCAAATGCCACGATGGTGGGTCTGTGATTCTCAAGTCTAGGCAAGGCGGAGACAATGCTCAGGACGCCTGCAAAGATAGGTATGACACCTCCCAGCACGAGAATACCAAGTCCCAGAATTACGGAAGATGCCATGCCAACTAATAGTCTCGTGCGTCGCGATGAAAGCATCGAGGGGAATTGCGTGACAACCAGAAGACTCAAGGACGACAGCAGCATCGTCGTCAGCGTCGTGACCGGTACCAGGACGTACGTCAGATCCTGAAATACCGGCAATTCATCCATCTTGGTAATGTATTGCCATAGTCAAATAAACGCCTGCAGATCTTTAAGATGAAACCAGGAAGTCTGTGCGGCCCCCCGGGTGGACCTAGTGATTACGTAGTTACTGTACTGGATCAGCAACGTTATCCAGAATAACCTAGCTAAGATTCTCCCTTCGGGCTCTCTCTTGCATGGTTCAGGATTAATATTGACTGAAAGTTTGGTCAATCTAGGAGCAGGAGGTCACGAAATCCCAAGGCGACCGACTTGAAAATTGAATTGCCTATGGCCTTAGGCAACTCCAACCAAGTTCTCAGTAAATATACAACTGTGTTTGAACCCTTAAATCTGCCTTTTTCTTCGACCCTTTAGCTTCTCCATACTTCCACTATTCTTCTCTATTTGCAGGAAGATATTTTATTTTTTTCTCTGCAGCAGCCTGGCAGCTGTCTCTCTTGCGTAGTTTGCGTCAGTAAAATTGTTGTTATAATTGAAGAAGTGTAAGTGAAAATTGTGTGCTCCAGTAAAAGTAGGCAAATTAGAGTATAACGGTGAATATAACAGTCCCAGGATACTCACGCTGGAGTGCAAATAGCAGAGAGCAACGAGGGCTATAAAAGTAGCAATGGCTGCCACGAGAAGACTTCCGGTATACAAGGAGGCTGTAAGTTTACCCTCGTATCGATCACGTAATTCCGCGAGCTCTTTAACACTCTCGTCTTCTGGAAACTCTGAAAAAAAATGAAGATATAAAATAGATAGCAGTGTTCCTTTAAATATTTTATTTTCATATTTCCACTTATGTCAAAGTTGCACAATGCCATTATGTCGTCAAGATATGTTTCCTGCTTTCAACCACGTAAAGTTCTTCTCAATCCGATCAATTTTACAGAAACGCCAATCGATGTGATAATTAAACGTCAAAACCAATCTGAAGCTTCTATGACTCCTGATCGATCAATTTCTATGCGTATGTCTCTCCTCTCGCGTCAACGTTAACGTCAATGCTCGCTGACATGATAACCGCGTCACGCGTTACGACATCACGCTGGGATACTATATCTGTGATAGACACTACTAAAGTCATTAACTGTAGAATAGGGTATCAATTCCTGATAGATCAATGATCGAATTTCCAACGATTCCTAGTCGCTCTCGGAATTTGGATGAATTCAGACGTATCACCCTCTCGACCGTATCGAGAAAAATTCGATCAGAGTCGACAGCACTTTTTACAAGATCAGTTGGTGATGGAAGTTGAGGCAGTGATAAAAGGCAACGATATGGAATATGATTCTGAATTCTAAGGCAATGGCTTTCAATTTTAAGCCTGTTGTACATGCTCAGGTCTTTGAATGTTTAAGATATCTGGTGAGTTACACGTCATCAATGGGAATGGTAGTGTGAAATATCGCGTGATAAACTAAGTGCTATCATCTGTTTATTTTATAGCTGGAAATTGCTGTACACTCACATTAACGTAATGAATAAGAATTGCCAGGACGCTAATGAAACCTCCGATGACCTAGGACACGCTACGGGATCTAAATATCGACACGGCCAACTTCAGGTCTCTAACTCACTTCACTTACTAGCATCGTCTTCGACATAAGCGTGATTTTTTATAGGATCTCAAGGATCAAGAACGTTCTAATAACTAAAGTATCCAGTATAGCCATTACCTTTTAATCTATAATATATTACATTGCACTTTTCCTTGCGAGGTTATGTTTTATTCTCTATAACATATCATTCTCACTAGAGTATCACATTGCTGATTCTTAATGAACAGTTTTGATTCCGTGTCTCAGGCAGGAAGCGATAGGAGTTTCCTGTTACAATCTTTAAACCCTACAAAATATTCATGGCATTAAAACGACTGGTGTTTTTTTTGCAAGTACTTAAAATTTCGCATTTCAGCTATTTTCATCTTTAAAGCTTAGAGTGCGGAGATGATTTCTTGCAAATTGGAAATATAACTTTCAACGTAAAAAACACAGAAAGGTGTAAAAAACTAAATAGAATTGTTCAAAATGTCATATCTGTTTGTTGTACCTTCGTCTTTTGGAAATTTTTATTGTACTGTACTTCTTAAATTCACGCACATTTTCACTCTAAGTATCCTTATACGTGGGAAAGCTAGAGAGCTAATATCCTTGGCTGGAATTAACTACCAGAGATTGTCAGGAGCTACATGTGGATTATTAAATTTCTGCTAGCAGCCGATACACCCTGATGCCTAGATTAATTTTGCACTGACGACTCTTCAACTACAGGGTTTACTCTGTCCCCTCGGTCTAGTCCCCACAATCCGCACAGTACTTTCCCCTACATTTCTCTCATTCCCTATCACTCCTACCAGTCCTCTTGAGTTATTCCCTTACTCTAAACTGCTGCTGTTCTCCTATTCAAGAAATACGCAGCGGAGACTTCGAAATTTCTTGAAAAGATTACCTCGCTAGATATATATGTATGTATTGTCTACAGTTCCTTCTTGGTTAGGTGGTACCAACGCCGGGAAATTCAAGAGTTTTCTACGTAAAAACAAATAAGCGGATACAAGGATGAAGCATAGAAACGATATCACAATTACTCCCCTAGGACTTATTGGGTTATACCCTAGAGGGCACGATCCGTCGTCGCCAATTCTATTTATGTTGGCGTAACTGTAAACGAGAAACTTTTCTACGGTTCTCTCTCTCTCCCTCCCCCTTCCTCCCTCCCACCCAACCTCACTCTCTCTCTCTCTCTCTCTTTCTTTGACGGTCAGAAACAAATATTTAATTTTAAATAATATATAACGAATCTAATAGATTTTTCTAATCGCGATTTAACAATTTCGCGGAACCGCTCATTTTTACAATCGCAATTTTTTCAATTAGTATTTCACCTTTTGTTATCATAAACTTATCTCATCCTCCGGCAAGCATATATCGTGGGTATCGTACATTTAAATCTCCATACCATGACGCCAAGTCACGCGAGTGCTTTTTTACGCCATCAAATTTCCATTTTGCTCTCGGGAAGTCATTTACTTGACTTCGACAAAAAATAATCCTAGACAAGAACAGGCAATCGTAAATGGAAAGTTATATCTCGTTAAATTAGTACGGCTCTGCGCACCCAGTAAATGTACCGAATTAAATTCGAGAATCGTAAACGATATTGGCTCCCTTTCATTATGGATAAACGTATTAATATTGTCCATAACCCGGAAAACGATAAAAAAGAGCTATAAAGCTATTTAGTCATGTTAGAAGAACGAAAGTTGCGTATGATCCAATCGAAATGTAACATAGGTACATATAAAACGTCCACGTTTTTCTAGCACACTTTTCCTGTTGCGCCTTCGAAGTTTCTTGGCTGATATCCAATTGTTCCAGTGGAACAGCTGAGAATCATAACTCACGGCTGAGAGAAGAAAAACGTCCCAAGAGGAATCTCAGTAAATCTATACATACCGATATGTGAAAGGCTGGCTTTGTATAGCATTTTCTCCCGTCTGCTATGTACGTCCGTCTCTTTAACGCACGTAAATACCCATAAGCATGTCTTTCTCGCACTCGTACTAGATATACAAAAATAAAAAATCTCCAAGATTTTAATATTATTCTTTGCTTGCATAGATTGGATAAGGATACATGTATCTTCTTCGCATGCAGCACAAGACATTCAGATACGTTTTAGAAACATTGCTTAAACTTAATAACCAGATTAATATGTTTCAGCAATGTTTCTAAAACGTATTTGAATATTTTGTGCACATAGGTTGCGATATATCAACATATATATGTATAAATATGTTACTGAGAAAACTCATTTAATTAACGTTCCCTGTTGTTTACCTCACACAAACGTGAAAATAACTGCCTGGGTAAGCTGCTAGCCTTTGTCAAAGGTCCATGAGGGAATTCAAAGGTAAAGGAAAAAGGTATCATAGTGAAGTACATTGCGGTTTTTCATGCCATCCCTTAAAGCTTTAATAAAATATGGTCTGAAGTCTCCGATTGTAAGTCCATTAACATTATTATTTCAAAGCAATAATGTAAAATAGCTTTATATTCGTGAAATGCCGATTAAAAATTTCAGGACACATTACAGATTATTATTTATTTTTACTTACTCTACATGCTGTATATATCTTATTTCAGGTGACAAGTTCGTTTGAACGGGTGATTAATGGGACTAGAATGTTAAAAGTGCGCCTTTTTTTTTATAACAAACCGCTACCTTAACAGTGAAAAAGAGAAGGAATGAATCTCGAGGTGAACAGCAATGGCGCGAGCTAACTCGTACCCTGACGCACAAATAGCTCAGAGAATAAAAAATAAATGATATCGTGCACAATTTATTTCGAGACAAATATTCCTGGAGATTCATGCTGTCTTGTACGTGTCCCTCGAAACATACAAAATATATGAGAAAACGATTTTTTCATTACAGGTTGGAAACACTCTTTTAGCATTGTATTTTGCTGAACGGACCCTGAGACTTTGAGAGTCGAGGAAGTGGAAGCAGTAAAATGAGTTGGAGGCTGTACGCATTCCTGAAATTCCAACTTGTCCTGCTCTACTCGTGCGTCCTGGTTTCACCTTTTTGTACTCTTTTCTCTTTCGATGGCCATGAGAAAGTTAACCCCCCAGAAGTATTCTCATGGATTATGCAAAGTGTAACGTGGTCCATAGTCTGAGGGGTCTTGTCGAATCTCCATGGGACATTGAAGCAATAGAAAATGAAAATAGAGTGACTTCATGGGAGTGAAGGAATTGAACTTGGGAATTTTCACCAACGAGCTGTTTTAATTACAAGTAAATCAATTTAATAACGAGGCCAAAGCCCAGCTAGGGAAAGAGTAAAGATTAAGAGAGAGCAAGAATAATATTGTACATATTATGTATACAGATATCGTTTTGCAAATTCTCTTGAATGCATAATTCATCGTTTCGTAGAAACGACACGTTCTCTAAGAATATCCTGCTATTCTCTTTAATAACCTGGGAAACTAATATTAAACGTTTCTTGTGTTTTGTTACAGACCAATCGTTGCCCCTACTGATCGTAAACACTGGTTGGGTTCTATGACTTTCTTACCCTCTTTGTATACACATCTGTCTATCTGCCTGCCTGCAAAATCATTGAAACGGGAAATTGGACCATGTGTATCTTATTGGTAGCTGCCGTCGAATGATACAATTTTAGATTATCTGAAGATGTCAGAGCCAAGGTCGTGACAGCTCTTTTCTCTGCAACTAATAATTTATTATGTAATTGGCAGATGGCCATTTCCAGTGAAGGTCAGCCTTCAGGCAATTGTTCCTAAGTGCAATTCAAGTTTAGCAACATAGTCAGGTCTATGTGAGTATAGTATAAAGATATTGGCAATGAGACAGAGTAAGTTCATGAATCACAAAGAGAGATTGATAATCGAGTTATCAAGTTTGATCCTGAGAGATGATAATCAGAGTTCTATTTGTATTATTGAACTGACAGTGAACTTATAAATGACATTGTGTATCTGCTCATGAGTTCACGATGCTATTGCTGTGCTTAATGGCGCTGGATAGAGCGACGCTTTTGAAATAGACGTTTTACGATCAGCACAGTGACGGTTGCCGTCACCATATACCAATTTTATCATCTCTCTATCTATGAACCTTTACTATCTTCCACGTTTGCTTGATATCCAAAGAACCTAAGGCGATTGAGAATATTCCAACAGGGCACTACTGGTATTGATTGATCTTATTTTATTGGCAGTTTTGTCAAAGACTGAAACGCCCATAAATTAAACTGCCGTGGTATATCTTCAATACATCAAAGACCCTACAAATGGGGTTCAGATTTTGGACCGATTCGAGAGACGGTATTTTAAAGTATTTTTTAGCTCTGACTTTGATATGACGAACAAACGTCCTTCGGCAGAACTAAATCGATAGAAAGGATGTGTTTAATTATTTTGGCGTTGTAAATTAAATTAGAATTACGAGTTTCAATTACTTTGGGATTAGAAGAGATTGTTTCTCTTTGGTAAACCATAAAGGACAAGTTAGGAGCATTATTTACTCTTGATAGCTTTATTATCTATAGTAAGCTTTTCATCGTTTCCGGGAACGTAAAGATGCTATAAAATACATTGAACACGTTTGCACTTAGATCAGATCTGTTGGCGAGCGCATAAGAAGCTTTGAGAGATTTTGGCAGTGATAAAGCAAGGTGGAGTTTCAAATTGGCTTCAGGCCCAGTTTGGGTCGATGCGCTTGCATTTCCTACAGATCTTTGACAATTTCTATCTTGCTAAAGAATCCTTTGGTAAATATACTTTGTTCTATGATCATTTCGCGGTGTCATATGATTAGGATTTAAAAAATTAATTTTTTATTTAATTAGTATATTTACCCGCTTCCTCCATGATGATTAGATTTATCACTTCCTATTTGTTTTCAAATCCTAATTCTACTAGCGCTCACTCCTCCGACTTCCACTAAGTCTACATAGATCGCAAACACGTCGTCGACGCGGATGGTGTCGTGTCGCCCAAAATAAAATTTATCCAATGTGCCCGTGACAAAGTTGGTACTCGAGATGCTTCCTACGAATTGCCGAGAATTCCGAGACGCGCGAATTTTACCACCTCTCTCTCCGACGTCGGGCTCCCATACTGTGCGTCGCTCACGTCCACCTTGGTTTCAATAATACTGACGAATACGCCGCCGTTCGCACGCGACGACTCACGTGCGACGTCGGCGTCGGCGTCGTTACAACTGGTGCTGGGTTGCGTTAAACAGGTCGTCGCGACCGGATACGCTCTTTCTTCCTCCAGTTATTTACTGGCATCCTTTAGATACATATACATATTCCCATACTTTTTAATACCTACAGTATAATTTATTACACTAAAAGGTTTATGAAGAATTTTAATTAATACGAGATTACTGATAGGATTTACGAAGTGTAGGTAGATTAATTTTAAAAGTAGGACGCTCAGTGAGTTATGAAAAATGATTCTATTCAATATATTTCAATACGTCATTACATTATCGTTTTCTTGTTACATAATGAATAATAGTACTATACTTCGAGATCGGTATGAAATCCAAATGACAGATTTACATTGCAAGCCATGAAAAGTTGGCCCCATAAAAATTGTTACGGTGCGACCGTGTATTATTAAGACGATTGAGTTAAAATATGAAATACAAATATAATATATATACAATTATGATATGATATTGTATCATCAAAGGAACTCCATTTCTCGTTCTATCCCGACAAATTTTAGTTGTTCTGTTGGTCCATATCTACAAAATGAGTGAAAGAGATTAGCGTGATGCATGATAGAAAATGTTTAAGTTATAGATACCTGTAGTCGAAAAATAATTCCTCGCCAGGCTGTATCGCTCTTTTGGCAAAGATGCCAATTCTGTGGTCACCATTTACCATCATTACTTTTGCATAGCAATTTGGATTGATTGAATGATTGGCAAATCTAATTTTATTGCCTTTACGCGTAGCGTCTACTACGAAGTCTAAAAATGGATATTGTATTGCCAATTTTACTGATAAATTCCAAAAAGAACTCGAGTAACGGATATGTGCATGCGGAAAACATAAACTGTACCATTATTTAAATTGAAGAGAAAGCTGCACATATATTTGTCATAAACTTTTCCTCGCCGATCAGCTTCATCCTGACTAATAATTTCTCCACAATATTCTGAAATGAATTCATTTTTCGCTGCAGATTCCTTGAGGAAGATGCCCCAACCGGCCACATCGGATGGCGCCATCAGAAGGTGTTTGTCTGATTCAAAAAATCTTCAGTAATCAATAGGTAAAAAATAGGAGAACATTTAAAAGCTGATTGACTTACGAAGGCCTCGCTGAACGCTCACGTTCTTACATGAGATTTTAGTAATATGGAACTGATCCGCGCCGCATGTTTGACACAAGTCAGGATCACATTCACGAACCGCCAGGTAACAAGGACATTGTTTTGTATTACACTGAGCCTTACAACGACACCCTGGAAATCGATTTTGACACTCGCTACTGCACTGACAGAATTTCTCACAGAAGTTCTGCGCCTGAATGCAAGGACAAGAAGTGTCACATGGTCTACCCGGGTGATCGCAGGGTGCGAAGTTGTGAACGTGGTTTGCACCGGAGTCTTTCTTGAGCTGTATTTTCCTGCAGTGCATAGACCAGAGACGATGCTTCTTCTTCTTCTTCCGCGGTGGCGTAAAATCTTTGAGACTTTCAATAGCAGGTATATCGGAAGCCTCCTTCTGTGCAAACTGGTAAACTTCCTGGCAAGTCTTTGTGAGCATTATTTGAGCCAGTGCACAAGGATTCCCTGGGAAAGCCTTGTGTAAAGCCCTAAATAGACTCTGCTCGGATCCTGTCCAAGAGAACTCGCTTTCTATATTGATACGTCTGTCCAGACCCAACAGTGTAAATGGTGTTTGATGCTCAGGATGAGCATCGACAGAGTTCTCCGCCATTACTTCTTCGGATGGTCGTGAATCTTGGTTAACATTCTGCTTGAAATCTGTAAAGAATCCTGGTAAAATCTCGAGACTTGAATCCGTCCCTAAACCCATCGTAGATGTGGCTTCTTCAGGGTTCGTTGTTTTAAGAATGACGTCATAGGAGTTTTCACCTTGGCAACTGCCACCCTGACTGTACTTGTTACTGTCATTACTATCCTCGCTACTAGCTTCGTTTCCAGAATCCATGCTTGCCTGTTTACGAACTTTTCGCGGTCCTCCAGCACCAGCGCCACTTCCGGTACCGCAACCTCCATTTATACTCCCATTCCCAGATATACCACCACCACCAATGCCGTTACCATTTGCAGAGCATCCTCTCTTTTCTTCAGCCATGCCGTTTTCTTCTTCTTTAATATCTGCTGCCTGCGCAGCCAGCTTCTCCTTCATACCTTCCTAAGGGATTGGATAAAATTAATTCTGTCTAATACTGTATCGTTCCTTTTAATTCATTACCTAGGATCCTAACGAGATTATTATATCAGTACTCACCAAATGCATGTAACACTCAGAACCACATGGCTCAGAAAAGGGCTTCAAATCCGGTCCCTTGCGTTTCTGTAAATTCGGTCCAGGATGACAGACTTGCAGACCTATAATAAAGAGTGGTATCTCACTATAGGATGAATCCAACGGCTTGGATGAATATTGCGCATCAAGAATAATGAATTGAATGCAAAGAATGAAGAATGCATAATCTAGAGAAATCGATAGTGGATAGAACGATGAACGGCGAATGAAATGCGATTGTGGATGAGGACTCCTTGACGATGCCTCTGTGCTAAACAAAAATAAAGCGTTCGACCAAATGCTCTCTTTTGAATGCAATGTTCTTTACCTTGCGGCGAGGTCCCCCTGGCTGCTACGATAAATCAGGAATGAAAAATTATTCTAATTAATAAGTGTTTCACATGGGAGGGCTTAGCGAGTTTAATCGCGATTGTCGATTCGGAGTCGCGGCTCGTCTCTGGTACAGTACACACTTTGTTGCTGTTTAGGTAAATAATGTATAATTACTGTACAGCAACTAGTGGCGAAGGATCAAAATACTTGACTACTGATACCTTGGACGATCGAAACCGCTACGACGAATCACTCACAAGAAATCATTCGATTTTCGTTTACTCACGATGCAGGAAACAGTCGTACTTGAAACACCGTCTACAAAAAAGTGTATGAAAGGAATGCATAGTTTGTTCCCTGGGGACACTCTTTGCGTTCACGCCGTCTATGTTTGGTGTGCATTCAGGAGGAAGAATATTCGGATCAGATCTTTCTGTCAACTCAATGTATTTCTCTTTGAGTTCTTCTGGTCTGCCTTTATCAGGGAACATACTGGAAATTGCCTAAAAAATGAGTCATTAATCGTTGGTAATTCTAGATTGAAGTCTGGGTTAAGATGCTTATTAGTTTCAGCATACATTGAATATTTGAATAGCAGGAAATGGACGACCATCACTTTCTTTGTCATCCTTAGAGTCCTCTTCCATTTTTTCTTGTTTAACCTCAATCTTGATTGATTCATCCTTTTTCTCTTTGTCATCTTCCTTGGAGCTTTCTTTGTCTTTGGACATGTCCCTACCTCTCTTTGGTATTTCTCTTTCTTTGTCATCTTTTTCATAATTTGCAAGGGCATTCACAAGATCAACAAATATAGCATCATCCATAAAACCTGACTCCCTGTCACCATGAACCTATTGAATGCATTATATTTTATAAATCGTTTCTGTCCATGTTGACTCGTAATCATGTAGCTACATACCTTTCCATCATAGTTCTTTATAAGTTCTTCAATAAATGTACCATCTTGATCTAGAATTTCATCACCCATATAGGGAATATTATGTAAAACAGTCTCATCTTCAACCATGAAATTCTGCTGTATCGGAGCCCATGTATACATAGTAGGAATAGGAGTCACTGCATTAATTATTTTTACTGGACATGACTGTGTATCACCATCGGAGCTTGTAATTTCTGCTTTCTTCATACAAGAGACATGTGGAGGAATTTCCTGCATTGCCAACCACATTGCTTTTCCATCAGCCCATCTTTTCTCTTCTGCCACCAAAAGTTCTAATCCACACACAATATAATAAGTTATTATCAATGGTAAGACACCAGAATATGTACAATAAATATTATAAAAATTATAAGTACAGGTAAAATGATACTCCATTCCTGGAAATTGTTACTATTCAAGGACACTGACCAGTCATAACCTTGCGATTTTGATTCCAAGCAATTTTCACTTCATCTGCTCGTTTGTACCGCTTCATTTGCCGCAGTCGCATGTATTCTGATTTCACGCGTTTTTTCCATTCTGCAGACACTTTCGCCTTTGACATATTCACGAACTCGTAAATAATGAGTTCTTTGTGTAAGAAAATTGATAGCAAAAGGAAGCTACGGGAAAAATGAACGTGAGCAATAACGTTAGGAACAGTTGGGAATGGCTACAAACGAAAATTAAGGGAAAGGAGGCGAATTGCATTATTCGTCGTAGATATGAGTAGGGAGATGCACAACGCTACGGTTTCAAGCATAGAACTTCCTTCCTTCCTTTCCTTATGGCTGTATCCCCAATGGGGGACATGTGCCAGTAACTGGTCCTAATAATCAAGGA
>JAYRCB010000470.1:439294-527795 GCA_036026315.1 Trachelus stipa
TGTTGGGCGGAATCCGTATAAATATTCACTTAAGTTTTCATATGAAAACCCATTGGTGAATGCCGCTGGTAACTGGGAAGCATAGAACTTATGCCCCTGGAAGAGGAATGGCGTTGTTCAAAGTGGCATAGAACTTATACTCCTGGAAGGGGAATAGCCTACTCTAGCAATGAGTGGAAAATGACCCCACTTCGTTCGTAACGTCTAATTCCCCTCACTGCGCAAGTGCGCAATTTTACTAACCTAACAAAACCTAACCAATCTAACGCGAAAGGCGAGTTACATGAAGACTGGAGGAATTCGATTGGAGGCAGCCGTTGTTATGATTGTAGGGCGCTGTAAGAGGAACTGAATTTTACGAACGAAGAGAGAGATATATCTCTGTCTCAACATGTTGGGGCCATTTTCCACTCATTGCTACAGTAGGTTATTCCCCTTCCAGGAGTATAAGTTCTATGGTTCTGTACCTAAAACCGTAGTGTCTCTATTCATCTTTGTATGTACCTACTCATCTCTGCTCGCCGGCTTTGCGCTATTTGACATTCCATATGTTTCTACCGTGTAGGGTTGAAATAGAATTAACCAATTAAACACGAGATTTGAGCAGAATAAGCTAACTTGATTGGTTAACTCTATTTCAATCCTGCATGGTTGAAACATATGCATTCATAATTTGCGACATCTGTATTTTTAACCTCCCACCGTAGCCACTGAGCGTTCAAGTCCACGATATTTTATCATTTTAATATACCCATAATATACACAACTCCTTTACTAATAAAAATTTCATTATTATAAAAGAAAATTGAGTATGTCGATACTAAGACCATTCACCTGTAACGATCTGTTTAGATTTAACAACGTGTAAGTTATTCACTATTGCATATATATTATTTTTATGATTGATACGAGCATGTTATCTTTTTTTTGTATTCAAATTTCATTGTCAATTTATAACTTTTATATTTTAGGAACCTAGATCCTTTGACGGAGACAGTATCCTTTTATCAAATTTGTTATGACTAATAATTATTCGTACTATGTGTTTACGTTGGTGATGTAGTGACATTAGGTTAGAAACTCATTAACCAGAATAATTCACATTTATTTATTTCTACTATTTTCCTTGACAGAGTGATTAGTATGGATTGTCATTTTATATGCAATACTTGGCACACTGGCCGGAGTATTTTCAGGTTGCTGAATCACCAAATGGAGAAATTATGGGTTATAGTATGTCTATGTTTATTATTATCATTATTATTATAAGAAAAAGTATATTGTATGTTTCTAGTCATGGGTAAGGCGGAAGGTCATGGGGAAAATTGGCATGGACATGTAACAGCCCTTACCGTATCCAATGATTATCGAAGGCTTGGACTTGCTGCTACGTTGATGAGATACCTGGAAGAAGTCTCGGAGAAGTAAATAAGTTTTTTCTTTGATGCACTGAATATTTTTATAAACTAAACCACCTTCAATTACATCAATTGTTACTTTACAGGAAACAAGCATATTTTGTAGATCTGTTTGTAAGGGTCAGCAATAAGGTGGCCATTAAAATGTATCAACAATTAGGTTACATTGTATATAGAACAGTTTTAGAATATTACAGTGGAGATCCTGATGAAGATGCTTATGGTAATGTAGCCTGATTTTTTACACCCATTGTTAAACCTAGAATTTTCATTACAAAAGTAATAACAATTGCAGATATGCGTAAAGCACTTTCAAGAGATGTAAAGAAAAAATCGGTGATTCCATTGACCCATCCTGTGAGACCAGAGGAGGTAGATTGAATTTTTAAACGTGAAAGAAGTGAGTGCTTTTAAAATTTGAATAACTTGACACACTGCAGTATACACTCCATATCAATCAAGTCCAAGGGTAACAATTAAGACGGAAGAACAGTAATGTTAATAAATTATTGACAATTGGAGCAAAGTTTATTTATTCTTTTGTACAATAGTACAACGTGTCGTTTTTACCATACATTGTTCGCGTCTCTCATGCGCCTGTTTATGCGAATAAATAATAAATAAAGATCTACAGAAATTAGGCTGAGATGGCGCAGCACAGATTGCCCATTCTTTGTTCGTTTATCATGGTTATTACATTAGTAACCCAATGGTATACCAGCTGCCCATTTTGATCCTAATATACCTAAGAGACCTACGACTACACATGATATTTACAGAATGAATGAATGTTAATGTATTACCATAGAGGCGCCCAGAGGACACTTACGCAATATCATTTTTTAATTTTACCTTATAAAAAAAATGAAATCAGGGACAAAGTGCCATTTCTCTCTCTTACGTTTCTTGTTTTGTACTGTTCCCAATAATCTGAGGTTCGAGCTACTCCGACCAAAAAATAATGCACGTTTATAATTATTAATTTGCCGGATACCGATTAATTAGAGGCAAATAAATAGTGAAAAATGAGAAATAGCCACAATGCCATTCAGTTTACCAAGAATAAGAATAGAAGTCTTGTACATATTATACGAAAGCCCTACATTAGTTTTATTTCATTTGTGTTTTACATTGTAAAGGAAGACGTCTGCTAGTAGTACGTAGGACACGTCAAATCAGTACAAAACTTCTATGGTATATATATATTTTTCATCGTCTCTCTTGTTATTCTTTTATGGTATAATCAAATCGGTACATGATACGCTTCGAAAATTCACAAAAGTTCTGTTCTCATTAAATAAAATTCCTCCTCTTTATAACTATTTGGTCGTCCTCTTACATAAAACAAACAATATACTCGGTATAAATAAATATGTAAAATATTCTAAGACTAGCTGCTACCAGCATAATATCAAATCGATAATCAGAGTTAGTCTTTAAATAAAAGAATAGGACGAGACTTTCTTAAAAATTTGTAAATATGGCGTTTGAAATTCTAAATAGAATCAATGAAATCTTCAATTTCGTCCACAATTGTACGAAGGTTTGTGAGTTAGTGCAGGGCACAAATAATGGCGCAATGAAATTGAAATATGTATAAATGTCCCCGCAGACGTGTACGACAACGAGATGCCTCACAATCATGGCAAATAGGCTTAGCGTTATTAATAAATTAGACTATCACGCTCGATAGTAAAAAAAACATTATAAATGGCCATGTGGAAAGTACAAGTAGTTTCGAGAATGAGAGAGGAAAAACATACCTGCAACAATATAGCTCGATTGGATTCGTAACAATATACAAAAGTAATATACAAAATTGTATGTATCCTCTTCTTAAGATATTAGTGTCCATTCCGCATGCGGCTTGTGTAAAATAATAATATTCCGCTCATTCGCGTTATGAATTTACACTGTTCCTTTATTTTCTTTCTATACTTTTTCCTTGTTTTTTTTTTTGGCAAGAGTTAGATTCTCCCGAGAAGCATCCCTGAGCTTCACGAGCATCGAATCCATATGTCTTCGTCCACGTTACAAATTAAATCTCTAAACATATAGTAGTAGCTACTGTTTGTATGTACACAATATGCAATTCAATGCTGTCGCTAATTGAAAACTCCTGTTCGGAGATTAGGTTACCTTACACACGAATTTGGTATATAAATACGGTAGCAAAAGATTTCAGCACATTGCTTAGCTCTCGAACAAAGTTATTCGATGTTACCAAATTCACTAATTAGGCAGTGTTTCCAAAATTGTTTTCATATTTCATTAATTTCTTCCCTTAACATGCGCTTGCAATAATATCACCTTCAATGGCTACTGCGTGTCTCTATCGCGTTTTAATCGAGTCGATTATTTCATATATATATTACACACACGATTCCTCGATTGCTCATTATCCGTGTTTGTTCGTTAATATTAACGTAGAAAATACAACCCCAATTATTCACGTCCATTATCCGTCTTCAATGCCGCCATTTTTTCGTTGAAATCAGCACAAACGGATTTCCGGTGCTGTCGTCTTCTATCTATTTAGAATACCATAAGCTATGGTACGTCATAGAGAATGGATATCACTTTAGTGCCATCGTAGAACCATTATTTCTTGACATTCGTAAACAGATAGTAATAGTAGCAGTATTAGCAGTAATAATAGTTAACGTGCTTCTCATCCACTTCAACGATAAATCACGCAGTCTTTTCAGGGTCTTTGGTGGTCAGGGGTCGATTTCAATATGTCTGGTTGCGTTGGAAGACAGCTTGAACCTGCGCACATATTTCACACAATTCCCACATGTCCCAGATGTCCATTTGCACCAGGATTCTTTATCGTTCACTCACCAGTAGCGGGTCTCAAGTTGGACTTGATGGATCTGTGGGAGCCGTTGCGAGTTAGTGTGTTCATCTGTGGGGTTCCTGGCAAGGCGTGACCCAAGGCGTTCATATAATCAGCGATTAATAGAGTTATCTCCAATATCTGTAACAATTGTAGAGTTTGATAGTATTGAGAATAACGTTGCAGTAAATGGGAACAAAGAGCACAGGATTTTCTAAAGTTATAGTTTACCTTAGGTTTGCTTAGGGCAAACAGTAGCTTTTGTTCAGCAGCACCTTCATCCGGACATGCGACGAGCATGAAATCATCTAGACATCCACCGAATGTTACTATGTTGCCGTAATTGTAACGGCATACTACCGCCATTGTTTGTAGGTCTAATAGTGTGACGCTGTCTTCTGACACCGCTATCCACACAGTGACCGGTTCGACCTGCTTTAGCTGTTAAAAAAAATAGTATAAGGTTGTGGGGAAAGAAATAATTTTTAAAAAATTTGGTTAGTGCTTAGATTCTGACTCACCTTTGCTTGATAAAGGGTAGCACCGAAGAAAGGCCATTTTCTTGTACAAGTTAGGTAAATACGAACACAATCCACGACACTACGTCCTCTTAGGGCTATCCATTTTTCTTGGAGTTTTTCTTGTAGTTCTCTGTAGATAATTAAAAGTATTAAGTAATGAGTGAACGACTCGTTATTTCATTGAGTTCACAAACCTTAATTGATCAGCTGTAATGTTTGATCGATATCTAACAGGATAGAATTTATCCAAGGCTTGCAGTACCAGATGATGTGGATTACTTCCTGGTCCGCTTCCTCGAGTTTTATCATTGTTGTACTCTCCAAAATCAATCTGTACCAGATTTAAAGGTTATTTTATTTGTGATAATAGAGGAATAGTGATTTTTAAATGTATATTTATTATTACTTGAGCCATCAAAGATGCAAGCTCAAAGGCCAGTTCTCGGTTTAATGGAAACTTTCCCTGTACAACCTGTTGATTCACTTGATAACACAACAACAGACGTTCTCTATCAGTCTCCATTTTAGCAGCTTGTCGCCAGTAGCACCGAGACTTGTATGTTAATTGTATCACCCTAGTATTTTCAAACTTTCCAGATCCCTTTTCTCTTAGTGCAGTTTCCCATTTTGAGATGATATCGCAGAGCTGAAAATTATACCAATCAGTCTCGATTCATAGAAACAAGATGTTTTTATATATAAAACCTACCTTGGCTTGAAGATCGATAAAGTGTTCCAAGTCCTTCTCAATGGGATCATCACTGAATAATGTAAAACCAGACTGGTGAACATCCCTACAGCCAATCTCCTGATTCAGAGTGTTCAAGAATTCCTCAATAGTAGTACTACCATCGAAGCTCACAACCTGATAAGTCCCATTCAGAAAGTGAACTGGTATGGCATGAGGTAGAGAATGATGATATGGGTTCTTCAACAGAATAGATAAAACTTCCATTCTAGATGGTTTAACTTCACGACCACCATTCTGTAATGTTCTCTCAAGAGCTCTCTCGCAGTAGGCTGCATATTTGCCACACTCAGTTCTACAATGTAACAAAGAATGTCATATCGGTCACCATACCCGTGTCATAATATTAATTATACAATAATTATTACTCACTTGGAATCAGCATTCCTTTGAAGATGCAGCTTCAGGTACCACAGTAGCCGATTATTTCGCGGCAAGAATAATGACACAGCCAGTGCCAAGAGCTGCCAACCCTGGACGAGTACGTATTGGGCAGGGTTGGTCTTGCAGTCCAATATTGTGGCTGTCGAATGGCCCTGCGTGAGCGGAGGACTGTGAGAAGTGGAGGCCGTCGATTGTGCGTCCGCATTTTCGCCGCTGCCATTTGCCGCGGGACTTTGCGTATCGCAGGTGAAGAGCGATTGCGTGGCGCAGAGGAGGAGCTGCTGCAATGGTATGCTGGCATACTACTACGGCCGTGCAGTGGACCAGACACCTAAGCTACGAATTTCTTAGGTATCTCGCGAAATGGTTACTCTTTCTCTTTATCTCCATTTCGTTCGCCTTGTTTTTATATTCATAATATGATGCTTGGAATTTCAAGACCTTTGAGACTTAACAATTTTTACCCTAGTTCTAATTCGTGTTTAGTTTGTTCTGACTGTTCACCGATTCACCAAGTCTAGTGGCACCGTGACTTTGTTTCATATGATTCTGGATCTAGATTTGCTCTTAATGATTATACGATTGTTTTATCATCAAATTTGTTAGTATAAGCAACGGTAATTGGAATATCAATGCAAAATTATATATGTTAATCACATAAAACGCATGGATTGACAAATCGATGATTTGAAATGTGGATGAGAAGCGTTCTGGACTATTTATCAGTTATTCATTACTTGCAGCTTGAATACTCTAAATTTTGTAACATTAATTTGCTTTCATTTCCTTCATTATCATTCAATTTTATTTATAGGCACCTACAATTTCGAAATTTCGATATGATTTCTTTTCTAATTCTGGTCTATCCAATTTTCCGTATTAAGTGCAGTTCTACCCAATTTCTAGCTTTATCCTTAAATAGTTGCTCATACTGATGACTAAGGTCTAATTCTCTAAGCAGCATTCAAACATAGAATATTGTAATTTACTATTAAAAGATAAACTAAGTAATATAAAAAAAAATGAACTGAGTCTATAAAGATGTTTTTCTGTGTGTGATTCTTATGTACACCAACATACCATTCTGCAAGTGTGTGTGCTGCTGAACGTATTGAGATAATTTTGAAGAAACGCATTTCGTCCATCTTTTGTATTATTACAACGGAGGAAAAGCTTTATATAGGGGAATTGTAATGATTATCAAAATACGTTCGGCTCACGTGAAGGGCGTCAGGGCAGGGTGGTCATGGGATATGATGTATAATATTAAAATACGTAATAAATAAATGAATTGAAGAAAACTTAACTAGATGTATCTAAAAGATCAGATGCATGCGTTTGAGAGTAGAACTAGAGGGTCAGCACGTCTAAAGCAGCAAATGAAAGTGAAATGTGGATGAATGTTATAAACTAAAATCATTGTTAAAACTTCGTCAAGTATTATTGTTAAAATAATAAAATAAATATAAAAAGTCAGACCTCAATATTAATCGGTTAGTTCATCTGTTACTGATTAAAAAGAGAACCAAACCAAAGGATACCAAAGACAAAAAAGTGCACGTACTAGAGCTGCGCCGCATTCTGAATTTATTTTCCTATTGGATTAGATTTAATACTTGACCAAGCGTTTCCACTGTACCATTTTTTTCTTTAGTCGATAAAAAAAAATTAAAAAAGTGTCCTACGAATGGAATCACGATACGTTCCCTCCCTTGAACGGTCCTTATTCCTTTTTCCTTTATTTCAAATTTGTCGCGAATCGTATGAATTCTCAAAATGGTACAATGTCAATCGAGTGTTTGTTAAACAATAAGCAGGACTTACAACGCGCGCAGTACCCAGCGACACAAGTCTGGCGGCCTTTTTTACCTGTACGCCCAAACGTTGCTGAGTGTGACGACTAGTCTGCTTTACCAGAGCACAAATAAATTCAGACTGAAGTTCCGGTTGATCTAAGCACTGTTGAAGTGCATTCTGGGCAAGGACCACGTGATAATCTATACCAGCCTGTTCCACGGCAACAGACATGAACAACTGACAGGCCTATTAAACGAAAAAAAAATGTTTAATACATACCACAAAGACTTATTAATGAAAAAGTGTAGGTCAATCTGAATTGACCCATGACATATCTTTACCTTAAACAGTTTTATCGCCTCGGTTTGCAAAGCTTCAGAGGTAAGGCTAGTCAAAGGACTTGTTATATTTTCCTTGGTATGCAATAACAAAGGATGTCTCCATAACACACAGCTTGGGTCTCCGTCGGTTTCCATCAGCCTCTGTACCAGCTGCTCGTACTGTGTCCCCGCACTGGGTCCACCGCCGGACACCACAGTTAAATGATACAGCCAATTATCTTTATCTTGTTTGTAAGGCATTAGGAGATACGTGGGACCCTGATGGGTTGGGAAAATTCCAATTGTTCTCTCGTGTGGACACTCTGCGTCACGTTCTTCACTATCGCTGTCCGATACGTGTTCTACTTCTTCTACCCTTGCGTCCCTCATATTTATTTGACCAATAGGATTCTGATCGATAGAATTAAATAATGCAATGTATGTTTTTTCCAGGCAGTTAATAATATAGGAATGTCTTAGCTTCTAGAATTTACCGTATCGCTGGGACACTTGAAGTAAAGGAACATTTTGCCGATGAGGACGCACCAGCACTTTTTCGCGTGACCATTCTTCACTTTCGTTAACCAACCCTGTATCGTTGGCTTATTATCCTCCTTGCTTAGGAGAAGCTTTGTCGCGTTACGTCTCTGTACGTTTTGCAGAACTCTGATCCAATCCTCCATAGTCGCTATGCAATCCGCAGTTAGGTAATATGTCTTTTTACCTGTAGCAATTTCGAAAGTGGCTGCGCCCTCTGCTCTGTTTATCCTGTTTCGATAAATTTGTATTTTTAGAACTGTACTATTGTACTAAAAGAAATTCAAATCTAAGATCTCTGCTAACCTGCAGACTTCATCTAGGAGTATCTGTCCCTGAGGTTTACGATTAATGTCGTTCTGACTCTTCCAATATGTCAGAACACCGTTTTTCAAAACAAACCATCGCTTCCGCCATGTTTTTAATTTTCCACCGAGCTTTGCAAGGTGTCCAGTCTTCTCAAGAGATTCCAGCCTCTTAGGACTCTCACCGGAAACGCGCATCAGCAAACTTGGCATACTGGACTCCAGGGAGGTAGAGCTCAGAGCATCTGGTGGTATCGCGTAATCCTCTGAGAGGCCAGACTCCAGAGAGGTATCTAAAAGTGGAATGCGCTTAAAGTCGTTGAGAGTTTCTTATGATTTCAATACCATGGTATTCCATAACTATTTTATCCATAAAAAGTTACTGTTTATTTATCTTCAGAACTCACCACGTTTCACGCTCTTGCTTGGAGAACCGCTGGAGCTTCTTTTAGCAGGACTGAGACTGCTAGTGGTCTTGACACTTTTCGAGGGACTACTACCACTACCTAGAGAAGAGTCTGTGTTGTCCGAGGAACTGTTTGTGATCCTGGTATTGGTCTCTGTCTGATTGGGATGCTCCTCCCCGTCGGAACTATCATCCGAACTGTCTCCAAAAGGCATGGATCTTATTTGACTAGCACGCCCTTTGACTGTGGCATAAACTGGCACTGATATGTCACAATATCCCTGGGAGTTATGTGCAGTCAAATTATGCCCCGTTGCGTGGGAATGTTTAGAGGAGCTTGTAGTGTTTGTCGTAGTCGAGGGTGCAGATTCTTCATTGGTCCGTGGACCTATGCCAAGACCACCATCTGCCACCTGATGAATGGAAGATCAATTTGAAACTCGGGCTACAATAATTCCCTATTGAAGGTATTAGGAAGTATTGATGGGATAGAATACATACCTGATAGATCTTGGCTTCCCAACTAGGAAATCTATGTAAAGGTGGAGTAGGTGGTCGTGGACCCTGTCCTCCAGTTTGGGTCCAGTTGATACCTTCTCTACTGGGTGTGTAGATCTCTGCATAGTCATGGACAGCTTCAGAACTTCCACTGTCTCTACTGGTCTCAGCGACACCTGGTATACTTGGTAGCATAACGAGATTCTCCACTGCCGCGGCCAGTTCCTCGGACAAGAGACTGGAAGAAGGCAATAAAGAGTTTAAAATCGAATCTTCCGTTACAAGGAGAGAACGTGATTCCGATGCTGAAACATGAATGTGTCGTAATATATCACTATTCACATTCTTCATAACGATAACGCAGATTTCAGCATCGTTGTAGCTCGTTAACGTCAGTTCAGAAAAAGTACAACAGGTTGACAGATCCCCGCAGGAAGTCCCAGGACGTTACAGGGTACCACATATTGTAAAATCGGGCGCCGCTATCACGTCGTGAGGCCTCCCAAGGAGAATTTTAGTACAATTCCACGCGAGCAAAAAAAAGTGAATAAGCCAAGGCTACATGCACAAGTCCCTAAGTGAGAGATGATAGAAGTTTTTTAAACTATTACGAAATAAGTTAAAGTGTTATCCTACCTGGAATCCATATTGGTAGCAGTGATTCCTTGCTGAATAGTTCCACAAGCAGACAGATGTCTCCTGTGTCTGGTACCGATCTGTGGCTCAGCAGCTGAACTCTGAACGTTCTCTGGTACGGTTTGCGGGGTTGCTTCAAGACTCTCCGACCTTCTACGAGCTGTAGGATCTACTTCAAGCGACAAGGACGCTCTCGTTGGTGCCTGAAAGAACAATTTTAAGACAATCGTTAAAAAGACAATCCCACCAGATTCATCTCCAGGTTACATACAGGTGTTCTCAGTCCAATATTGGTAATGTGATTACGCAATAACTCCAGTTGCTGGTTGCACTTGTTATTCTGTTCGCGCAAGTGCTGATTCTGTTGTTCCAGTTCACGCAACTTGTTCGTCACCCACTCCTTGATCCTAGCGGCTTTGGCCTCAACTTGCCTCGCGTCCTGAAGTCTCAGCTGTCTCTGCAAAGAATAAATAAAAATTGACAAGTTTCCTCATCTTATCAACAAACTCGTCATGCACTACCCGCTAATGATAAGGAGCGTGACAAAGACTTCTATGAAGTTTGATTCAAACGCGTGAGACGTTATCACGCAGTCTGTCCTATCTTAAGAACAATCCTCAAGCTATACAGTACTCTGATAACAGAAAGTATAGCGCTATTTTACTCCGATCATCACAATTGTCCTTACCTGCTCCTCTACCTGGGTCTCTAATTTCGAGATGCAGGCACAGTGAACGTCCTCGATTTTGTCATTCTGCACACCGGAAGTCGATGGTAACGAGTGCGGCGGAGAACCGACACCGGAAGTGCTCAAGCAATATTCACCCTTCACAAGCCGCTCCTCCATCATCCGTACCTGAATTCATAAATCACACAATTTCAATCAAAAACTGATATACTTAGAAAATTTCAATTGCAAATCCAATTTCACCCGTCAATTATCGCGTATCGTATGAACAATGAAAAAAAAAAACAATTTTCTCATCAGCACCCAACAAACACATGTAAAATTCAACCACAATTTTACCACCGCAAGGCGATAACGTTTACCATGGACAACAGGCGTTACACAAAAATAAACCCATCCACGGCAACGAGACTCAATGTTACGCTGCGTGCACCCTTTTCAATATAGGGTGTTCGAAGCAGCTGTCAAAAATCGATATCCCTTACGCGTACCCGGACTCTACGTACAACGGGGTGCACGTTGGCAAAGGGCTATCGAGAAAATCAATACAATACAGAGACAAGCACAGAAGGAGCAGAAGAAATATGCTGGCCAACTTTTTTTTGTGTCCACCCCTAACACAAAATAGAATGGCACGCGTTACCAGCATAGCCAGTACCAATGAAGACACAGCGGACAAAAGAGAACCGAGAACAATATATTCTTTTAATAAAGAAAGAAAAAAATTGCTCGTTTCAGTAACAAAATAAATGCGTTTGCATTCAAAGGAACACAAGGGATGTAAAATAAGTACGTATCTTACCGGAGTGTCGGTTGGCCATTATGGCTCGTTTAATCTCAAACCACGCAATATACGTTTGAACTTCTTTTTTTTCCCTCTATTTTCCAACTAAATAATACTCCGACTTTCACCAAGACAAAGAGAAGAACTTAAAGCGTACTCGGTGCTGTGCGAGATCGAACTAAAGCCCGTCGGGGCTTTCCTAGAGTGGGTGAGTCACGTTGGCTCACAGCCAGTCAGAAAGGGAGACAGTTTAGGGGAGTTTATACATGCGAGTCTATCCTTCTTTCTCTTTCTCTCTCTCTATCTCTCATATAGCGTATTCCCGCACGTACATACGTATCCTGGTATACAGTGTGATCCGTAAACACTGTATAAACTAGGGTAACCGTGAGGTGGACAGTGGAGCAGAACGTGGCAATGTATCATTTCGCAGAAATATTGAGAGAGAGAGAGAGAGAGAGAGAGAGAGAGAGAGAGAAATTGCTGCAATTCTCGAGAAGGATTTACAAAGGACTTATAGAGGGTTATGCTACTTCACCCTTTGAAGGTGGAAAATGAAGGTACTTTGTACCCCCTAGAGCTTTATTTGAGCTTGCAAAATGAAAGTCAATGGTCCTCTCCTCTACCATTGCGGTAGGACTGGAAGTTCTTGGATGTACTCATGTCGTTGGAAATATATTCTTACCGCACGTGCAGACATCTCGGCTCTTTGGATATAACATTGAATCACGTTGGCTACCGGCCAAAAGGTTAGTAACGTGTCTCCTTTGCGCTTACCAACAGAAATATCCATTCACGTACAGTGTATAACAAAAATGTATGAATTTCAAGAGAATACCGAAGAGCAGTTACTCATTGAATTCGTCAAAGAGAAATTTAATATTCGTTATGTTATTTTCGGTTTTGTAATACGATATACGTACATATATTTGCACCGTTTATTGTATGTTTTCCCTGTGTGATTTTATGAATCACAGCGGATCAATATTCAGACAACGAAAGCTTTATGATTGAATGTACACGTGTGAGTAACAGTAGTAGAAAGGATACTGTCTTTCATTTTCTTTTTCTTTTTCTTCGCTCTACGTACGGGGTCTCTGCACGGGACGTATGGATTACTCACGAAATTGTCACTGTGCCAATTTCATATACGCCACGGCACCATCAAAATTGAGTATAAATTCCCTGTCGCAGATCGTAAAATAATTCAAAGGCGATATCCTCCATTAACAGGGTAGACGAACGTTCGAGAAATCAGGATGAACACCTTGACGGAAATGAGCAGACAGGATATCGTACCAATAGACAATGGAATGTCTCTGAATGATCAGTACAGCTATATGTATATAAAATACCTGTAGAAAATGATTCTTGGGAATTGTATAGGAATCGGTATACGCTCGAAGCCCATAAACAGATAATTAAATACCGCCGGTATGTGAAACGAGGACGTTAAAGTCTTTTAGATGCCATTTAAGGATAAATGATAATCCGACGAGTTCAAATCGTCATGAAAAAGTGAGATCGTTCACGAAAAATTTATTTACGATTTTACTTACGAATCTTAAAAGCTGGGTCTATACGAGCAACGTTAAGTATTTATACCTATTGGTAGAGTGTCGATAAAAATGATAATGACATTTTTTTTATTAATTAAGTAAAATCGAAGGGATCAAAATGGGATATCAATATTGATACGTAATCTAAGATGATTAATTGTTTTTTTATTGTAGCTTCTCTTTACCTTTCATGTCACATGCCGAGATCCATTATTTCACGTGTGATCTACCTTACGATTCGCCATGGTTGTCGGTCGGCACAGAGATTGTTGACGCGATTACGATGGCGCGACGAAACGGGGAATAATAGACACAGGATACGCGGTGCGTGTTTAAAGTTAAAATTCACGAAATCGGTGGTCATAACAAAATAGCGGTGCCGGGGTGCTGGTCTGCCATCTTGGTCGTAGGACACAAAAATCAATGCGGGGGATGCAGTAACATGCGCGCTACACACGTGTAAGGCTTGGAGTGCCCCAGTAAGTACGGCACCCAATCTAGATACGCCCCTGGTGGTTCGGAGCTCTGCTAATTCGATGATTGTGTCTAGTCGGTAAAAATGTCAGACATGGAAGAGCACGGTATCTCTGGGGAATTTTGAGGACAAGGGTCGCGACATTCACCCTTGTCAAATTACACTGACTGACAGTACTGGGTGAACCCCCTTTTATCGTCCTAAACTTTGGAATTGGGTCTCCTCGTCTGTGATTTCAAATATTCAACATCAAATACGCGTTTATGGAGGATGATCAATTTAATAGTTATCCAACCAGTAAAAATTCTGTCACTCGACTCAACCTCTATGACAAGTATGAAATGATAACCACCTATAAGACCATAGAACGTCCAACTGTGGAAAAAGCTTAGTTTACTGTGCGTCGGTAAGAGGAAAATTGAAGGTAAAGCCATCTATGATAAAAATCAATAAAAATTTATCCACTATTTTTCATTCAATGATCAATGAAATTTTATTTTCCAGATTACCACCTTCCGTCGCTTCTACACGGTATGAATAAGAATCTCCCAAAAAATCATAAAATATATGAAGCATATAAAAAAAAATTTCTAGTTACCAACCCTGGAGTATGTATCACCTCAGTGAGAAAAGGTAAGACAGTTTCAGGGGTAGTAAGGAAATATCGACCGTACTAGTGCAGCAGTCGGTAACTCGAGACAGAACGATAGGAACACCCGGTACGTATCAGTAAACGGAATACAGTGCAAACCTTATAGATTTGAGCATTCGTGTCATTCCCCTATAATTTAAAACAGTTATCTCATTTCTCTTCCGCATTGACATCGCGTCCAAGAGAATCGATTAGTCGATGAGCGATAAAGCTGTCAAGCTAATAACTAACCAGATGGTACGAAGAAGTTGGTTAAAGGGAGTGCTTGAATTCGGTCAAGTACGTAAATAATTGACCAGAGTGAGGGTAACGAGCGATGACCGATCGGCTGTCAAGGAAATTATATTATTAGAACCAAAGGCAATTTTCAGGCGCGACATAAATTACCTTAAAATATCATAGTACTACCACAAACTTAAAGTTCTGCAAATCGAGTTACTGGAACGTTTCATCGTTAATTTAATAATTAAAAATAGTAACTAAAATATAAAGTCTCAAACTAATTTAGTTAATTACTTGTCCTCGGCTTACCTTGTCCTCCGCTTCGTCGGCTCTGCCTTCCGCTTCGAGAACCCGTTGCTCAAGCTCCGAGAGCTGAAATTCAAAAGAAACAAATTCGTATGAAGATACACGCTAAGAAGGTAATAAAGAAGATACGAATGAAATTTCAACAGGCGATTTACAAATCTTCAAAGCTACGTATATATTACAAGTGCCAAATTCGAGGGACAAAAATCTTTCGCAAAGTTAGCACGAATGCTCGTTCGCGTAAAATCGACGGACTAACGAGAGTTTAATGGATAGGGGCGACTTAAGCAGGTTCTAAGCCCGGCTTAATCCAGACCAGATTGATATATGCCCTGACGCGTATCCCGTATGATCCTGGCTGAACCATATAGCCACAAGGGGATAAGGGTTATAGAAGAGAGAGACATAGAAAGAGAGAGGGAGGGAGGGAGGGAGGGGGGGGTTACCTCCTTGGTCGTCAGAGAGTCTCACCTATGTACGCACGTGTCTCGTTATATTTGATAGCATATAGATATATGTATGTCCTTTGACATATATACACGTCAGAGGACACATATGTATATACATATGATGGGAGAGGAGACCAGTGCGTAGAGCGCATGGTAACGCATACGCAGATGTTAACACTCTCGTGTACATAGTCGTAAATACGAACACGCTGGATCGCTCTTGACACTATATACTGGGTGATTAATTAAAACGGAGGTTAATCTACGGGTCGAGGCTTGGGTTTAAGTGCAATTTATGCTGTCCGGGGTTAACCACGAAATATAATTACTCGACAGGGCAGACTGCTCTCGGTATTAAGGCTTAGAGGAGAGTTCGAGGGGATGACATCGAACTGCCCTGAAAATATTAGCCGATCGAGGGCTTCTTTATTTATGTATAATTAGCGAGGCGAAGGGGGTGGCTGCTACGCCGAGCATAACGAATGAATGTGGTCAATTGTCAGTATACATTAGAGTACCTTCGGAGGGTTCATTCAGTAGTGGTATAACTGAAAGCTGTTGTAGGGTTCAGAAAACTATCCCCTTGGATAACATCCCTCGCGAGCCTCTCTCCTCTGACCGTATCGTCCCTCAGCTTGCAGAATCTTGGTAAGGGTGCAGTTAGTAGCATCTGGCGTTGAAAGCAAACGCAGAAATGTCTTTCCTAATGTAAGGGTGGAATCTTCTCGCTGGTGGTCGCACGACTATTTCAACCCCCTTCGATGGTCGAGGGTAGAGACTGAAGTGGCGGAGGAAGTTGAGTATAAGAGATGTGATGGGGGGGGGGGGGGTGGAGGAAGATGCTGGAGAACTACTTCTGGTTACATTAGCCACAGGGGGGTGGCTCGGTGGATCTCTCAAACTGTCGTCAGGCCTTAAGTTTTTGCATCGCTTTACGAGAGGGTAGACATTCATATCGAGTAGCCATGACGGGAGGGGTTGCTGTGTAGTCTACCTCCGAGATATACTACCCCCAGGAACGAAAGCACCCTGAATTTTCGGCACGGATCTTCCTCTCGAAATTACGACTGTTTTCTATCATCTAAGGGATGGCTTGTACCTACGGGAGTTACGTGTCCTGACGTTTTTTTTGTTTTTGGGAGATTTTTTGTGATATCTGTATGTTTTATGTTGGTTCGTACTTGCAGGGTTATTCGCGACAAACTTACTGTCCGAAAGAGCTGGTTTGTCCATTTGATCTGGTAGAATGATGTTCGGGGGTAAGTTTGCTTTGAATAACCCTGTATAAATGCGTAGATATATATATGTTTTTATACATATGTCCACGCGAACTTCGCATCCCGACTAACCAGAGGGGTGAAATAATATCGTATTGGGACAAAGAAAAATCAAAGCTACCCTTCAACGAGCAATGACGGAACAAGAACCCGATTATGGCTCCCTTGAAATAATATGATACTCCTCCCTCCCGTTCACCCCTTGCAGACTGGAAAAGGTACACGCACCACCGGTTGCTGCAGCGTTATTGGCCTTTGGCGTGATTCCGAACATAACGCATTGTGCTTCTCGACAGACTGAGTAAATTTCCAGAGATGGGACGTGGCTAAGGGTCTGGCACCCTTAATAATCATCCCGGCGCACCTTATATCCTTGGTATTATTTTTCCTTTCTTTCAATCTCGCTGCCGTCCGCCATTGTGTCGAAAAATTATTAGGGACTCATCGTGAAAACGGTTGTTTCAGAAAATACGTTTATTAGCTTTGACTTAATTAACCGGGCATATAAATTGTGTGCCACCGCTTGGATTTTCACCCTTGACTAAAAATTTGATAAAACTCATGAATCGTCCCGTCGAGTATTTTCGCAGACCTTCGCGAAATTTGTGCCAGCGAATTTGTACGAGCTCGTGCCTTCGGGCAAATCGCAAAACTAGTTTTCATCCAATTTTCCCTTTTGCAGAACTCAAACTCAATTTCCCACGCGGAAATCTCTCTGTCAACCTTTACGTATATACCGGGAGGGCAGGGAAAAGGCGTCGACGAAACCAGGATGAAACCTTGCAGGCTCGATAGGATCCAGGCGAATTCCTTGGATGAATTTTACGTGTGCATTCAGGCCCCCGCAATTTTATCATTACCATTCTCCGTAGGTATGGGCTTGTGCGAGGCACGTGCAGATTTATTTACATACGTGCTTACATGGCTGAGCCATTAGCGCCTGGTGGCTTTCGGTTAACCCCAGTGGCTCAGACCAAGCCGGAAACGTACGAATGCATTTGGACGACCCTTGAGCCGAAATCCCTCAGACCCAGGATCACCCTCCAGGGCCTTGTATATTAATTATTCGTGGCCGAAAGGACACCCGCCTAGCATTTACTCCTGGGACCTGCCAAACGACACGGAAGGGGATCCGCCCGTTTACCAACTGGCCAGGATTTCTTGCCGGAAGTTTCTCCTTCCTACTGGCGACTTCCTTTTCCCATTTCTCTCCTCCGTCCGCTGGAGCACCGTATAGCTGCGGTCGCTACATGTATATACGTCCACTTTCCGTCTGCCGGAGTTTTATTCTCTCTGGTAATTTCTGACCTTAGGACAGTCCCCTGGTATATCCTGATCCTATACCGACTACTTAGGAAGGTGCTTCCTGGTGATCGATTATAGAGCCAAGGGCTGCTGTCCGGAGCCCCTTCTTGTACTACGAGAAATGACTACCCTCTGTCATTTGCCATTTCGTTAAAGGAAGAGTGACACTTTACCCCTTCGTCCTGATGCGATTACTGTCGCTACTTACGGGTGCGCCCTTTGATATTCTCCCAAAGTCAGGAAGCGGTTCTTGGTGATCATTTAGTGGGACATTCTTTGGGAACTGGAGGGAACCTCTGACCTGAAGAGATACGTAGGGTCGAAGGGATGTTTTCATGGGTTACTTGATTTAAGGGATTAATCTTTCTTTTTCCAGTGTTTCGCGTAACGTCGTTATACCGGAAACGGTGAGAACAATCGAGTGAAACTAGAAAGTCGGGACAGCTTGTCGCCATTCCAATTCCTACTACAAGTTGCGGGACAGTTTTTCTCTCAGGAAGTCCCATACGATCGAACCAATACTACCCCGAAATTACCCACTTTTCGCGACCCTCGATATTTTTCAGCAAGAGAAAGAAACTTCACTCTCCTTTTCCCTTCGATATCAAGACACATATTGAAGAACTCATATATTATATATATACATATATATATGAACTCTTGAAAAGAAAGAAAAAAATACCAAGGGAAAAAGTAAGCTCCTGATTTCCATACATTGAGCTTCATATATATATCTCATGAGAATAAACTATGAAGAAAAAAAAGTCAAACGTACGTCCAAAGAGCGTCAAAAGCTGAAGACCAATAATACGAAAGAGGGGTAAGTAAAGTCTCAAGCCATAGGTAAGCGACGAGCGATTTACGAAAAAGGAGCGAAGGGTCCAACAGCAGTGAAAAATGTAAATCACGAAAATCCCACAAGACCATCATTTCAGAGCCCTAACGGTACAGAATGCACGTAAAAGAGAGTAAAAGATAAAAAAAAGAAAGACATCACCTAAAAAATATCTCGTTACCCAATCATTTAGTCGTGATAAAAAAATTCCCGTAAAAAATAACAGAGGCGCCTGTTACCTAACCTCAAAAAAATTGAGAAAAAACCGAATATATATGACACAACGATCACGACGATTCTGTAGGCAACGTCGTTATTATTATCGTCGTCATTATATGGGAGCTCGTTCTCGGTCGAGTGGCTACGTGTCCAATTCCCCACGCAATTCCGTGCAGTACGATACACCGCTCTATAACCTCTACGTATATACGCCGGTCATATTGAAACATTGACCATACGCAACGATGGATTGTAGACAATAAGGCATATATCCATTTCCATAAAATATCGACAATACGTTGAAGCACAGTGCGCAAAACGGAAACACATATTTTTCCCAGTATTCGAAGTAAGACGCGACGAAAAACAAGCAGGGACGAAATCGAACGAAGAGGTTAGTAACGTCGCGACGAATGCCGGGTAATCTCTGAAATAAGATCGTCCTCGAGAAAAATCGTAACTTTTCCAGCTAGAGGTTAAGTCCCTTGACTATATGCGTAAGATTGCATTAACCTTGAGAATTCATGAGGGACTTTGGTATACTTGAAATTGGTTAGGATCGTGTCGTTCTCATGAATCTTTAGCTCATGTCGTCCGGGTTAACTCTCTATCCGCTAACGTGCACGTAAAGTTAAACGTATGGGATAGACTGGATGGTACGTTACAGCTAGAGACTGAATACGTAGAGAATAGCATATAGTGTCTGGTGTTATAACCTCGATCGGTTTCAGTGCACTGCTTGCTAGACGAAGTTTTAGGGTGAGGTTAGGTTAGAGTACCAAGACGTAGTGAGACTCGCAACGGTCCCTCGTGCAAAGCACAGAGCACACTGATGGGATATAAGAGCAAGAGGATGCAGAACGGGGATGAGAATTATGCAGATTCGCTTAAGAGAAAAGAGAAGTGAAATGGAGAGGATAAACCAGAGAGAGTGTGAGAGAGAGAGAGAGAGAGAGAGAGAGAGAGAGAGACTGTGTGTGTGTGAGAGAGGGAGAGAGAGAGAGAGAGAGAGAGACCTTTAAAAGGATCGGTTTTCGACTGGGAAGGAAGAAGCAGGAAAACTGAGATAAAAGTCTCGCTTTAGATCCTTGATTACGTTTCTTGAAGGTTTTCCTTCCTTCGTTCATATTTATTCTCTCCGATTCGTTTCTTCCGTGTGCATCTGTCTTTTGTATTTATTTCACGTTTTCTGTCTACCCGGTGCTTCCCTTTCATTTTGCACCTTTGGCTCGTGCTCTTTGGAAAGACAACAAAAAAAAAACCAAGTTTTACCAGGGTCAAATAACTCCGTAATGTACCGGGTGTATTTTAATTTCGTACAGCACCGCTGCGGAATGCGTTTAATTAATAGACGGTGCAGCCTGGCGGGGGCGGTGAGAACTATAATATACGTGCTTACGTATAACCTGGTGTGTATATTTCGTGCACTTCGTTTAATATACAGGGTGTCCGTAAAAGGTGCGTAGGTGGTAATCTACGTAGAACGAGATCCATATAGATCCTACGTACTGGATACGAGAGTGCACAAAAGTCGACGTGTATATGAAAACAGAGTACACCATATAGGTATAGTCACGTGAGAAATTCTACATACACAGGAAAGGGAGGTCCGGCGATATTGCGGCTGAATATTACTTTTACAAGTGCTCGGCAATTTTCATCCCCGATGAAATTAGTTTCCGTTTTTAATTATCTTATGCACCGTGCCGGCCGGCACGGACGTACCGTTACCACTGCGGCTGCCTTGCGCGGCTCTCACTACTTCCTCTATAGAGAACCGACGTATGTAAGGTAGAGAGGTCTCTCCGGAGTCTAGACACCGATAATTAGGGAAATTCTAATTAATGCAGGCGCAATTTTACTTTCGGGATAATAAACTGTTAATTGGCCTCTGGGAGCGAGAGCATTTAATTTTTTAAAACTCCATAAGAAAAATCTCAATGAACCGGCAGCCGGGATACAGAGTGTCCTTGGGGAGAATGTATGCTACATGTAGATTTCTGGATGAAACAACAGGAAAAGCGGAAACGTCACGGCACTTCCGGTAAGCAGAAGGTACGCGAGGATTTAAATTCTCGAGGGAATTGAGAGCGTAGTGTGCTCTCTTGCAATGTATAGTTAGATCCAAAGGAGTTCAGGTTAGGTATACCGTCCTGTAGGAGGAGCGTCCTAGAAATCGCTTAGGAGTTAAGCGATAGCCTCGTACCAGATAGAAACAGAAGCTAGTGCTTGTAAAGCTCGTAACCCAGATGCGACCTGCGTGCTTTATTGCCCCGTTACACTCGAGGCGCAGAAGGGTGAGTTAAGATTGGTATAGTTTGTGGCAAAAGTTTGTGGCAAGTCCGAGTGCACCTTTTATCTTCGTGAAACTACTGTATACCGGTACTGCCTCTGATCTGACCTGCAAGCTTGGACATTTTTTGGGTAAAAGATTTTAGGGTAATCCGTGGCAACCGGTGCCCCCTCGAGGGATAGAAAAAGGGACGAAATGGACGTGAAAGCTTGTAAGAGCCGCTTAGGACGACTAACGTTTTCGGCAATAATACAAAATATATTAGCGAGATTCAAAGGTTTTATGGCAAGAGCTCACGTTATATGGCTAAGACATTTTTTCATGAGGTAGTAAAAGGGAGAGAGGAATTGGAGAGGGAGCGTGCGCGCGAGAGAGAGAACGCATAGAGATAAGAGAAAAAAAGAAAGAATGGACGGAGGAGGATGGAAGGCCAGGAACTATATAGGAGGAGACTATAGGGGATGATGAGACCTGGTTGTACAGTCGTCCACAGAATTTAGGAAGCCGCGAGACAAATGCGTGAGGATATGTGGGCAGATGTGATTGAATACCTTGCCGAGAGGGGTTGGAAAGGAGACGGAGGAAAAAAAAGGTAGAAATAGGGGTTGGCCGCTTTTAAGGGAAGGACGTTACCGTACCGCGAGGAGCGGTTTCTGGGTTACCAGGAGGGTTGTTCCAGGGTAGTGACGTCGTTGAGTGATGTAAAGAAAGGGGACTGTCATGTGGGAGTTTTAAAATAACGACACGTTAGTGTCTCGTAACGGGGACTGAGAGCCATCTCGCTGCTCGTTCACTAGGTTGGTAAACCTGGATAAGATTGGCAAGGGTGCAGGTGCGTCCGACCATCTAGGTAGGTACCTACGTTTGTGCCCTGGAGAAAAGTTGTTCCAGTGTCTCTTTCGTAGCGACAGGTGAGCCTACTAACATGTACGTCGTTTTCAGCAAATTGCCAAGGGGTGGGTTTTGCGGGCTCTCTCCTCACATACATCCCTCGGCGAATTACACCCTGGCGAAGAATTACGATTTTACTCGTGCGCCGATAGGGAGGCAGAGGGAACTGAAGAGAAAAGAAAATCCTCTTAGCCATCGGACGACGAGAGAAGGTCGAAGGAGGATGGAAGGAATTTTCGCTTTCCTTCATCCCGGTCCTATTTCGAGAGGGAGTAAAAAATAATAACGTAGGGCGGTTTAGTAGGCTTGGGAAAATTGAGGGCTGACGGCGATTGAGTGCCTTTCAGGAGGGGACGGGAAGGGGGGGAGGAGTAGAGTGACGTTGGTTTCAGGATCACGTCGGGCCCCGGACGTAAGCTCACGGCAATCATCGGTTGCATCAGTCCTTAATTGATAAAAATCACCCCCCGTGTAGAGGGTAGTCGAGGGTACCATCCCTCGTCCCGGGGGTATGGCCAATTTAATTGTTCGCGGAAGGTAGATAGGGAGAGATATGATTTTTCTTCGTTTGCTAAACTCACCCCCTCTCGGGTTCACCCGCCTCTTTTAGCCCCTTAGGGTTTAATGTTCTGCCTTGGTCTGTCTCGTGTTCTCTCTCTCTCTTTTTTTTTTTTTTTAATTGCACAGAAAGAGACTAACGTTGTAATTCGCCCTTAATTGGCAGTCTTATTTATCCGCATCAGACGTTTTCCGCCTATTAAGATTCGAATTCATCCTGGACCACAGCTTTTCCGTATAAAAGTATTCGAGCGCTTTCGGAGAAAAAATATAATTTCTGTGACGAACGTGAGTGCAAGTGAGACAGAACGATGGGCCAGTGGGACAAGGACCGAGGTAGCAAGAGCACAAATTACACTGGAATTACTGATAACGATGAGACTTCTATCGAAGACGAATTTTCTATCGGTTATAGAATTAAACAATTAACAAAGTTCCTGAGCCACCGAAAGGTACGCAGTGACCCGATAATACATCATAACTACTCGCAAGAGGGTTAGCAGTGTGAAAATTCCAAAAGCGAATTAGCAAACCCCATGGGGCTACTTTTTGCTCTCATTCGTGGTGGGGCAGGGTCAATTAGGCTGGACGGCTCTTTAATCTTTTTTTTCTTCCTCGAGAGCCGGTCATCTCGTGACGGATGGAAAGGGTCGAACGAACTGGTAGACGCGAGGTTGAAACAGCCACGAGGATACGCGGACGAATAGGGATTAATTTTTGTTGACGAGTGTACGCAAACACACGTGGAGAGCTTAGGCAGGGTCGATAATGCGCATTCTGCCCGCAAAAAGCCGCTTACGTTGGGACCGCGGCCAAAAAAGCCCTCCCACCATCCCTTTGGAACCTACCCGTTTTCTAGCCCCGCGACGTACCGCGTCACCCTCGACCACTCCGACTGCCCCACGTCTACCCAACCCTACGGAAGCACATCCCCCACACTTTCTGTTTCTGGCAACCCTTACGAGTGAGCGAGCGACCATCCCATCTCGAGCCCGTAAAACTGAAACGGATTTTACGGGGATAAATAGCAAAGTCAAAAGCTCTGTTTTTCCCACGTTTTCATCCCCCATTCACGCCCCTGCCAAACGATTACGGAATCGAGGACTCCTCGTGCGTAAACAGAGGGAAGAAGGTGTGAGGAAGAAAGGGAGTCGAGAAAGAGGAAGAAATACGTGAGAAGAGCGTCAAAACTTCAATGGCAATTATAGAGGCAAATGAAATTGGGGCAGGTGACGATCGCGCGAATTTTAGGACGAAGAAAAAACATGCGGCGATTGAAATTCTTCGGGAGAGGGAGAGAGAGAGAGAGAGAGTACTACGAAGAGGATGAGTCGAAAGACAGAGAGAGACAGAGCGAGAATCATTACTGTAGGGGAACGAGGTATCGCGACTATGCGGGGATGAGAAGTAAAAGAAGCTCGAAGGTGAGAGAGAGAGAGAGAGAGAGAGTGACAAATATTAAAGAGAGACGCCAGCAGTTTATTTATTCGCGTCGATTAATCATCACAGCCATTAGGGCACCGCTTGAACAAGAAGAAAAAGGGTCATCCACACCGACGAATAGAGGAGAGGGTCCGAGACCGAGTGTCCTGATTTGTTTGCCAGCGTTACGGGCCAATCGTATCCTTCCTGGAAAATCCTTAAGGATCCTAAAGAATGCCCATGGAAAGCCATAGGAACTGGAAGCAGGTTTCTTCTAATCGATGCGAAATCCCCAGGACAAATATTCCCTGTAAGGATATCCTGCCAGGAGTAAAACAACAGCCGCGAGAGAGGACAGTGTGGGAGGAGGGATGGATTGGATACAGGATTTAAGGAAAAATACGAAAGGGATGGAAATGCGGATAAGCGGAAGAAGAAGGAGGAGAAAGATAAGAGAGAAAAAGAAAAAAAAATGGCTTTGAAGATTTCAACCCTTCATCCTTATTTATTTCTATTTTCCGTCGCTCAGGACTTATTGGTCCCGACTACCCTTTCCCTCTCCTCGTACTTCAGTTTCTCTGTTTCCTCCCTTAGCGACACCCAACCCTTCCAGTTCTTACGGAACACAACCCCCACCACCACCCCCTCCCCCCGGCCTAAACCATCCCTACAGACTTAGAAGTATATAACCCAGGTAGTTTTATTATATTGATGGCACCAACTTAAAGGGAAAGTCTGTGAAATATTTTCGCGATTTTCCGACAAAGCGTCTCGGCAGTTCACGCCAAAGTGCTCGCGAATGGTCTCATTTTTAACACGACGTCGGAGGGGTAGTTCGAGAGGGGTTGTAAGGATGGTATATATACTCCAGGTTAAACTACCCCGTGAAGCTTATAATAGTTTTGCAAACCAGTATCTTCTTCGGTATGGTGTCTATTTCCCTTTTATTTTCTCCCACTTCGTCCCTTTTCTTCCTACGATTCTACCAGACAGCACACTGAACCCCTCCGACGACCCAGACAACATATCGTCTTTGGTTTTCAGTGACGCGACCCGATCGGATCGCCATCTTGGAACGAGATGGCGCCTAGACATTTCTTCGATTTATCAATCTGCCTATGGGATTACCTCGATCCTTAAGAATAGAGCCACGTCCTCTGCGCACCCTGATCCAAATACAATTTCGCCACTGGGAAACGATAAGGCAAAGAAAGACAAAGCATCAGGACTCGTTAAAAAGAAAAAAAGAAACTGAAACGTACAAGAAGCAAAACACAAGGCGCGAAGAGGAAGCATTTAACATGGCGGAAAAAGCGTTTGTCACTAGGGATCATCAAAGACTGAAGAGGCTGACATTAAAGTCACGTTCTTAAGTACGCACTATGGCAACACAACGACGAACAGAAAATCCCTAGCGAACGGTAAGCGTGACAGTGAAAAAAAATGGTGAGCGACAAAATCCCTAGGGTTTCTAGATGCAAGATACGAGTGATCCATACCATTAAAATTCCTTAAAGAAAATCCGCACGTACAGTGGTACCAATGGACCATGGCTGCTTTCAGTATCTTTTTACATGATAAAATATACACTAGGAGCTAAGAAAAGAGAATAAAGTAAGGACGACCATAATCCACGATCGGTAGCGTTAAAGGACTTTTACTGGGTTGACCCATTAGCCACAATGGCGGCTCCTGTATAGCGAACAACGAGGAAAGCTTTAGAGCCGGTAAAATGCTTAAGTGTAAGAGGGACTTTGTTGAACGCATCCCTCAGTGTGTTGGGTTGTGGCTGAGGCTGTATCTCATATACATATATATATATATATATATATATATCCAAAGCTTTTATATAGATGCGTAAATGGTCGTGGAGTGTGTGGGACGCTCGCTAAGTGGCCCATTCAGCGTAGCCTGACGGAATACATTACAGGAAGTAGCAGTTAAAACCCCCATTCATTGCGGAGTCTAATTTTTATTTTAATACGAATCCGTCCTCCTTGCGGAAGATCCATTACTCAGTCACTGTTTAGGCACGCTTCTCCTAGTGCAGCGAGCATGCGAAGTATAAACGAGGTAAAAAATAAGAAAAATAAAATTCAAATATCAATCAATATTCCATTACCTTGCGAAGCATCTCCTCCAGGGATTCCATCTCCAGGGCGGAGTTATTGTTTTCAGTTCTAACGGGTTGAACCATTTGAGTGTCTCTGACTTTCAAAACTTTTGTAACACACTGTACCCGTCACCGTACCAATATATTGGTCAGCTGGATAATTTTGCACGATCTAGTCAAATATATAGATCCAATGGATCCCTGTGTGGTGAGGGCTTGCCGATAGACGCCGGGCGTCGGTACGGGCCAACACGGATCGGTAGTAGGTACAAGGACGGGGGTTGGTATTAGTCAAGTAGATAGTGGTAGGATATATCATTGACGAAAAGTAAGGTAAGGAATGGAGAAAGAAGAAAACTAGAATATAGCGGAAAAAATAAAACAGGGGGATCGCGTGTTGAGCCACTATAAATTAGAGGTTAAGTACAAAAAGAGAAAAAAAAATAATACTAGAAGACGATACACTGGCGTGACCAATGACGCGTCTGAATAACGAACCAACTTCAGATTCCATATGTATACTCTAGGACCACGTATCTTTCATTTTTAACAGTAAACTATTTTAATCTACCCTTATTAATCACCCGTGCCCGACATATTTTATTTTTCGACGCTTCTCGGAGTTTGCATAGAAAAGGCGTCGGGACGTCTTAAAAAATCTTACGCGGTTCTCGTATATGTATTACAGTGGCGAAGTCGTTTTCGTAATTCGCAGTAACCCATCGTCGGCGACGTCTCCCGAGTGCCGTCGACGCCCGCCGCCGCGACGTCTGTCAACCCGTACGACGTCTTAGGGCCAAAGAGAAATCCTAAAACTATTTTCAGCCTTGAGTATTTTTAAGCCGAGTTTAGAAGACCCTTAGGACTACTCGAATCTTTTCTGTATAAAAAAGAGGGTCGGGCACAAGAGACAAATAAAAGGATAAAATTTTTCTTCAAAGATATACCGAGGAAAGAGAGGATTTCCTGTTTGTCCCGTATGGGTGCACAACGTTATTCCTTGATCTTACGAGGGAAATGAAATTTTCAAATACATTTACGACAAATTGAACCCTCTTAGTCTGTAGTCACATACATATATGTAGCTTGAGCATCTAAACGTGGTCCTTCATGAATACGAGAAAAATATCTTGTACTCCGACGCTACCGGGTGGTTGGGAGATTGGGTGGTAGACGACGAGACGAGACGACCAGAGGGGTAAGAGGGGAAGCGAATCTCGTTAATTCGTAAAACGATAATATTCTGTCTCGAGTAATATGTAAATTTCATTGTAACAAAGTTATTTAATTAAATGCAACTCGCAACCGCATTTTATATAAATGTTAATACGTTCAGAAATAATCTTTCAGCATATACAGAGAGACGTAGATACATATACGGTGGACAGTAGTTACGTATACAGTATACACAGGGGGATGAAAATCCCCCATATAAATTGTCTCTAGTAAATGTGCAAATCGTTATAGTATCAAATGAACGCTCGCATTCGCGTTATCCGAAAGGGCAGGAGGAAGGGTGGGTGATGGTTTGGTTTGAGGGGTGGTGCGGAGAGACGGAAAGGGAGAAAGAGCTGGATTAGCCCTTTTTCACGCAGGAATAAACTCCGGCTAACTACAAGCCCTTATTCCAGTGTCTACTACTTCGTGAACCGATACGCCCGCCGTTTGCAGCTCCTCGTCAGGATTTTCAGGTGGAGGCGTCGGGACGCGGTTAAAGTATCGAATGATAATTGACAAAAGTTTTATATATATTATCTCCGACGTGGAAGTTCGAGACGCAGGAAGAATCGGGAAACGAGCTATTAGGGAACAATCCGCATTAATTGAGATTTCTATTGGAGCGTCGAGAGGCGTCGTTCTCTCTCTCTTTTTTTTCCTCTGTACTTAAACTTTCGAACAGACCAAAGTAAACGCCCCAAATCGAGGAACCGGCGGACGAGAGGATATCCAATTTAAATATTTGACGAGTAGCGGGCGTGATAGACAAGAGAAAAACTCAATTTGTATGAAAAACAAGGATGAGATTAAAAAAAATAAAACTGATAAAACGAAGAGTGATGACACTACATAGGGTTAATTTAGGGATGCGAGGGAGGATGAAAAGTGATGGAAATAAAATACAGAAATATATATATATATACATCACGGCAATATAAACTGACGGTTGGCTCGTATCAAGGCGACTTTTCACGTAACGAATAAAAAATTCATACTAGATTCCTGCCCCCCTCCCCACCCGGCTAACCCACGTAAAACCGCCACCCTTCCCTTACGACACGGGAACGCGTTTCGCCACAGACTTTTTTTTATTTATTCGCACACGCTATCAACCGTCGCAATGCACCCCATTCAAACGACAGGATATACAGATATCGAATCACATCTTTATCGATTTTCCAAAGGATTTTATCGGCGACAACTTCAGCGACCGGAAACGAAGTGTCTAGATAGCGTATATCGGTATACGAGTACCACGTGTGTGTTTCTATATATGACGCGCGGTAGGCAAACTGTGTAAAACGCAACGCGAGTGCCGCAACTACACTCGGCCGCGGTATACGGAGCACTGAGTGTTTTGTCGCGCGTCGCGACGCCGCGGAGACGGGGGAAGGAGGAGAGCACGTCGCGCGCAAGCTCATCGCGCCAACTCACTGTTTTTTTTTTTAAGTGTCGGTCCAATTAAACAGTACGTGAAATTTTTTTTCCAACTTTCAATTCACCTTATTTCTAAAGAATTTTCGAAATCGAATATCCACGAATTTGAATAGCGCGCCATTTTCAAGCCGGATGTATGAATCCCCGTGCTATAATGGAATACAGCACATTACAGATAACGTATGTGGATATAAAGACAGTGTTTGACGATTGAAGCCAAGTGAGGGGGATGGGTTTTTGAAAAGTCTGACTGAATCCCTTTTCCTTTTGTAATACAGCAATGACGGCAGTAGCGAGCAGTGCTGAACAGGAAGTGTCAATTACCGAGGGATGACGTTTCCATGGGTATTGAGTACGTCGGTACTAAAAATGCTCGCTGAACGAGCATGTAAGTTACGTTAGGAGGTTAACGAACATATACAGATATGTAAAAATAGTAAATACAGCGATATACGTGATTACAGTAATACAGCGTATTACACGAGTTAGACAATTTACGTATGAGAGAACGGGGTAAAGGTACGTGGAGCATATGTGACGACGATGCTCGGGTCTGTTTATGACGTGTGTATACGTATATCCATTTAAAATTTCCAATTTAGGTACGTACGGCGCGACCCTCATTAAACCCTCTTACGGTGATTAATTAATTCGATAGGTTAATTAACCTGCAGCAGCGTGCTTTCATTACACTGACCCCCCGGGTTGACCGGTAGCTATGCTCGGAATTTTAGTGAAATTCCTGCCCGGCTGACTCGTGACTGGAATTTTCACAGCGTTATCGCTCGTGCGAAATTAATCGTCAAGTTTTTCCTCCTTTATGTTTAAACTAGTTAAAGCTTTTTTTTATCGACAATCATCCCCCTTCGAATTCGTACATACGCGCATAGACGGCAGGAACGTATTTTCTCAAGCGAAAAAATAACGTTCATATATCAATTGTACCAATCGGTTCCCCAAATCCAAAATCCCTTGGAATCAATAAAAAAAAAATGAAAAATAAAAGATCATCCCTCGACGCGTTTCTTAATACGAAAGACGAAGGGGAGTGGGAGGGATCGGAGATGCAAGCAGCGCAACTTTCGATTTTGTGCTTTTTACAGCACGCTAAGTGGGTTTTTGCTGAAATCAGCGATAAACTCCGTCGACGGGGTTTTCGAGGGGACGAAGGAGGAAGGAGGATAAGATACAGCAAGGGAGAGTAAGAGGGACGAAGAGAGAGACAAATGAAAAAAGGAACCGTCCTGGCAGCCAATATAGGTACATTCAAACAAAATCAATATTTAATTTTGCGGACTTTTGTCGAGGCCTGACAAGAGGAGAGTCGACAGGGTAGTATAGGTCATAGAGGGAGGTAGGGGGTCAGGGTGGTGAAAGGGCAAAGGGAACTTTGGTAGCTGGTGTACAAGTAAAGCAGGCTTGCTTCAGGGGGAGGGAGAGGGAAAAGGGATGGGGTTAGTTACCGAGGTAGGAAGCTACCCTCTTCCTAGGATCTTCGAAACTCGATAAGACCAGCCTGACTGCCAAAATTACGCAGGGCGTAAGTTCATCCTGGTAAGTCAGCGTCAGGCATGGGAGGCCCCGTGGCCTTCGTCTTTTTCCTGGCCTTGCCTCCCTCCATCCCTCGTACAGCTATACGCCATTCAGGAGATGATGCCGCTGCCTCGCTACGAGGGATTCGATTCGTGTATTCTGCGCGTACTGATACGTCTGTTTATCCCACATTCACTTTCGTCCCCTCTTTTTGTACTGTATACACATCCAGTTACGACACGACCCTCGCGCGCGCCTAATTGAAACGATAACGATTAAACGAATTTTCGGATTTATTTGTTCTACGGAAATTTATACGATTTGATGAAAGATTCTCGTTTACGTTAGTATCTCGTAGTACGAGTATCCACCTGCTGTGTTTATATATATATGGATACAAATTAGAGTAGTTCTTTTTTTAATTAATCAGATGTTAAAAGAACTTTTTCATTCCTCTAGACTCTGACGAAAATGATCTTGTATACTGAATTGTCTTGAAAGACGCTATCAAATTCCTGAGGGGTTAAATGCATTTACCGAGGGGCTTGCCGGGTATCGGATATCACCGCGAGGTTCAAATCTACAGGGTGGGGCATTTATATTGACCAGGTGGATTTTTTCGGAAACGAAGCTAGATAGAGAAAATTGTTTCAAACAGAAGTTGTAAAGTTTTAAGGGGCACGAAAGATTTCGTTATTGAATTCCTTTCTGAGTCCAGGCTTTGAAGTAATTCGAAGGTCAGCTTTTATTTTTTCAATGGTATGATGCAATTTTTATTCCGGAAATCAAAAGAGCATTCAATTTCGAGTCTTAAGGTACAAGTGCTCTAAATACCCAAAATTGACAGGTGATAAGATATTGTACCGCGTGAACAATGCGACTCAGTTAACCAAGTAGGCTACGCAGAACGGATATTTTTTCTTATTTTTAAACTATCTCATCACCTGTCAATTTTGGCTCACTAGTGTACTTGTACTTTTAAAATCAAAATTGAATGCCTTTTCAGGAATTCAATAAGGGAATCTTCCGTCCCCCTTGAAACTCTACATCTGTCTGAAACATTTTCTTATATCTGGTTTCGTTTCCGAAAAAGTCAACCTGGTCAATATAAATTCCCCCCACCCTGTATATGAGACAATATCGTGAAAAAGCGTAGAAACTGGCGTCACCGTAATTTCAATATATATACACACACATATATATATACACTCAGTTTACTAAACCGAAAAGCCGTCGTAGGTACCCATAATGAAATTTAAACGTAGACCGCTGATAACGGCGTAAATCTGTCTTCCAAATGATCCAGATTAATTTCGCAGATAGCCCTAATCATCTTTTTGATCATTAAGATGAAGATAGAACGCCCTAAGTGACTCGGTCAGGCCAAGCAGTCAGCCAAAGGAGCGAACCAGTCAGCCAGGCATCCCCGTAGCACTAAGGAGCCTAACGCGCGCTTATGCTACTCATATTTCTGATAGTCCTTCAAGATAAGGATTCAAATAGCAACGTGAGAAATAGGGTAGAGAACGCGTAATGGAGAGTAGGGCGTTTTAAGATATTGCACAACAGTGCAGAAAAAAGTGGAGAAAAAAAAACGATTAGAAATAAGAATTTGAGAAATATCAGAACTAGCGATATACGATTAGAAATTAGCATAATTTACAATTAACCCAAGAGCAATTAAAGTAGACATTTACTGCTGTATGTACAACGGTATATAACATACTAAACACAGTACAGGTATACTCTACGGTATTACCAATTAGAGAGAAGGTTGGCAAAGTTTCAATCGACCTAATCCTTTTCTATGGTAGCAGAGATTCTAACCACGGTTAGTCAGCTGTCTGTTGACAATGGTTAACGGTACGTTTAGAGTTTCGAGATTCCCTCGTTATCCTCACTCGTATTGTGAAGGTCCCCTCCTGTTTCTAATCCCGGCAGACTGGGACGAGTATTCTGGAAGCAGCCCTATCGTTTATACGGTATATACATACATACTACAGTATAATATAAGAAAGACGAAATCGAGATACCTATAGAGGTAAAAGAGTGCTGTGAATTCTGAATGTTATGAAGTGACGTAAGGCGTTCGCAAAGTCGATGGAATTAAACAGAAACTCCACGAAGGTATATTGGAATCCTTTCGAGGGCGACGAAGTATCTGTATTCTCACGGTTTCCTGTAAATTTATTTATATACAGACACGCACACTAGGTAGCAGGTATTGTTCAACGCTGGAAGCTCGTAGAAACTTTTTTTTTATTTCTCCTCGCTGCATCCCCATTATTTACTTCCCTTTATTTTCTCCTTCTTTGTCCATGGACGTCCTATATACGGAATCCTGTCGATTCAATGATCTGCCTTTTGTTCTATGCTTAAAGTCTATATCTAGTAAAGGTATATATGTATATATTGGATCTGTAAGCTGTATACAGGTTCCCCACATATTTTCCTAGAGGCATCTTCATTTCCAACCTAACTTTTTTTCCTCGATTCCAGCCCTCTGCAATTACTTGAAAAGGTGGACGAATGAATTCACGATCGCGGGCATCGATATATTCGGACGGAAGTCAGGATACCGCAGGGACGTCGTCGCGTGGACGTAACGAGACGAGGACATCGGCTGAGGATGCCGATTAAGGGATCGTTAAAACTCGTGAGGTTGACGAAGAAAGCCGAACGAGTTTCAATAGGAATGACGAAGAAGAATTCTGTACGGTTGACGATGCGCGCTTAATCCATTCGGCCGAGATAATGAGCTTGGACTCGTAGTCGTCCGGCCTCAGCCAAAATATGCATCCAGAGTACGTACTCGTTACGCAAGACGTCGCATGTATTGATTTTTATAAATTTTTCGCCTGTACACGTTCGCGGCTGAATATCGTATAAAATAAAACGTCACACCCGGTACAGAGCAAGTACAAGAGAAATGTGACCTAAACCTGGTGCTTATAGACCAGGTGACCAGTAAATGTATAGACATACGATGCTGATCCAAATTCGGTGACGCGACGTTACTGAGGTCACTTGAGAGAACCGGAAGTGACGGGATGAGATGAAAGACAGAGAAAGAGAGAGGGGAGGGAAAGGGTCAGTGAATTAGTAGGAGACGGGTAGTATCGGCCAGAACGTTCCCGAGAGCTTATCCCAAGCTTAGAAGAGCGTGGACCCGGGCACTGGGAGTCTGAGTCTAGCGGGAAAATGATAAATTGCTCGCGAGGCGCATCCATCATTGTCATAAACAGAGAAGAAGCGTCGGAGTGAGAGAGAGAGAGAGAGAGAGCGACTGGGAGGAGGGAGGGAGAGAATGAGACCACAGTAGTATCTCACTATAAGGCTTCATTGCAGACTAAGATAATCACCAGGGTAGCACACGTACCCTTAACTCAGCATCATCCTCTCAGCCCCTCTGACTCTCATCCTCACAACTAACACTCTAGTCGATACCCTAACCCTCATATACGTTCATTAGACATTATCTCTAATACTGATTTTGACACTTATGGATCCTGCCAGGAATTCTAATAAGGCTTGAACGATTCTACGCTGATAACCGTCAAGCATATATACGCACATGGTCCGCATATACATGCCATGCGTAGACCTTCGAAATATATATTTCCGAGTCGTTCGAGTTTTTTTATCCAAAACCAAAGCCGGGATGGTTATAACGGAGTAGCCAGAGGTCGTGTTACCTGAGACTTATCCTTACGAGAAGATATTTCCAGGAGAGGGATTATTTCTGCGGTGTGGAGAAACTAACGAGTCGAGCGAAAACCAAGCCAAGTCGTACTTAGATGTCTCTCTCTCGCTCTTACTAGAAGAAAAGAGCTAGCGGCACGGGGTTAGCGTTAATTTTATAAATAGCACTACCGGGAAGAGACACTCGGAGTTAATAAGGCCAGGCGTGGAAAACACTTCCGAGCGTATCAACCGGTCGAGGGTAATACGGTAAAAGGGGAAAACCGAATAGACCTGATTTTACAGACGAATGCTGGACCAAGGAGAGCGTGAAAATAGATAAATAATTAAGATAGCAAGGACTGCGCGACGATGCTGCCAGGTTCTTGATTCTAGGTGATCGGACGTACCGGTACGTAAAGGAGAAGAGAATTCTTTGACTCTGAGGATAAAAGGTTATCATCGAGATGATAAGCGTGATATTTGTAGGGTGTATACGGGTAGGTGGATTCTTCTGATTAAAGCTCTTCGATGTATGTGTGTGTGTGTGTATATATATATATATATAGTCAGAGGGGATCAGTTCGAAGGGTCTTCATGGTAGATTCGCAGCTTTTCAATTTCCGATTTATCACGGGAGAAGAAGCTTTGGTAGTTTTACTCTGTCTCTGTCTATCCTTGAGGAAGTTTTACTTTCTATATGGCAGATCGATGCTTAATGTCCCTTTTATCTGAACTTGCGTTGAGTGAGCAAGCGAGCGAGCGAGGGAAAACAAATGGAAGTCAAATATATATGGAGAGGAAAAGTGCAAAGATCGAAGTGGTGCTAGCCTGACTTTCTCTTTGACTTCCGGAAGAGAGTTGACGAAGGAGTGGGTGAAGTCCTTCTTTCGAAAAGCAGTCGCAAGCCACGGTTTCCTTCATTGAATTAAACCCAGGACAATATATCGCGGGCATTGTAGCTTAGCTACGGTAGCTACTTGGGCTGCGGCTACTTCATTTATCAAGTTAAACAATGGTGGACCTGCTACTACTACCACTACTACTGTTACTACTAGACTACTAAGACTACTAAGACTACTACTACTATACTTGGGACCGTTCGAGTATTCATCTGAAAGGAAACTCGGTGTGTCTCTCTCTCTCTTTTCGTATATTACACTATGATTGTCGGCATAGCACTCTCTATCTTGAACTATCCTACTTCGGGAAGATCCGGAAGTGGCCCCGAAAGCCCGACACTTCCGAGAACGAGAGTCAATCGAGAGGTTCGGTTCTAAATGAAGCGATAAAACTGCAAACCCAGTGAACGGGTGCTTTTCAATTAAGCTGCCGAGAGAGAATACTGGGGAAATGGAGAAACTCAGAGATAGAGGGATGTTGGGTTAGGGGTGGTAGAAAACTAAGGGATGGGGCTTAGTATGGCCCAAGAGAAAGGGTATAACAGTAGAAAAGGTATTGGGAGGGTGGGGTTGCATTGGCTGAATATCCCCTTTTATGTGGATTATCGTCTAGCACATCAACCCTTATCGCCTCCGAAGGGAACTGTTTCACTAAATCGTTTGGCGACACCCTTTCCCAACTTATTTCTCCATCTTTTTTTTTCACTTTCCACCTCGATTTAAACTACCCTCGTCCCGGTCAGTTCCATCGGTTCGACGGAACTGCCCCCTTCCCCTTTTCCACCCCCTGGGACACTCCCGAGTCCGATTCTTTGTTTTTCTTGTTTTTTTTTCAACCCCCCTTCCCACCCACCTATCGACAAAACGAAAAAGGATACCCGAGGACAATAGAGCGCAGCGGCTTAAAGACCAGTGCGGTAGGTGAGTTAAGGGATGAAAAAAAAGAGAGAGAATCTCGCGACTGCGCAGACACAAAATCCATTGTTTTTTTCAGGAAAGAAATGGTTTCCACTCAAACGGCTCGCATTAATATTCGCGGATGGATCATTTTTTTCCTGTCTATCGAGAGGGTGCACGATCTCTGACCCACTATATAGACAGCCAGCGTCAGGGTGGTCTCTTGCCTAGATACCAGCCCTTAATAAGTAGTGGGTAACGTTGGCAACGATATTCACCCTCCTTCGAATTTTTAAAGCCTCCAATACCCACTACTCGTGTATTACACGTCAGTATTAACTATCCCTGTAAGTACATTAGACTCCACTATAAATATCATCAAAAGTATATATGTATATAGGTACATACATATACAGCTATATACATAAACGCTGAAAGGTCCACGTAAAATATTCTCAAAAGGCATAAGTTACCCTCATAGAAGTATTAAAAAAAAACGGCTGAAAGCTTAATCGAATCTGTCGTACGTTTTAAAAGCCCCCAGCTGCGCTTCCACGGTAACCCGCTGCAACCTCTATAAATGGGTTCACCTGATATATACACCAAGACCAGAGTCTGCAATTTTCAAGAGTGCCAATCATCCCTCGTAGTATCCCACGACGGAACCATCCCCCTGCGCTAACTTCGCGTATAAGACCACACTTTACGGCTCCTGCTATATATATATATATTCGACGCAACAACACGCACTGCCATTAATTGAGGTTTCATTTTACTTTCAGATAAGTTTTACGATCTCTCGCGCGCTATAACGACCTCGAGAGTGCGCCCAAGGTATTGGGCCACGGTATAGCTAAGAGCGAAAAAGTACAAGGGACAAGGATAAAGTACGAAAAAATACCCAGGCAAGAGAAAGACAGAAGATGAAGAAAAAAAAAACCCAAACGAATTCTCCTTAGGATCGTAAAAAGAAGTTTCGCTCCTTCGATCAACCCTCAAGAATGATTTGGCGGCTAACGAGGTCGACATGCGATCGTAACGCGCCGCTCAGTGTATACGCGGCTAAATTTCAACGTGAAAACTATAACCGTAATAACGCTCGTCAACAATCACCATATATGGGTATATCCTCGCAGCAAAAAAAAAAGTCAATTCGTCGACAATTATTCGAACGAGGACGACACGACGCTTATCGGGTCAAAGAGTATCGGGGTATAGGTAACCTGAGGTTAGCCAGGGACTCAAGGGTAGGCTAAAATCCTATATCCTCCTCAAGATTTCAGCTTGGCTAAAGATAAAGGGTAGGGTTAGTCAAGCAAGACCAGGAGGCGAAAGCGTTAATAATAATGGGAAAACTTCTACCAACGAGTGTACATCTATGCGCCTAGAAGTTCTCTTGGTTCCGCGAAACTCCATGACAAATTACACCAGGGGCTTTTATTGTTGTTCTTCTTCGTTCTTACCCGACCCCCACCGACCAGGTCCTCATCCTCGTGCACCTTCGCCTTTCTTCTTCCTCATTCTTCCCACTGGCCATACCAGCACGGCACAGCCATTTCCACTGGCTACCACTTAGTTTTACCCTACCGCTATGGGGGGGGGTTCCTTTAACTTTTTTCTTCTCCACTCCTTCCACCCCCCCCTCCCCTCCCTCCTACCGTCTTTCCACGTAATTAATATTTTCCCTAGTCAAGTCCTCCGCCACCGGTTGCACTTGTTCAGCCTAGTGCTTTCCCCTCTCTCCCATTCCCTTTCACTCTATTCTCCTTCATTTTCTCATCCACCACCACTCATCGTCTCTCCACCACCACGAGTCAAGTCGCCCTTATTTCTTCCCAGTTTCAATTGTCACCCACTACCACGGCAGTTTGCCGTACGAATTTCTTCGTCGTGTGCTCAACAGTTGCCTGGGCTGTATACGTGATTGACGTATACATATACGTCGACGAATGTTGATTCTGATTGTTCGTTCGTCGCGTGACTGCATTTTCTTACGTACACATACAGTATACGTACTTCAGGTGATTCTGGATTATAGGAAAGAGTATATCGAGAGACAAAGGAGATACTTGGATGCTCCTTGACCTCCTAACGTAACCAAACGCCTCCGATCCTCTTAGGGTATACTTAGCATTGCCCCCTTTTAAGTATACCAAGCCTGTGGTGTCGTATCGCCGAGACTGGTAAGCACGAAGACTGCACGTATTCGCCTACGGGAATAGCTTGCTGTACTATATGCTATGCTATGATATACTAACCCCTACGCTATAATGTATAGTACAGAAACGAAAGGGTCGTAGGTAGATATAGGCAGAAAGGTAGATTAATCGCTCCTCTTGAAATAAAGGGACGATATATTGAAGGTTGCTTATCGTCTCCCTATCCTTGGCATCCCCGAAGGATTTTACCAGGAAGCTGTGCTGATGCTGGTATATACTCCTATGGTGTTTATCCGGGACTCACCGGTGGCCAGTATATCTCTTTTTGACAACTAGATATCGGCAGAGATACCTATACATAGAGGTTAGAGAAGAAAAGGAATAAAGAGAAGAAAAGAGTGCCTTGAGAGCATAAGAGGGAGGGAGACAGACAGTTAAAAAGTAAGAAAGAGGGAATAGGAGGGAGTATATGGCACGCGTGTATAGTGTGGAGACTTGGGGAAAACGTAAGAGGAGGGAGGAGGACGAAAGAGGAAAACTACGTTTACACTCGTATATCTTGAAAATTGGATTCGCCATGAGATTCGGGTCGTGATAAATTTTGACATAGAGGACCTCGGAGATTCTTCGCACATGGACCAGGAGGAGCAAAGTGCAGGAGCTGCTGGGCTTTGGTTCAACTTTTTGTCTTCTCCCTTTACCACCCATTTTCTTAGACTCCTGGGATCATCCTGAGGTAGTCTGCGGAGGTTTCGAAAAGTTTAAAGTATACCGGGAAATCATGATTCCTACGAAATCCTATAAGGAGTATATACCTACGTGTATAAGCTATACGGGGTACACAAGATATGCGAGTCAGCTTGGTTTTACGTTCTGCTATGTCGCCTAGCGTCCTGATGGAAGATATTACGAGTGAGAGAGAGAGAGAAAGAAAGAAAGAGGAAAAAAAGTAAAACTCTCTCCTAACAAGCGAAACCGTTCGGTTCAGTTCGCGATTCGCAATAAGTTTTCTATCATAAATTGCAAGGGCGCATAAATTGCCTGGGGCTATGGAAATTCTACCTAGGGTTGTTAGTACAATTAACACGGAATCTCGTAAACTTTAGTCCACCCGTTACACTCTGCGCGAGACTCCATATATATGTTTTTAACTTTTTTTACAGGCTGTATCCTAGTTACCGGTAGCGCGTCACTTTTTTTAGTTCCCATTGATTCTTCTCTCTGCCATTCGTATGATCATTCTAGACGTTCAATTGAATTAATGGTATACGTCGTGTCCGTGGCTCGTAGCGAGGATTCAAGACGGAAGAGACACCGGATACACAGAGAAATTCCAAGGAGACGCTAAGGTGGACAAAACGAAATCATACCACCGTCTTAGAATCCACCAACACGTTTCATTCCTCAAAGCCTTCGAGAGAGAACTTCCCATTTCCGATTTCTTCCTTTACGTTCGATTTCCACCAATCCCATTTAGAAGCATCGCGACGCTCTTTGATTCCTTAGCTCTATGCACCTTGGACAGCATTCGCGCACAAAGGGGAACAGAAATAGGCGAATAAGGGGAGTGGATGTATCTAGGCTTTGAAAGATAGACTGAAATGGTAGGATAGAAAAGGAGATGGAAAAAGGGGTTGAAACAAAATTAAATATGAAAAATGAAAGCCGGCTTGTTCCTCGTACACTTGACGGCAGTCAGTTTTTTTTTTTAAATCCAGAAAAGCGACTACGGAAACACGAGGATTCCCTCTGCTTCAACCAGCCCCCCCCCCATGCCACTGAAGATTTCTCACCCTCGTTACGAACGCCGACAGGGGGTGGCTTTTCTTTCGTGCAGGTTTGCCTTCGTTAAAATTAAATATTGATTTTGCTTTCGGCACTCCTCCACTTCCTCATCGCGAACCGTAACCATGGGGGCTTAGTACCCGTGAAAAGGAGGATTTAACCGACAACACTTGGTTTTACTAAAGCAAAAAAGAAATTTATGCCTTTCTTTTCTACGCGAGAAAGCTTATTGCCATAGAGTCCATAGAAGATATCCTGAAAGTCAGACGATGAATACGTAGGATATAATGACTATACAGGGTGCCATAATAATATTTCCAGTATTATCACGAATTATTCCCATATACGTCTGCAGGCAAATGTGCAAAAGGTAAATTGCCAGGAAACGTGCAGGAACTTATACCAACAACAGTGTAGAGCGTGTCCTGAGAAAAATGGCGTGTATACGGCTTAACGTACACGAGGATATCGTCTGGGTAGGTATTTTACCAGCGGGACAAAGGGGTAGTTGGCAAGACACTGGGACAGGGTATTAAAGCGACAAGAAAAGGGGGGGACGCAGGATGAGGGAAACTAAAAGAGGCTTCTTCTAGAAAATTTATTCCAAAGGTATACTTGCCGGGTCAAGATGTGGAGGTCGAGAAGTTGTAGAGTCAAGATAAGATACCGTTATTTATATGTGCCCTGTATGTCGCTGAACAGTAAAATTATAAGAAAATTTTCAGTCACTTATTTTTCCCATATCGAAAACTCTGTCGACGGGTGAATTTTTCGTAGTCACGTTACCACCCCGTCCTGGCTGTAGGTTAAGTTAGGAAGGTCGTATACGATAGTCGGATAAAGATAAAAGCCACGTAATGGTTCCCAGGAGTTCAGACATATCCGTTACCAAAAAGCAACGGGAGCATGTACGAAATTAATAAATAATGCCAGCCACTTTATTAAGGGGGTTTTCAGGATTCACGTAAACATAACGCAAGTCTGCCTATACCGCTGTGTATACGTATATACGTAATATCCTGAACCCCCTTAAAACAGCTTAGCCCTCGGGGCTCCGGAGGTCTAAATTTTTTCCGATAGCCAAGCGCGGCTATCCGTGACAATGCTAGTAACCCCTCTGCCCTATGCTCGAAGATCTATTGACCCTCGGCCGAGCAGGGCTTAATAATTTAACTCGGCGAAACGCAGTGTTTTGTAAAATTAGTTTTGTTGCGCCGTTTCGCATTTGTTTCGAGCAGCTTTTTAAGCTCTCGGCTTGGGACGCCCTTTTCGTTATTATTACTCGCCACGTTTTCTAGTAAAGTATTCCCAGAGCCTAAGACCTTTCAGGAAGTTCTTAAAAGCATAAAGAGGAAAGAATATATATTCTCCATGGCACCGATAATTAATTGGTGCTCCAAACGACATAACCTTAAAAATTTCGATTTATCTATCAAAATTCAAATTAATCCATACAATACAGTAGACCGACTACTGAATCTCTATGAGGGTATACGAACTCTCGAAATGCAGAAACGAGAATTTCCATTAACATTGAGACTAAAGAAAAATGTAAAAAAAATTGGACCAGAGACGGCAAAGCCACGAAAAGACAGAAGCCCGCCAAGATAAAGCTGAGCGATTGTCGCGATATCGCGGGCAACGCCGGAACTTTGCGTCGAATCAGTTTAGTCGGGTACGGTGTGAAAAGTGGTGACGATATCTGTAAAAGTTGTCAGGATTTCTCGCAGGATATTTTTCAGCCAACGAGAGACCGAGGAAAGCGTCTTAATTCATAGCTGCGACGATACAGAACATTGTACAGGGAAGTAGCAGGGGAAAGCTCGGCTCTACGTACGTCATCGCCAGAAGGTAAATCATGCCAGAAGCAGGTATACCTCATCTACAGAACTAAAGACTAACAGACTACGTATACGCAGATACAATACCTTTACGCTCGGAGGGAATTCACGGATGAATATCTAAAAATTTATCTCGCGCAACCATTACTATATATGTACATTCCCACCATGAACTCCGTACGTAGAGATATGTACGTTACGACATTTCTGCACGTGTCGCTGTGAACTGCTGAAACAACGGAGTGTAAAAATCAATTCTAGCCTCGAGGTTTTTAATCAAAAAAAAAAAAGGTCCACGCTTCGTTTTCGCTCTTTGAAAACGCCAGTAGTCGCGAAAACACATTTCCGGACTATTCACTGATTCACGTATCCTTACGAAACCATACATAACCTAACCTATACCATATTTCATAAAAAACTCCATGGTGTTTTACACGTACGATTACCACGTGTGTCACGACGCGATATAAAGAAAAACAAATCCCTGTTTTACCGACGGAATATATCTCACTCTTTCTCCCCATCACTTGCAGCCAAGACTTACAAGAAAAATGTCCCTGTTACAAAAGCATCCCTAAGGACGAGTGACCGAGAGGGTTCATCGGTAAAAGTCACCCTAGGAAAAAAAAAAAATTAAGGGATAAAAAAGATTTTTTAAGTCTCAACATAAATCAAAGAACAATTTTAAGTATCTCACTGCCTGTTGGACAGATCGTCCTGCCAGCGGTGCAGGGAGGTGCTAGATAGGCATACCCTGGTACAACATCCCGAAAACAGTGAAAGAGCACGAGGGATTATACATATAAGGTCTGGATGAGAGGGAAAAGTAATGCTCTCCAGCCCGTTACACACAGGCATTACAGTACGTCAAGGCAAATGAGCCCTCGGAGTGTCCCGAGCCCTGCTAGGCGGAAACTGTTTTCTTCAGGATTTACGCACATATACCTGGGCCGACGCTTGTTCCGTTAACCAGCCACCCTCAACCAACCCCTAACTAGTACAACGTATAGGAGAGCCACGAAAAAAATGCTAGACTAGATTATCCCGAGGGATAGGGGAGAGCGCCTTACGCAAGGTATACGTAAATCCCATATACCATCCCGTACGAGTGTCACCCCTTTCCAGGTGTAATAGGCTGGGAGAGGGGACAGGGGGGCCTCGCACCCCAATTTACGAGTACAGCGTACCCCGTAAAGCCACGACAGGAATAGTAGACGCTACGCCAATGCTCGTCGGGAGCCAACGGGGTAGACCTGGAACTTTAATCAGTTCCCATGGAATTTTGGTAGCGACTTATTTCACCATTCACTTGCCGACCCTTATGAATGCCCAACGCTCGCACCCTCCCTCCCCCCCCCCGCTTCCGTTCTGTGCCAACCTACGAAACGCCAAAAAGAAATCCCGGAAGATGCCATTGTTATCGAGAAGAATTTCATCAGTTTGAAATTGGCAGAAGCGTTTATTGGCTGGCTAATTAATGGGAGCTCCCGTGTGGACTGTGCTCAGCTTTTCGACAATGAACGAACGAACGTAACGGGGGTTGCTGAAAGACCCTAGGAAATATTTATGGGAAAGGGGCTAATTGAGACGTCGCTTAGAGGACTGTATAGCAGCAATAGAAAGGGGTTAAGCTGGATGTACTTGAGTATGTGACATATTGGTACACGGGGCTGTGGTCAGGGGATGCTTAATCAAGGCACCCCATGTGTGGTTTGGGATACTCGGCTAGTCTGGTACCGCGCGTTTGGGTTTCGACGTACCGACATGAATGTGCGTGGAAACGATGCAATGTACGCGCATTAATATATATAGTATATACAGTGTATATGTATATATGTATATATTTGACAGATGACGTGAAAAATTATTTTATTTGAGAAAAGCTGGAATCTTCTATCTCTTTTTCCTGTGGAAAAAGCTCGCCGGAAAACTAAAAAAATCGGATATTATATATAGGGTGGGTGACCTTTGTTGGATCTTACGTGAAAAAAAAAACATACCCAGTATCTGCGTGATAGCACGTGATTCAATAAGACGGCTTTAGGACCTCGGATTGTCGATTACTTTTTCACGAGCCACGTCAATAATTCTCATAAATAATTTACCGTATGATCTATACTTTTTCCTATACCCGAAAATATATAACATTGTTATCCTCGTATACAGAACGTTGGTATCCGACCAACGCTCATAAACGAATCCTCGATGTAAAAGTCAGCGGTATCAGTGATAAAAAAAAAGTGTGCTTTAAAACGGAAAACGATCGTCAATTCAAGAATCTTCGCGCTCTATTCGCCCGAGAGCCAAATGGCGGACGTTTATTGACGCAAGAACTTTCAAGGCAGATATCTCGGACGACGACGTAGGTAGACGTCCGTCGTCGCGGCGCCAAGTACACGGAACAAGCAGAAGCGAACTTTCCTAAGAAAATATGAAATGTCGTTCGAATGTTTGCTCGTTTCTGGACCACTGTGCAAATACACATACATATCCCATCCAGCATCCATTTCCTTTCGATAACATCCCCCTGCCCTTCCGGTTACTCCTACCTCGTCGCACTCGTATCTATTCAAGGGTCAAAAATCAAAGTATGAATAAAAAAAACAGAGTGAAGTACCCATCATCTACCTTCTTATCAATAATTCTTAAAGCAGGTCAACTCATCTTTTTCATACCTTAAACTTCAAAACAACCCACCCCCATCAAGCTTCCATTTATTTCCATGCTTCAACAACCCCACCACCGCCCCTTACTTAAATCCTTGTAGACGATTGGCGAAACTCGAGATGAAAATCACGAGTGCTCGAATTTCATTAGCGCTCGAGTACCGTTGCACTAATTAGACAAGTCCCGGGGACTTGGGTATGTTTCCACGACGCTTACGACGTCAAGTCTACAGATTGTAACGCTTTTACAAGTTTCCCTAGAAACTCTCTGTCTAGGCGTATCCCATTGAGGGGATATAGCCAGCCCTAAATATCCTAGCGGGGTACAATATATATATATAGAGGCTGAAGTTGGTTAAAGCGAGGCAAGGTATAAGGTAAAGGTAATAGCAAGTCAGGATAACGGATTCATCCCAGTAAGGAAGGAAGGAAGGAAGGAAGGTACGAGATACAAGTAGAAGATGTACTAGTAGCACCTCTAGGTATTACTTGTAGCCACAATGTCGCGACGGTACTGAGGTAAGAGTCAGAGGTCCAGAGAAACTTCTCTTTGAGACGAGCGTTTGGATGAGACCAATTAGAGACACCCTAGTACAACCTCGTCTCCTTTTGAGAAGGAGACGTATATGGCGTCGTCTGCTTCGCTACCGGGTGTCAATTACGAAACGCGATGGTCTCGCTCGAAGAAACGTAACATCGAAGTTATACAATATAGAGGAAACCGAGGGAGCCGACGCCGAGGGTTTAATTCATCGAGAAAATTACATTCTAATCCATTAGGGAAAGCGAAGTCGAGGGTGACGGAACTAAAAGGAAACTATGCACAGGGTGTCGAACAGGCTCGCCGAAGATCCCTATGTTACCTGTCAATCACTTATGAACATGCCTGTCGGAGTATGTGCTGTGACAATGTATCGAAATGACTATTGGATAAAAATGCCTGGAGAACGTGACAATTCAAGCGGAACGTCCCTGCACGTTGGATTTGTAATAAAAGCCCGGGAAATTCAAATTCATTGAACTAGAGCGAACGAGGGCGACATCTGGAATATTATAGTGCTATATGTTAATCCATTACAATGCAATATTAATGAACACAGAGTACGTACAGCTAGGCAGGAAAATTGTCGATGGTATTAGGAGGCATGGTGTAGAAGAAGAGCGCGAGGAGGAGGAGAACAGGAAAGGACACTCGGTACGTACAAATCAAGATAATGGCGGATATTTCACGGTAATGTAACGGGTGGCTGAATCGTATAGGTCTCGCGGGATTTTCGAGTGCGCGGCCATCATCTGTATCAATAGAGAGCAGCAGCGTCAGAGTCCCCTCTACTCCCCCTCCACTTTCGTGCCATCCAAGTATCTTGCATAATGCGCGACGTACCGGATATCGACATTTTTCTTCAGCACCGACTACACACCGTCTCGTTCAACCTCGTAAAATTCTCTATCCAGTGTCATCTTTACCTAGCCTCAAACCCTATCTATCCACCGTACCCGACGACCCCAATAACGATGCACTGCCATTTCGTTCCCTTTTGCAAATTTTGGCTTGGACTGGTCGTTCCGTGCTGAGCTAACCAGACGTTAATTTCCGGTGGAGCCTTCGTGCGCAAGTAGGTATCCGCAGAGCGGAACAAAGGACGCGACTCATCGAAGACTCCAAGTTTTATGGTGCGTTTCAAATGCAGGGTGTTAGATAACCTAGGAAACAGGAAGCAAGGTGAAAATCCGCAACAAGCATAGCTGACCTCTGGAAATTCATGAGTCGGGTAAACAAAAGAATGGAGTACGTAGAGGAAGTGGCTGAATGAATTCCAGTGGAAATTCTACGTGCTGCTATCGAGGTATCCTGGTTTCCATGTGGGAAATCAATATCGATTGGAGAACTTTACGTGTGGGAGCACTTCGGCCCTGGTCTGATAGAATGCATATTAATGGTTTGGGAGGTAGTGCGATGACTGGATGAGCCACTAGACTAGATTCAAAGAGCATTAAGGCAAGTTAACGCGTTTATTTATTAAACGAAAGCTGTTCGGTTAGAGCACCTGTAGATATCAACGGTATACGCGCTTATTCACTCCGGATATTCTAGTAATATTTGAATAATAAATTGTATCTGGATATATAACCTCTGCATTATGGCAAGGTGCCCTAATCATCCGTTTGATAGGTACGATAAGAGAGGAGGTATTCTCGGGAATCACTAGGGCTAAATTATTTAGGGGTTAAGGGCGCTAACCAGGCGCGAAATAAAATTAAGAACAAGTTAATATATTCCCCGCACATGCTTGTCCCACATATTATTTCCTATTTGTTTTCCTGTATTACGAACTTAGCTCCGATGAAATATTTAACGTCTCCTCGACGTCGCGTCGTTCTCGTCGTCGACGTCCTCGCTTCCAGAGTCTCGGGGAGGGGATAGGGCGCCGCACCATTTCTGACACTTCCAGCCAGCAAATTAGAAATTCTAACGAAGATTAAAGCTCCCTCGCCCGGAGCTTCCTCTGGCATTACGTCGCCTTACCTAGGTACTAACCCCCCCAGCTACTTGGTGGTAAAAGATCTATGCAAATCAGCTGGTAAGTACGCCTATAATATATACGTATACATACTATACGCGTATACATGTATGAATATTTAACTTCAGGGACACACGGTGGGTGAGTAGGTATGGCGAGTGAGCCAACGTCCAAGAGAGGGTGGAGGGTGGAGGGGAGGCTCAAGAGGACTTCTGTCTAGTTTCAGCGGGGCGAATTATTCCCTTTGCCACTGAACATAAAGGGTGGTGCATGACATTCAGCCCTTTTCTAGGGGATGTGCCAGCCAGGCAACCGGACCAGCCAGCCAAACCCCAGAGCAGAAAAGTCGGGGGAACAAAGAGAAGAGAACGAATGGACGAATGGAACGAACGTAACGGAACCGTCCGAATTCACGGCTCATTGCAGCAGAGCAATATGGCGTCTTTTATTTTCTAGCCGGCAGAATAACTTTTGCTGATCGTATTTCTTTCTTTTTGCGTCCCCTCTCGTTTTATTTCGTTGTCGCCCACCTTCTTCGGCCGTGTCATTTTGTTTCTCGCGGCTCGTTTGTCTGCATTAGTGGGATGCTCGATGCCGGTGATAAATAACGCGGCGAAGTAGCGGTACAAAAATTCTGTCCCTTTCACGCCGAGACTCAATGGAGAGCTGAAATTTCGCACATTAGACACGTGCCGACGCGTGACAACGTAATACGTCAAAATGACATTATCATTGTTGATATTGTGTATTTTTCATTGCGATGCGCGGGAGTAACGAAAAACGATGTCAAGTCGAGCGGAAGTGAACGAGGAAGAATCATTCTCAGATCCAAGACCGTATCTCAAGGACTTTAAAAGTTATATCCCCCTTAGCTATGAGATTTCGAAATTCGAGACAAGGGTCAATCGATAAAAAGGGTAAAGTTTTAAGGTACCCGTTAGTCAATGTAGGTCCTGGCGAAACGTAGGCTGCTCCAGGAACGATAAGGAGCCACGCTTCCCAATTCGAGGAACAAAGACGTCGGTGGCTCGAGGAAGGAGTTAAGCATTGCCGGAGGCGGCTTTATGGGAAGTGATTCAATTCCATTTAAAAGCACGGTTTGAAGGGTGCTTTCCATAGCATACTGTCGGTGTGCCTTATCTAGGGTGGTCGTGTTAAACCGTGGCTCGTGACTTTGCATACTAAACGCCAAGGACTCCCTACAGACGGTATAAGCGGAGCCAGCATCACTTCTTAGTGGTGGGTATCTGACGCATCCGAGCTGTCAAATAAAATTTGGCCTGGTGAAAGTGAATGTGCGGTACGTTTCCGCTTGTCTTGCACGTGCAGCCAGTAATTTACGTGCGGTTATCGTTTCCGAACTCGTAGCCAGGATAGTGGATTTCTTAGGATGCCTAAGAAAGAGGGTAAAACTTCTCCATATATATATATATATAGAGAGAGAGAGAGAGAGAGAGTAAGACACGTACAGAGAATAATATGAAATCAGGTACATACTTTATCACGAAGCATATCCCGCACCCTGGTGGCCTGACTTCTACTACGATGAAGTTCCAGCTGAAGTTCCAAGCACCTTTCCTGCCAGTTAAGCTCCTCCGCGGTACCGGAGTAGCCATCGAAGCTCTTGGAAGCACCATAACCAGGTCGAGCATCCAATTTATCCTTTTTGTGCTGCTCGGACCTATCGGCGAAGAGACGATTTTCCGCAGTGAAGTGTCGATTGGGTGCGACTTCGGCGCGTCCTGATAGCGACAGTGTCCTCTCGAACTGCCGTGAAGAGGGTCCTGGGTCAAAGGGTGAGCGACCTCGATTGAGATTCTGTATGTCGTGGGCCTTGTTCTCGAAGCTCGTAGGTCCAAAGTCCGTATGCGTAGCGAAGGTGCGTTTATCAGCATATTCAACGTGGCCGCTGGACTCGGAGGTGAAGTTATAGGGGCTGTTCTTGGACTTGGTGTCCTTGAGCTCGACGTAGCCCGCGCTCTTGGCCGTCTCCGTGAATGACTTATCCTTCTGGAATAGGAGATTTGAGACGTTCACGTACGGCGAGTCCCGGAAGTGCACAGGACTGTTGTGAGGTCTCGGTGGAGGCGTTGGGGCCTGACGTACCCTCCTCGGTAGCAATCGTGGACTCTCAGGTCCACCAGGATACAGGCGCGGCGAGTCAGCCTGGCCAGGATGTATCCGGCCATTCTCGGACGAGGTGCTTGCGGTAGCCCTTGGTCCATCCTGTCCGCAGTCGTGCCGCGTACCCAGACGTGGACTGCAGGGCGCAGAATTAGAGCCGAAGTCCGATGCGAGACGGGCGATTGGGTCCAGGATCTGGGACAGCCGACGGGCCGGTGAGCCGCGTATCTCGTCCATCCTTACTTCGACGTCGATCGTCCCACGTTGCACGACACCTGGATGGACATCTTCACGAGCTGCTTCCTTCTTCTCGGATCACGTCAAACGTTCCGCGTTCTGACAGAGGGCGACCATGTCGCGTCACTCTCTCTCCTTAGAGGGAGACTTTGCCGGCGTCTGGCGCATCTCTCGCTGCCCCGGATGGCTCCGACCTGAAAGCAGAGGCGCAAGAGTTTCTATCACTTTCGAGTACCACATATAGCACTTCGCTCCCTGTGCTCTCCTTTCCGTACAGACTGTATTCTATTTCGTTCCTTCGCTCCACTTCATGAAATACAGCCAGACCGTGTATATTCCTATCATCCGTCGGCACTTACAGATCCACGACCCAGTCGCTACTACTTCGGAATACGCCGTGCAATATCGACAGTCCTCGCTGTCGAGATAGGGTAAGTTTTGCCGGCGGCGCCTCGACAGTCACCGCCACAGGGTCAGCCCGGCACCAAGTGGAAGGGAAATATTAACTCACGCGAAGTGTTTGCGCTACTAAATTGAAAGCTGTAACTCTTTGGGGGGTTGTCTCCCGAAGCGGTTGTACTGGAAAGAGACGAAGAGGGCGGGAGAAAGAGAGAAAAGAGAGAACTTTCAAAGGGTCAGAATTGAAAGAATCACGAGTTAAAGAAAGAGATCGTACACCAAGAGAATTAAAGGGAAACGTATAGCGCGGAGGGCAGCAGGCTACTAAGTTTATTTTAAGGTCGACACTAAAAAGGGGCAAATGAAAAACCGGATGGTGACTCGAGTGGATATCATCCTGTGTTCTGCAATTACTGAGACGAGCACAGAGTTGCCGGATGTACCGGAGAATAAAAATAAAACGAAAAAAAAAACAAGACTAGCAGAAGATGCTACGATACCGGATAAAAGAGCTCGTAGATTCACCCTCACTCGAGTTACTCCTATCATAGGAATCGATGAGCCTTGGAACAACCCTGAAATGACTGCACGCAACCAACCCCAATTTTATCGTTGAAATTCGAACTCTCTGCCATACTGTAGTATCGCCAGGGAGTTAGTCCTTTTCACATATATTTCGCAGCGTTGACCCAACGAGCCGTGTCTTATTTGTACTCGTTCATCCTAGTGGCAGCTTACGGAAACCGGAAGCTCGGAGCAATAGCTTCGGATTCGAGCGGTCACCGATAACCGATAAAACTTCAAGTTCGATCTAAGATTTGAGATTCTCCGACGACTTATAAGGGAAGCTATACCACCTATATATACATCCACTATAAACATTTCGTGACCATCTATCGAAATGCCAACATACGCAAAAGTCCCGATGACGTCACTACGCGTTTCCCTTAAGCCCCTTTTTTTTTTCTCGCCTCGATTCACTTGGCAACCCGCGTCTACGGATACGAACAAAATTCAGAACGTCGAGCTCGCAACTTGTTTCCCGGTACGGAATCAAAGGATTTTCCTCGCGCGATTCATCAAAGAAAAAAGAAATGAGGAAGAAAAAGAAAAAAAAAAGAAAAAATTTGTGACGAATGTGGCGTAACGAGCGGAGACATCCCCTAGTCACGCAACGACGGAGGAGGAACGGGGGGTCATACTGTAAGGCGGACGTTGTTTTCAGAGAAAACAGTAATTATACAAATTGGTGGTGCGCCGGAAACGAATCCTCTTCCAGAAATAACATCGGCGCCAAATTTAAACACGGCCGCGCGTCTCTTATGTGTCTCACGGTCTGCAGCCCTCGTGTATACTTCATCTTTCAAGCACCATCTATCGCTAGAGCCTCGAAAGGCAAGGGATTCAACGTTCAAAGAAGGTTAAGAGAGAAAGAGACAGAAAAGAGTAAAAGAAATCAGAGAAAGATAAAGAGAGAGTGAGGAATTGAATGCCCGACAACCTGTAGGCTGGCAAGTGCTTAATTAAACAGCGTCAGGTACAAATTCTTTGAATACACAGAGTACGCTTTGAAATTACAACAAAAAGAATTAGCCATTGCAATTTTACAATGAATAATTAATTTCGAGTATAAATTTTTATATCAAAGTTCACATGCATTAACCTATGAGTATTGCACGTTGTCCGTGCGCTTAACGAACAAAACATAATCGAACCGATCCTCCCGTACGATAACTTCCTTTGTTCCTTCGCACATTACCGTGCAAGAGTTGGTAAACGTGGATAGAGAAAATGCCAGGGAAATTGATAGAACGATAAGGTAGATACCGGCGTCAAGCGTGAAAATGGAGGCTTAATCGATCGTCGGCTCTTAATTCTTAATTGTAATAAAATTACGTATTCATAGGCTGGCAGTTTGTTTTTCCCGCGGGTTCTCCGCTAGGCCCGCCTAAGCGTACGCACAGCCACAACAGTATATACATATGTATATAAGCTAATACCGACGGAAGACGCAGGGCTCACAGTGCACAAAAGAGAGAGAAAAGAAGAGAGCCAACCCCACTGCGTCCATGAATAAATTTAAAATTAACTTTCGAACGGTATTATACGACGTCGGCGAGTACGGGCGTGCGGCCCTTGAAAATTCCTGCGGAAAATCTGTTACGTAAGACGCTGGGTGAAAAAAGATGGGCTCTTTGGACGTCAAAAGTATCAAGTCATGTACGATCGGTATGATGAGAAAAGATCATCACGCACGCTATGCAGAGAGGTAAAGAAAAAAGAAAAATACACCAAGATGAAATCCTTGTGTATAAAGCCATCTGAAGGTGCACAAAGAGTCCTGGAGTTCGATTACGAAACACCTGAAACCGTTCTTCTTTGTTGCCGTCGCGTATTCCACGTTAATATTTTATGTATGTATATCCTGTCCTTGTTTCTTCCAACTACATGTTGACATTTTTTTTCACGTCTTTCTATCTATTCATGTATATGTTCCTCTATTTCTTTATCTCTCTTAGGCACCCACGTGATCTTTATATATTTCGCCATGTATTATTTATGGCTCGCAGATCCTACCAAAATGTATGCGTTTCTTTTTGCCGCTGTAACGCCTCTCTCTTTCCTCCTCCACTCTTTCTCTATCAGGTCACCAGGAGGCTTTCCGAAGAAAAATAAAAATATGTATTCGCCACCCTATATGCAAACCGAACTCCTCGAGGACGACGAGGACCATCGCACTTGGCACGAGGATTGACCATAGACTCTTTATCGATGAAGATTTCCCTTCATTTACGAATATTTGCATGCTTCGTCTGTTTTCCGCACTCGTCGCTGATATTCGTGTATAGCCCAACCTAACCTACACACGTGCGTACATGAAGTGGCAACCCTACGTCGTCATTGCGCGCTGCGAGATACCGTAACGAGAAAAAAAAATTACATCCTGTGAATTGTGCCGCAATCGGTGTGGAATAACCTTAACGGTCAAGACGCTGTTATGCTTTATGTACGCTGTAGTACGCTTGCGCGTACCTTATGGAAAAAAGAGGTTAGATTTACGAAAACGCTGTACAATTTTGTACGTAAACAACATTTGGATATATTTATGGATACCGTGGGCTGAGTCGAATAAAGGCAGAGGTCAAGTCAATTATAAGCAATAGTTCAAGTTACTCCATTATGGCTCGGACGGATTTAAAGCAATTACTCAAGTTTGAGAAATTTCTTTGGCAACCCTACGCCACGTTACCACGAGTGCCACCCTGAGAAAGAAGAAAATTATAGTACGCGCCGAGAAAGGCGGTTCGGTTATAGTCGCTAACTCGGCCACTGGAAATTTACAGTGACAGATGTTCTCGAGCACTCTCCGGCGCGAGGACTACATGTCGACGGCGGGCGTGGAAATTTAGTTTCTTTTAATACAGATCCTTTTATGTCGACTAAGCTATAGCATTACCCACCGTGGATCCGTTGAGGTTTCTATTACCGACGCTCGTGATGACTTGTTCAATTCTAGAAGGGACACTAAAGAAATATGGCGGCCAAGTATTAACGAGCAGACGACGAGGATGATTTTCACCGCTTCAAAATATCACTCAATACTGAAACCTGAGATCGACTTCTGAAACGTAATACTAAGTTTTCTCGAAGGTGCTCACACCTAGACTTTATGTACGCCTCCGCGAATAATCATCGTGCCACGACGCAAATATGAACGCGTTACGACACGCACAGTTATCGGCCGTTACAAGGTAGCCAGCAGTGGAAGCGAAGAGGAGAAAAAGGAGTATGAAGATTCAGAAAGAGAGGAAAAACAAGAATTGCATTGGCACCTACACGATTTTATTATTCACTAGAACGTGCCGATCGTCAACCGTATAAAATGCTATTTATGTCCATAGGATTCTTAAGGGTAAAAGAAAAAAATCGTAAACACATTGTCGTCGCGACGCAATACCTTATGAACTTAAAGGGAAGCTCCAAAAGCGTGGTGGGTACGTTTTAGCCTCCCTCCGTCGCTTCTAGGAGCCGAATAGATTACGAAAGTGGCTCTGGTCTTTGTCAAGAGAGAGAGAGAGAGAAAGAATAAGAAAAGGAGGTTAGAGTGAGAAAGAAGAGAGTCCAACTGACAAGAAGACATACGAGAAGGACCAGGGGTTGTTGTCAAGTGGCTAAAGCCTCCTCCACAACGCTGGCTTTTCTTCCTACAGTGTCTCGTATCCTTCTGTCTTTCTTCCTGTCTTTCTCTTTTCAGACTCCAAGAGCATTCTTCCAAGTTCCTACGGTTCTTTGTGAAATGTTAAAACAGACTGGACAGCGACGGCTGCTGATAAAAGAAATGGGCATCCCACCAACCGGACAAGAACAAGAATAGTACTAGAGACTTTTCCTGAATAATGTACAAGAGAGCGTACTCACTGTTTACTAGTCACCAGCTATCTATCGTTCTGGAGGAAGCAAAGAGAAATAATAAAGAGAGAAGCATGGTACAGCATTAATGAGAAGTCAGTAAAACGTACGTATACAGTTTTTTTTTCGCATAAATCAATCTTTTCCGAGAGAGCAATAGATTTTAGAGGTTATAACGTTATTCTCAAATATGTATACTTTGCTTTAAGGGAGAAACTGGGTAAACACGAAACTCATTCCTCACGCCGTGAGATTTGTTTACTGGTTCTAATCGAACCTGTGACGTAACGGGGTCGCGTCACGATTTACAATGCTATTCTGTACCGGGATCGATTACCCACAGTACTGTAATAACGCCCTTGTTATAACGGGCAAGGTAACAGAAGGACGAGGTTAAGTTTGTATTAATATATCATAACTCAAGGTGTGTATGTAACGCCTGTGTTGATATTTTATGTAATATATATGATATCCTCTGCCGGTTCTTCAGGATAAAATTGGCAAAGGCCTATGGGAATATTTTCACGCTGTTAGCAGAGTATCCGGAGTTTCTTTGTCACTTGATAGAAAAAGGGGGTTATACACCCAGAAATACCTTTTTTACGAGTACAATCACCTCGGCATCTCTTACATCGTTCACTCTCAGCTACAGTAAAAGTCTTAACCCTGTGTCTCATGTACATACGTGGGTGTTCATGGATGTAACATGGCGGGGACCAGGCGCTTTTAAAATTACGAGTCTCGTGGAAAAACAATTAACGGTATCGCTCTCAGGCTGGCTAACATGGTGCGAACGATATAACCGTCTACGAAGATTCAGGAACTATTACAACTTGGATAATATTTACTGAGGACACGTCACTACGCCTTATTGGGGATTTCAGGAGTTCGGATAAGAAAACTGTGTAAATAATATACGAACCCTTCAAGATATAAACGATGATTTTACGTCCTCCAGGCGATACTAACCAAGGCGTGGACATAGGATTGACGTATAGAATATAGTTCTAGGATAAATTACACTATAGACTCTATAACAAGAAACACACTGCACTGGGATACATGGAAGGATAGGATAGAATACTTGTCTATTGGAAAATGGTACCACTGTGTAAATGAGGGGAAATCATCAGAGCGTAAAGCCCTGCTTTTCAAGCACGTTCCCGTTGGCTCCTACGTAGAAGAGAAGCAGGCGTGCTCTCGTGGAGCGAGGAGGCCGAGGTCGACGGGAATAACGAGAAAGGTAACGCCATGAATTCTTGACAGGATATTTACATTCCAATACCAAGGAACAATCAGGAAGACAGTCTGATCGAAGTGTGACAGTAGACACACAACAAATAGGTCATATAAGACTACTAGAATCCATGGGATACGACGGAATCGACGAAGCGACACACGTTTTCTTTACTCTAAGAAAATATCTATGTCCGTTGTCGGTTATTGTCACACACTTTTTTTTATGTAGACGGTTGTACTTAATACACTGGACTTACCTTCTTAGGACGGGATGAGCCATGAGCGCTCGTAATGATTTAAAACGGGCGCACTCAGTCCACTCCATGCCTGGAACACGCACGAGCGCGAAGTCCCGTTCTTTTAATGATATTTTAACCTTTCCCAAGTGACAAGAACTGCATGCCTCGAGCTTCTCGTGCTCAGGAAACGCGAACGCGCACCAGCACTAAAAAGTCACGTCGCGAAGTTCACGAGAAACGAGAAAATTCAGGCTATTCGCGGGATAAAATCACGAAATACGTACTAGTCGGTGAACGGCTAGCCGCGAAGGTGGCGCCGTCTCGTGACGAATTCTGTTACTACTCGTACGACCGCCTGCCAGGCTCTGGCTAACGCAGCCAGCTACTGCGGCCTCTAACGGGTGGTCAGATTTTTACTGATCTATTATTCACCACTGGGAAACCGAGAACGTCAATCCCATGGGGCGCTTCTGTCGTTTCATACTCGTTTCGAAACCTTCCACATTCCCACCCTCGTAACAAGCAGTACTCGTTTCGTTTACATTGACATAAATTTCTCAACTGTCCATTTTTTTCTATCTTTTAATAGTGCTAGTTTGAAAGAATTTTTTAAAATAAAAATTTCAGGATATTGGTAATGACTAGACATCTTGCTTATTACGAATTTAAGAATTTTATTTATACCACAGTATATTATAAAATTTGTAATTTGCCCTGTGATAAGAAATTATAAAATGGCAATATTTTCATTATGAGCATCGCTGTAAATCTAGACACTACGTAGTTTTCTACGCCAGTTGGTCTACCGGGTGACGAGATTCTTGGTAATCTATTATTTAGGTACACGGAAGCAATAAACGTCCCTTGAGGACGCTTTATTTATTCAGCCGCGCGAACGCTTCTCGTAATCGTACCCGTTCCAGTGCTGACGATTGCCCTTGAATGATAGATCGACCTTTCTAGCAATATGATGCCATTTAAACTCTTTACCCCCTTTGAGTTAGGCGTATTAATACAAATATGATTTTCGAATCTCAACGGGATGATATCTTTGATTGTCAATGATTTTCATGATGTTAGACACGACATGATGCTTTGATAAATATGGATAATCAAATAAGTTCTCAACGCGTGGAGTTTGTATATTACTTGATATGTGTGTGAAAAATTCACGATAACGATGAAACTCAATGTCTTGCAGATTTAGTCGCGTTTTCAACCATTTTTGTACGCCATCAGGTATAAACTCAAATACTGAATATACCTTCACCAATTCTATTAAATATTTATTGCATATATTCAATATACGTTCTTTGTCAAAGAAACGATGGTTTCTACACTTGTCAAAGACCTTTAAAAAAGAGGTTTAATATTAAGTAGAAAAAATTACTGTACCAAAGAGCATAAGTTATAAATTAGCTGATATTAGACTTACACCATTCTCATCCAATTCATCATTAGGATCATTGACCAATTCCATACACCATGAGAAAAGTGCTGCTACCGCCACTGCTGGATATCTCTTTATGATATTAAGTTGAAATTTTTCAAAAAATTTCGTAACCATACGTTCGTGGCATTCTACCCCACTTTTTGGTTCGATTTCAGAAATCGTTACGTAAACTTCATTACGCACTTCATCGCTGTCATCGAACAGCAGGTAAAGCATGGCGGTCCACCAGTACAATAAAATATCTACGAAATAGATAATCCTCTTAGCAATATGTTGTAAATGTTAATAATTAAAAAAAATATTGATATACACTCACGTTGCTCACGTGATTCCATAATAGTGTGAACGTACAATTGACGGATTCCTTTGGCAACAGCAATTCTGGAATCCATTTCCGCAGACTCCATGTAGGAATTATTCATGAACGTTTCATAAATTATTTCCTTACGCTGGACAGTTATATGCTTTTCCTATATAACAACCCATCAGATTAGTTAAAAGTGAATTTAATCAAGAGTTTGGAAATTTATTGATAACTTAAATTTTTTAAAAATAAGTACTTTGTAATCCTGGGACAACTTTCCATAGGCTAATCCTAGCAACTCAAAGTAACTAGGCCTCTCATAGAAGTCAGTTTCCTGTGCCCTTTCAGACAATTTGATAACAATAAAGTTACACATGGCATCCACTCTCGAAGAAGACAATAAGTAAACTCTACCTTCATTCATAGTACGTAACAAACATGACAGAAAATCGTACAGCTCATCTTGTACTGTGCTATTTAAAAAGTCTTGATTGAAAGTATTAAGTGCAATAAGTGCAGCTCGATTGACTAATATTCTTTTTAGGAGGGAAGAAAAGTTTCTTTTCAATAATTGAGAAGCAATACGCCAACCAATCATTTGCATACGTATTTCCTCGTATGTTAATATTGATTTCCAAAGATTATCAATAATATTCTTCCTAGTTTCTGTCAAATCCGTATCCGACCAACTTGTGCAAATGGCCAGGACGAACCCTGGAGCAAAATATTCGTACTCCTCTCGTCCAGGTTTCTGCTTCATTAAAGACGGTTGAACGATATGCGTTTGGACAATGTAGAATAATTCGTTCCATGGTAATTTAGAATGCCTGAAGAATTAGGAATAATTAATAACATCCTTGAAATTAATATTTTTCTCACTCACCAGTGATCCTTTTCATGTAACTTTGTAAGTAGATTCAGATAAGCACCCGCCACACTGAAACATGCTGGCTTATTGTTTGTACACTCTAAATTTGTCAAAATCCAAAAAGAGTTTGAAACAAACTCAATTAACTCTGTCTCTGGTAATATTACCGTTTTGAAATTTGAATTTTTCATTATTTCTATTAACTGGAAACATAACAGACAATTACTTATTCTTAGTTCATTGTTTTAATGAGTCAGCAAGAATTTTTATTATAGAAAAAATTAACCTGAAGTAAGTAGCCATGAATCTCATTCAGCGACAAATGATTTTCATTTGCCATAGTGATAGTCTTCAGCAATCTTACTATGGTTTCCTTCACCGTATTTTCACTTAACAGCGAAACCAAAGCTCTGGCTGCAAGTTCACGTGTCTTGTAAATTCTACCTTTTGCACATTTCGATACAAGATTTAAAAACTCTTTTATCTACAAAAAAACAAATACTAATTTGAATTTAAATTATCCATAACAGATATATTAGACATAATATTCAGTAAATGACCTTAAAGATACCATCTAGGTCTTCGTGATCTTTAGTGGCGTAAAGCCGAGATAGAAATAGTAAAATAGCATGGACACTGGGTTTCATTAAAGAATCATCATTAGTAATAAAATCTTGTAACTCCTCGAGGAAGAGATCTTGAACACGAGGAAACAGAGCGAATATCGTTCTACCTGCTTTTTTATTATCCATTGTGAGTTCAATGTGATTTTTAGTTCTTTGTACTCCAAAGCATCGAATAATTAGGACACTAAACAGAAGTGTGCCTGCATTTCGTTCCTGTAAACGAAATTGATGATTCTTTCGTTTGAGACAAAATTGTTTATAAAATGGTAAAACTTACAGCCCATGTATTTTTATTGTAGCTTTTGATAGCAGCTATCAGAGTATCTTCAAACATCATATATGTTCGGAGCTTCGGTTCAGAACTCCTGAAGAGAGCTCTAAGAATATTAATGGCATGTACTTTCATTTCGGTAAGTCTGGATTCACTGGTACTCTCAAAGTCACTAATATGTGTCCATGTAATAGTGTTCTCAAGATCCGAAAATATAGTACCATCATACATTAATGATTTTGCTTTGCTAATCAATTCATCCTCGTTTTCAATATTGATAAGTCCAATTAGAATTGTGAGTACAGAACTGATTGCTGTGGGTTTTGATGTATTTTTCATATTTGGATCAGAAATCACTAAAGCCTAAAAAGCAAGAGCAATGAAATTTACTTTTATAATTTTTATTAAGATAATTAAATGATATAGTGTAATAGTTATACCTGAACCATGAATGGTATTCCTGCACTTCTTCTGGTTGCGCATAATTTTGGATTCTTTGGCATTACACCAATAATTGCAAGCAGAAGTTCATGCAGCCATTTTCTTGGCAAGCGATTCAAGCTTTTGCTTTCAAGACTCCAGAGCCGAGTGCAGTACTTTTGGAAACCAACGTGAGCTTGCTCAAAAGCGCCTCTATGTTTTGTTTCATAAAGAAGTTTTACAAAAAGCTCCCCTATGTCGATTATTTGTTTTTCTGATAATAACGAAGCATTTGTGGTATTATCACTTATGGGGGCTTCAGCTATCAAATATCCAAATAACAAACTTATTTCCTTGACTGTACGCCATGAACAGAGTAACACCATTTGAGGTGTTACAGTAGTTGCTTCAGGATCAAAGAACAAACAATTAAGATAATCTGAATTTAAATCCATAGGAAGATGACCCTCTGGCGAAGAGTTGTTAACTATTTGAGTCACTGCCTCATTTAATCGAAAACACTGGTCAATGATTTTGCTAATCATTTCTCTCCAATCTTCCTCCATAGAAATTTCTCTGAAATAGTTTTAAGTTATTTTTTAAGAAAATTATTATATGAAATAGTGTAATTACCGGAGATTGCATATACTCAGTAGACTTCTTACACAAAACAAAAAACCATATAAGGAATGCTTCCCAATTGCAGTGACTATATTTTGTTGAGCTAATTTGATTGGAGCCTAAAAAACAATGGAAATTATGCACATATCTATTTCATATAACTTGAAAACATATGAACACATCTTATTACCTCATACCGCTGAATTAGAATGTTTATCAATTTTTTTGCATCTGACTGAACGTGCTTTGTAGGAGTAAACAGAAGCTCAAGCTTGTAATCTTCTTTAGCATAACAGGGCAATGTTAAAATTTTTAATAAGTATGCAGCTGTAATGGTATCATTGGGCTTAATACTACTTGCTAATTCAATGGCTTTATCTAAAATTTTATCAATATATACATCAGGTTTTGAAATAGGACTCCAATTTAGCTTCAGGCCTTTTGAAATTTCATATATGATTTCTTTATTAGATTCATACGTGTCTTCAATTAAACATGAAATTAGAAGTGATACTTTTGTCAAATGATTAATTTTCCTCATAGCAAATATTTCAGTGACTTTGAAGTCATTGAATAAACAAAGAAATTCAAAAATTGCATGTTTGCAATCATGTGTGGCTTTTGGATGCAATCTATCAATGCACAATTTACATAAATCATCCAAAAAGTTCCAGTGATATCTGAATGTCTTACAAGCAGATTTATACTCAGTGTCGTAATAACCATTAACAAATTCCATCCTTTTAACAATATCCCATTGTGTAACAATGTTTTTCTGTGTGACTGATACACCATGCAATAACCGTTTCAGTACCTAAAATTTGATTTAAAAATATAAAATGTTAATTTTTAACCCAATATAATTTTTGAGTGTTAACATCATACAACCTTCTTCATTAATGGCATAAAATCCATCCGTTCTCCAATATTATTTGTCAAGAATACAATAATTAACTGTAATTCTTTCTCTGTAAAAATTGGAATACTTTTCTTTGACTCAACTAACAACATCAGTGCCTCTAGTCTAATCTGCAAAAAAAACGACATAAAAATATAATTTATGAGAAAAATGAAATAGTCACAACCCTTGACTATTGTGTAGTTATATTATAATACCTCTTTGCTAGAATGTATCAAATACGACTCAAAAACATTATAATCCAAAGTATTTCGCCATAAACAAATGTCACCATCCATCTGATCACAAACATCCAAATCTCCGGCACATTTACTTTCTTTTAAAAGTCGTAATTTCTGAAGCAGATTCTTCTCTTCCATCTTAGAAAATCTTTTAGCAATGAACACTATAAAACAATATCAACATATTTTAAACAGTAAATACTGTACTACGCTTTTTCAATAAGAATCTAAACATCTCAGTGGCTATGTGAGCACCAGTCGTAACACCGAAAGCACATGTGGAATCAGTATCTATTTTAGCGCCATCTATCCGACGTACAACTAACTACTTTAAGTGATGCACATCGGTACATATTATAATTTCTTCATTATCACGTAATTTCCAGCAAGTATCGACATCTACTGTGATCCATCCACTTTTAATAAATAGAAGTTATCTTCGTAAATGCCAAGGGAAAATTCTACGAAAAACATGTAGTCTCTGAAATAAAAAATAAATTTTTACGTAATGGCTAATGATTGATCTGCAATAAGTACAATTATGTGATGCAATAATCATATTATTATAAAGGTAACAGATATTACCTCTTGGAAATCGTCCATTACACTTCAATTATTTAATTCAATAGTCTTAGGTTGACAATAAGCAGATACAACATTGTTACAATTCAATGGCCGCAATCAAGCAATACTGATCTGTATATTGTAACCATATTTCCAATAATTCTTGTCCTTTAATGTATGATTAATGATCACCATATAGAGAATGAAATGCGAAAACCGATTAATATCAAGTAAACCCTGTGAAAACGAATGAGCTCTCAAAACGTATTACGGGAAATTGAATTACCGTAATGCAGAGAGCGTACAGGGTAAAGTCCATATTAGAATAGGGTAGTTAAAGGGCAATGGCCTCTGGCTGTACCATGTATTGTAACGCCACTTTTTACGGTGCCGCACAAATAAATGGCACCATTTTAAATAATTAATAAAATACTCAATTTACTCGACTCCAGGTATAACCAGAATTATGTTAGAAGAATTCACAGCACTCCTGGTACTTGACATAATTTTTTACACGTAAGTGCTTTTTGGGGTAACCGGAGTTATACCGCTGTCTCCTAAGAACACCCTGGCCAGCTTTTATGCGGTGGAGTCCTGGGTTTGGAAGACAATAATAAAAATCTGAAAACTAGGGAGGATCACTTTAAAAACTAATGAAATTATTTTATACAGCATCGAATCGGAACCAAAATCCAGGAACGGGATCCGATTTATTTTAAATTGAAAAATATAAGGACAATACTGTTGAATACTGAAGGTCCCTTAAATGGATCACGATACGATAAAACAAATAAAAAATCGGTACTAAACGATAGCACGTCCATCCCTGAGCTAGGTCACCGCCGTGAGTAATGCCATAAATTTCCAAAATCGGGATCCTTCCCGATAGCACGCCGTAATACCAGCCTCCCTGGTCCAATCAAGTTTGCTGTTAAATCAGCTCCGCTAGCGAGCTCGCAATCTTCAGTTGTTTTGACGATCCCGGTAAAATAGATCCTGGCATCTTATTACGTTAGGATGGCTGCAATGCTGTTTCCGTGGGGCGAGAATCACATCCACCTCTACTCCCTCGATATTCGGCTCCGCGTCTCTCTCGGACTCCGTCTCGATATAAATTGCGTTGAATCCTCCCAGATCCACTTAATAAACTCAAAAACAGCAAAATATTCCCCACAGGGAGATAAATGCAAATTCTTAAAATTAAATTCATTCCAATACCACGCTAAACGCTCCATAACCCGTTGGGCCTCATGACGTTTTCGAATTCGCCTAGTTTTTTTATGTTCATCAAAATGCCACGTCACAGTATATATTATATGCACAGAACATATATCCACCACTTCAATTCTTTCTTTGTAATTTTAACTGCCCTCGCTCTTAATACAATACAAGTGGGTAAAGAAGAATTTTAAGCCAAGTGATAGGTCAAGATAGAGCTTGAAACAAAGAAACGGAGAACTGATGAAAAACAGATACGTTTTCTGACACGCTGCGGACTCTCTTCTTTCTAACATCTTTACTTCTCTTCTTCTTTTTTCTTCGACGACGTAGAATAGATAGACCAACACGCTCGACCAAGGTTTCGTATATCCTTTACAGTTACGACATCCACTAGAGAGACTCGCACTGTTTCGCATTCTTTTAATTACCAACCATCCTGGGAAGAATCCCAGGGCGTTTCTCACCATTCATCGCTCGAAGGTCCCCTCGTTTGTAATTAGAACAGAAGGTACCCTCACATGTGTTGAGTATGTGTACAGATATATACAAGTATCACTCACAAGAACTCAGGTTCGGTATTACGCCCTTATACTTTTTTCCTGTTTTTGTCCGGGCTTCAATACGTTATCTAACTTCCTCCTGAAATTTTTCAAATACATTGTCAGATAGACTAATTACTCTACATACCTTCCTGTCTTTGTTTAATTATATTTATCCTGTCTAGGTGTGAACAGCTCGAATTTGTTTGCGTTACGTATGTATATTTTTTTAATGACAGGAAATTTTAATTCAGTTCAAGATTATTATTTTTTCTTTCGTTAAAAATTTTAAAATTCTTACCAAGCTCTTACCACGAGTCTTAACAATTTTTGAAGGATATTCCTGAGGAAGATAATGTATTCGAAACTTCCGCCTGTTTATCCTCTTTTTGGCATGTTTTAATGGAAGAAAATAAAGTCAATGATGTTCCACTAGCACTTCCAGTACTAAGAGACGTTGAAAATTGTTTCAGATTCACGATAGCAGCTGTAGTAGGCACGCTTGAATCCAGAGATCGAAAAGTGGAACATCTTCAAGGTATTTTAAAGTGGAAGCTATTCTATTCTTGGAAAACTGTCAGAGAACAATGCATACGTGAGTATGCCATTTTAAGGCTGTATTCTTGTTATCAGGTACGTGTGAACAAAATTGTTATGTAGATATGGAAGACATCGTTTTTGTAGCCGTCGTAGAAGCGTCAATCCTTTTTAAATGCATCACATGAATATTAAACTCGTTTTTCCCGGAGCACCGCGACGTTGTCACGTTGCCTTGTAATAGTGGCTAAAGTTTTCCTCCCTCTCTCTCTCTCTCTCACTCACTCACTCACTATTTCCCTATGGAGATATGCAAAACCATCAGCAACACGAGATACGAGTATTTTGCGCGAAATGGCTCATCGATTCAATTCCAGGATGAACGCACAGTCGATTATTGGGGAAGCCCCATCGCACACAGGGAAAAGCTCGCCGACCGTTAACTGGATTTGATGGAGGATCAAATTAAATTAGTAGACGATTGTCGGTTATTTACCTACCTGAGAGAACTCTGCACTTGGATGAGCCGAGAGCCAGCGTCGTATGTATAAACCTCAATGGACTTTATCCAGCAGCGCCATGAAATGCAAGCGGGCAATTTCAGCAACTGTCTGTAATCGACTGGGTAGCGAGGATGAGTATGGTATGCACTTTCGTTGAGTTGAATTGTGCGTTGTTTTTTAAATGGTTTGTTTGCTACGTCAGATTTTATTTTTCAAAGATCGTCAACGTTTTAACGATTATCCCCACTTATGTAAATTTCATCAAAAATTGTTATTCCGGAAGATATTTCAAATTCCCTACGAGTCGTTCTCGTTAGCTCAAACGACATTTCCAACTTTTTATTATTTTACCATTTTAATAAATTACAAGTTCCGTTCGTAAATTCGTTCGATCCTTTGAAATTCCCTATGACTTTAAGCAATAGAAATGACATACTGATATCGTACAGAACTACTGTAGCATTAAATAGAATACCATGACGTTTTACTGAAGGTTATGTCGTTTTTCATATATCCATATTTTGACATTTATTACTCCATTACTTTTGAAAGGTTCGAGATATCGACAATAATCGCAGGATGATTCTGTTCCCTCTCTTGAAGGGAGATACGAGTGTGAAGGATATATTGAATTATCGTAGGGTCAAACGATACTATCACGACACGAAATAGAAACCTGAAAAGAGCCGAGTAAATATATTTTGTGTCGTCATTTATTTTCTCTCTGAAACTAGTCAGCAGCGTGTTTCGTCATGGACGAGTGAACGAATAAATTTTCCATTTTTCAGGTAATCGTTCCTTTCGGTTGATTCGACGTGAATAAGAGCGTCAAGTGGTATCCATCTGCATGACGTCACGTCGAAACGCATCACTCCGAGCCATTGAAAAGTTGTCAGCCGAGATTAGTTCCAGCTATTCGTGTCCTATCATAGTACCGGAAGTGCGAGGGAGGATGTTGAGGAATGGCGTAGAAGAGAAGTACAGAATGATGAAGGTGGGACGCATCGTAAAATCGAAAATGTCATCTCTTCCATTCTTGAAACAGGCCAATACAAGCTTAAAGGGGGTTCCCCGTTGTCGAATCGAAACCACGAGTCGATCGGACATTCGATATCTCTCGTTTGCGAATGGACAAAATAATCCAACGTCGGATATCATTCTGGTATGTGTGGATAAGATAGAACCGAGGCACCAGGAGACGGATATCATTTCATCTCACAGAATCGAACTGACGGTTTCATTCGCGGTATCCATTTTGAAAGTATTATTCTCAAGTAGAGAATTACATAAATATCTCTGATGGAAGTATCGAGCCGAAGAGGATGCCAGTGAGGCGTATAATATTATGCGGTAAGTTAATTGAAGGAAATATACATTATTGAAGTAACAGTAAAAATAAATAAATATAGAATCATGGACTACTTTCAGAAATAGTACAAGAAAAGTGGCTACTCAGCAGTTGACATCAAAGAGAAAAAGTAAAGGCAAGAGGATATAAGAAAAAATAGAATTTTCTTCGATTCAACAGTGATTCGAGTATCAATAGTATGCATGAAATAATAAATCTAAGGATTTGATCAATATGGAATTCCTAGTAAGTATAGGGCTAAGCTAAGCAGGATTTCTTGGTCATGAGGTAGGAGCTTGGGCAAAAAAAAGAATGGAAGAAAAAAATATTGTTCAGAGCAATCCAATCCAATTCAAGTCAGTTTATTCCCGCAGGCTGCTTCGTGGGTACGTGAGGATTGAAACGGATATCGAGGATGAAAATAAGAATGAAGGACAAGCGAGGAACACGATGAGAAGTACGAGGATAGGGATTCCTGAAAAGATAAATCCATGTCTCGCGGGAGGTGTGCGAAAAGCGCTAAAAGGGGTAGAAACAAATAGGAGAGGCAGGAAGTAAAACAAAAAGAATGGAAGCCCGAGGGTGGCCAGGGACTTCGACTCGAATACCAAGAAGCCTATAGGTCCAAGTAAATGTTTCCAGGGTTTCCGGATAAATCCACGATCGCCGTCTAACCTTTCAGTACCACGTGTCTTATCCTTTAGGATGACAGTATTTAGGATAAGCTCCAACCCCAACCTGCCAATTCCGAACCATCACGTCAGATCTCGTCACGTTGCTTTGCACATACATGATTATCTCCTGTTTCAGATACTTTAGAGATTCTGAGCGTCGGGTGGAATTAACGCGTCTTTCACACACTAAATGATCATCCCTTACTAGACGGAAGGGGATCTCAGAAGTAATGACCCAGGCCAAAGATCATTTCATATATTCATCATACCAGCACACTACAACCAAAAAGTTCCACAGTTGCGGTGCAAGCTGATCTTGCTTTTCGTATACCCAGTGGGTCCAAGGATAGATATACTTATAGATACAAAAGTGAAGAGAGCTGTAGCGTTCAATTATTTCTCAGGACTATTCCCCCCCGACATTCTCGTTTGAATTAAAGAGCTATCAACTCTTATTTATAAATCCTTGTACCTGGATACCTGGGTACGCTGATCTTGACCGCCCGGAGGTATGATTGTTGGCATTATATAAAATGTAGGGGAAAATCTGCATGAATATTACCTTTTCACCCTGTCTGAAACGCGGTTCCGCGCATCCCTTAATCCCATGAAAAAGGATAAGCCAGCAAGACACGAACATTTTTGCTACATCCCTAGGACAGAGTCAGCAAGTAAATCCTAGTCAAGGCTTCGCAAGAGGAATTAGTCATTTCGTGACAGTATATTTTAGCTCGGAAATGAGACTTCAAGTACAACTATTCGTACACGTCTAGTAATGTAATTACCGAGGTAAGGAAAAAGCAGGTTTCCTAGCGTCCACAAAGTGTAGTAAGGACTGGATAAAAAAGAGGAGTCTGACTTGAAGCCTGGTAGCCATGAAGAAAGTCGGTTGAATCTCGCGCCAAGTACCAGGCAACCGGCGGTACAGTTAAGGCGAAGAAGCAAGTCATGTGACTGAGCGTCATTAATGGCGTCCTGTTTGTGGACGTCCTGCGATGAGGTTAAGAGAGGAGAGTGAGCGGTGACTTTTTACGTGCCTTGGCCCGTGCGTGCAACGGAGATAGCAATACGGTGCGATCGAAAGGGGAAACCTTGCGAGAGCCATGCTAGCGTCATATTGCCGACTCGTTCGCATTGATGCTCTGCGAAGAGGACACAACTAGCGACGCTTTGTCGTTTCGTTGACACCATAGTGTCCTCTCTGTTGCTCGCACGAGCCGAAGTACGTAAATAAACCTACACTCTCTCCTCTTTGCCACACGACGTCGACAAGCTGGACACCATTAATGACGCGTATGTGCATTCAACATTACATTTTCTATTAATGTTGTATATATTTTTATGTATTTCTAAAAAAATACCTATAAATTAAATTTATATGGCTTTAACTATTTTCGGCAACGATTATTTTTCGGATCAACGACATCGCAGTGTATTTGCATTTTATATCTGTAACAATATCGAGTGCTTAGAATTTCTTGAATTCGTACATTCCTCTAACAAAAAATATTGAAATGGTATTATTAATGCCAAGTACATAACTCACTACATATCTGCTTATTATATCATATAGCACTAGCCCATCGTTTTAATTGTATTTTCAAAATTTCCTGTAACGTTTTCGCTACTCTTTTATATTACTACTTCTTCTCATACTTAATTATGATTTAATGCTTATTTAATAATTAACAAAACTTTAGGTGAATCCTTATAGAGTAGTACTTGACGGGTCCGTGCATTACTTTAGGGTAAGTTTGCGTTCATTATCTCAGTCTTCAAACTCAATATCAACTTCAACTTTCTATACAGAGTATATTAGCAATAACTCGTCTAGAATAATCACGGTAAAAGCCTAATAACGAACATATAGTCTTATTGTTAGTTACCATTAGTAGGTTCAAAGTAAGTACTTTGAAATTCCTAGCACGGACCTGCCAAGTAACGTATTACTCTATAAGGAATCACCTGAAGTTTGATTAATTATTAACTGACCATTAAATTATAATTAAATACAAGAAGCAGTAGTAATATGAAAGAGTGGCGACGCCGTTATAGGAAATTTTGAAAATGAATGACGGGCCAGTGCTAGATCATACAATAAGCAGATATTTAGTAACTTATGTACTTGGCATTAACAATATGATTTTAATACTTTTTATCAGAGGAATTCACAGCACACCTGTACTTGGCATAGTTTTTCACACGTAAGTATTTTGTTAAGGGGTTGCGCCTACTCGAGTTAATTAAGCAAAACTGTATGAGAACTCAAAATAGTCACTGTCTTCCTGGGATGAACTTCTGCTTGTCTCGAGTTTCTGCTTGTCTCGACTTCACTGGGAAGTCATATCACCCCCCCCCCACCCCCTCTTTATCCCGTTCTCTCTCCTCCCTCACTATCTAGATCGACAGATAAACGCAAACCCTAATCACAGAAATAAAAATCTTTCACGAATCCTGCCGCTGTATACGAGCGAATCTCCAATATTTACACAAAGCATCGACAAATCAGCTATGTACAGTGACACGTGTAAAAATATTCAGTGATTTTCAATTGCTCCCTTTTAAATCTGACGGTTGTTTCATTGGTGGGGATAATTTGAAATGTTTCGCGATTCCCAATTGAATTGCACTCGTTAACGCAATTGATCTGGTTGTGGAACCTATGGCATGTGTCCTCCACATAGATTGTAGAATGACAAGTACAGTGACGGGTGGCCTATATAAAGTCCATATATATGCATATGTATACATAAATATATATGCATTGTCCGAATACAAAGGCATATATTTCACGAGAATTCTCCTACGTGCCGTAGTTCCATTTCACAAATTATCATCAGGGTGAACCGTAGGACGAGAAACCCATGGACGAGAAACCTCGGTGCTGCCAGTAATTATGCGGAGGTAAAACTTGAGCTTTCAGCATTGTGCACTGGATTACAATGCATTTTATGCAAAACAGTTCGTAGCCAGTGGAAGTGCGAGAATAAAGGTAGGCGAGGAGAGCAAGTTTAATTCAAAAGTCTGCACCGAAGGTTCACAGGCTGCGATTATGTCTACTTTGTCCTGGTAGCAGCAAAGAGACTTTGGGTATCGGTTCCTGTGGGGTTGCCGAGGATTTTTTAAGAGACAATAAAATTCCTAGTCAAAGATTTTTCAGCGGGTCTCCTGGAATGCAATGGACACAAGTGCTCAGAGGGATGACGCAGGTAGATACGTTCCTGAAGAGAATTTTACCGGTGAATTCGTGAACCGAGAAAATATGTAGCACCAGGTGCGCCGATATGATTTGTCCTTAAACGATGATCGGACTGTCAGTGATGCGGAGGCGTGTAAAAAAATGCCGACGATTTCTCCGTAATATTGCCAATATCACCTTCGAATGCCACGGTCGAATTGACAATTTATATTCGTCCAGTCTGAGAGCGACTCATATCCAATATCCGTTTGAAAATGGTAGAAATATAATATAGCTTAAGTTATTTATCCAAAAAATAGTTCCACCGAATTCCCATAGGAATGCTGCGATTATAATTCCAAGCAAAGGAGTTTTCCGTAGGAAGTAACCCTTAGGTGTCTTAGGGTAAAATATTACTTTTAACATCGAGAAAGATCGTCCATTATTCCAAGCAGGTAGAGGAATTCTTCATTACTGTAATAAAATTAAAATTTTACACCATGATTTTTTTCTAGGTATTTTACAGGCGTAAACCACCACTCTTATGGGCGGTATACTCACGGCATTGGGTAAAATTCATCTCAAGGTATTTTAAACTCACGTGAATACCACAGATAAAACTTTCCTTATGGGGTTGGCCTTTAAGGGATACGGGCCACTTTATACAAGTGGAATTCAAGCGGGTCAAGTTTTGAATGCCTTTGAGCCACCTGTAGGGCATTTTCCACATTAATTCTCAAGGTAGTATTGCCTCCGCGCTGATGATGACGTTCCCCGTCGAGACGACGCCGGTTCGACTTTCGGCTTAACCCGAGTGCAGCGGGGCTTCGCGTAAAATAAAATAAAAGCAAGTGAATGGACAAATACTACAGTGTGGAACGTATGTACGCTTCCATTCAGATACCTAGGGTCTCTCGTGTGTCTGCTAGCTATATCCGGCCCGAGGATGTCTCCCTCCTTCATATTAACATTCCTTCGGTCCTGTCCTTGTGTACCCAATTGGAAAGGTGTATAAAGCACATGGACAAGCCATTCTACTAGCAGGGATTTCCGAACTGAAGTCTTTGTGGAGAGGAAAGAGAGGAGCCCTTTGGAAAAAGTTCCTTGGAGCGCTTAGTAAGATTGGAGAATTTTTGTTGAAATCTGTAAAAATATGCATATATAAAAAAATAATTATTAGTCGTAATTAATAATACACGTTAAAAGCATGCATTTTTAGAGAATAATAAATACCTTGTGGTTACTCCAATCTGAAACTACCTGTACGATTTATCCAGTAAGGTATAGATTACATTTGTCTAGATCCAACCTAAGGGGAGTGGTTGGTATGTCTCTCTGAGATAATTCGACCGATCCTGTGTGCTGGCATCTAAGCGATCGAGAATCTTCACGAGCTGGAATTCTCTGGAGAGAATAAAGTAATTTAGATAACAGCGTTCCTTCGTACAAACGAATCGTCATAACTCGTTGCGGTTACATACGTCCTACGTCTATACGATGTCGTTCCATTTGGTACTGAGCAGCATAGTAAAAAAAAATTTTACGTCAGGTAGCCATTTTACATACAATATATATACGTATACGTTGTCTTATAAATCTAGTATAAAGATTTCTGTTAGGTTATACCAAGAAAAAATAAGAAACCTAATTGCGGAAAGCATGAAAATGGAAGGTGAGTGTACGATCCTTTGCGTTCGGTTCTGTCACTCTAGTGTCTCTGTTTACCCCTACTCTTTTGCATTTTCATCCCCACTCCATGGTGCAACAATACCCCCACTACTAAATTCTGTCGCATGTCTCCCCACCTGAGCAGGTAACGTGCCAACGCCAGGCAATGGCGCTTACTCGTTCACCTGGGGTAACCGTTCACCAGGTGCCATGCGATCCCATTGGTCGAATGTATTAAAACGACGATCTGATTGGCCGTAGTCACAGCTCCATAGGCATGAGGCTTTAATCTCGTTTACCGTAGTGCGTCGGTGCTCAGTTTAAGTTACCTTAGCTGCACGGGCAGGCGGACATTTTGTAAAGCCGCGCCGAAAAAACGCGCTCTCTACGTGCAACGCGGCAGATCGTATATCCGCCGAAAAATCGGTCGCGTCCGACCTGCCCGACAACGGACCTTAGGTTAGGAACGCGAAAACGGTGTCGTGTTATCGAGCTGAGGAAAGTTTAGCGTGGCCGTTTTTCAAAAACGACTACGTTAGTACGACGTCCGTTATGCGAGGTTGCCCCACCGGTGGCGCGCCGTTGCTGTGATACGTGCGGGAGATTTGTTCAAAAAGGGCATTAGTCCTTACGATATTTGACAATCCATGACAGCCATAACATTGCCGCTTTGTTTGGCTTCGTTATATCTTTCCACGTATCCAGTATACGGACGACCATACTCGGGCATTTTTTGGCTTTTCCCGCCAAAGAAAAAGGGAACGCCAACATAACCTACCACCCTTATTCGGTTTCGCGAATTGATATTTGAAACGACAGTGCTCGTGAGTTGCTTGATTATCTGTGAACCCATTTGTTTTATGTCGCCCGTTGTGTATCCGTCAGTGTATTCTCGATTCCGTACAATATTTCATGCCTGTCTTATTTCTCGGGTGCGCCTTGTGCAAGTGATTGGTGAGATTGGGTGAGTGTTACCGCGATGGTATAAGAGCAAAGTGTTAAAAATAAAAGAAGAGAATATAATCAAAGAAAAGTTTTACGTTACAAAAAAAGTAAATAAGTAGGATACAAGTGTGACAACGCAGACGCTTCTGCCTTTTCAAATTCTGGATTACGCGAGTGACTCGAGGATAACCAAGATTTTGCCGATTCATAAAAAAGGTACGTCTAATAATTAAACGTCTTACCGAATAAGTTCCTACTAAAGAATAAAGAGCTTTCACTACACAATTATGACTATACCAGATAACGAGTGATACAGCGAAAATCATGAGCGTTATGAGATAAAAGAACGAGTGTACAGGTTAGCCTAAACTTTCGTCAGGCGTAAATGAGAACCGGGTTGATCGCATAACCTTCATCGTAGAGCTTAGTCAAACGATCTTTTAAAAACATTTCACAAGTAACAGCAGTCGTGCTATTAATATTAATAGTAGCGGTAATATTAGTAGTATAGCTACTGGTTACCAGCAAAGTGACTCCAGTAGTACAAGTACAGTCTAATAATAAAATTAAAAAAATTTCATTGAACCCTTTCCGCACGTCATTTACGTCCTGCTCTCAAGTGAATTCTGGGTAATGGCGTAAAACGAGTCCTCGTGGATTCTCCTGGAACAAAGTATAAGGAGTAGGAGTAAAAGAGATTATATTACAGTGGTGGGAGGAGCGTTCAATTTAACTTTTAAATGGGCTTCTCGAAACGTATCTTTGGTTTTGGGCTACTAGGCCTATGCTTACGTTAGGCAGGAATTCCGGGCATGCCGAACAAAAGGAAGAAAAAAAAACGAGGCAAGAAAAAACACCGCAAGAAACTCATGGCGTGGCTCGCTGCCCTGAAACCATACTTATCTGACATTAGTTCGGCCGTATGATTTTTTTTTTCATTCCTTTTACATGTTTCTTCTTCATCTCCTCTTCTTTATACTTCTCTTATTCTTCTCGTCTGTCATCTTTTGCCTTTTCCTCTGTATCTTCTTCTACTGTTACTTCTTCATCTTCTTGAAATCATAGAACGGCACTCCGTCACGATTGCAGTCCTCAAGTCTTTTTGTCTTGCTAGTATAATGTTACTGGCGTAATAATAAACCTCGTGGAATTACGGCTTTATGATTTAGTTATTGTAGTTTTACAAGAGATTTCTTTGGATATAAAATTTCTTCATTGAATTTCTACTAACTTCATTGTTTACTCTTGTTCGTCATTTCTCGTATTTCTCGTTACGTATCTGTTGTTCTCTTTTATCGAGTTATAGACTCTTCCAGGTATTTCTAAACTACTTCTTCATCCTTACCGTTTTAATAGCTTCCTAGGAAAACCACAGCGTTCGTCATGGTTCGTGAGCATTTTGCATAGCTCAATTCCGTGGCGGCGAGCAGCACGCGATACCTCGTGTCGGATATATCTACTTCGAACGCGGTGGTCTTATCTAACCTAACCTAACTTTTATCGCCATGTGCAAGATGCACCTCAAGAAAAAGACGTAATAAAAAGCCGCGGTACATAATTTCTTCTACATTGAAAATTAACTCTTCAATAGACCCATCCGATGTGACAGATCCGATCGCTATACATTTCTTATGAGCTAAAAAACGGGTTCACCGGAGGGTAAAATATTTAAAAAAAGAACCAGTGACGTGGTTAATAAAATTTCTCTCTAAATTCTACCCAAGAGTGGATTGACTAGGTTAACAGGATCGAGGTTGGTAAATTTTTCAAATTAATTCAATTTGCCGAAATTTGCCACTCGCGCGACTGAAATACTTAAAAAACAAAACGGGCGGGAAAAAAGAAGATAAAAATAAATTGTCAACCCTATGTGGTACCGTGGTGAATCGTCAGAGAGTCGTTAATGAGATTAACCTGATTTATTTGTGTAATGTATACAGTAAACGTTGCTTCTCTACGGCAGTTGAAGCTTTTTCCATTAATCGAATGTCTTTAATCCCATCTCGTCATTAATGCTGTCATTAAGCTCGCGAAATGTTCCCTAGTCGAGCAGAGTAGAGAGTAGGCAGTGGGCAAGAGAGAGACAGAGCAAAGGAAATATTTACACGTCAGAGAGAAACAGAGATCGCGATCTCGATTCGTTCTGAAATTCGCGAGAGGGTCGACTATAAAGATTGGTAGACCTCGTGACGCCTGTAGTCGCCCGTAGGTGCTTGGAAAGTCGCGTGAGCCCAAAGAGAGAAAGCGTGAAAGCGAAGTTTCGTAGCCGGCGGGATGAGGTTGTCGATTTGTAGATATTTGAATTTTCGCGGGCTTTTACAAGCTTTCGAATTAAAATTCAAGAATCCGATTACTGCAATAAGCCATGCCCTGTTCGTATACGACTTTGTGAATGAAAGCAATCAAAATGCACGTTATTAAATTCCAAAATAAATTATACAAGCAAATAAGAAATTTTCGAAACGTTATAAAGTAACAGTAAAATCAAACCAATCGTCCGATTTACCCGATTAATAAATTTTATTAAACGCGTACATGTATAATTTAATAAATTCTATCGCGTGATTCATCCTTCTCATAATGTACGATTTAAAAAAGTGATTTAATTTATTTATAACATTTCAGGTGGCCGCACGGACAGAGATGGCATGAGGGAGGGCTCCGGCAACGTTGCCGAGGTGGTGAGTATCCTTAACTTAAAATAAAAATAGTACTCAAAATGTCCTTCCTCTACCTACGACATATGTGCAACGCGCGTATTTGGATATGCGGAAGAGCGTGGACGTAAGAAAAAAAAAAGTGGATCGTCTAGCGACGCGCGCGAATAGCATCGTCACGCAATTTGGAAATGGCCGTATACTGCGATAGTCGCTCGTTACTTCGCAGCTGTTGGCTGATTTGCAATTTGAGAGAGACGCACTAGCGTGTAATGCTCGCCCCAAGGTAGTGGATACTGCCGCGAGAACGTACCGTATAGCCCGTAGTACTACTCTTGAGTAACAGTACTAGTACTAGTACTGGTTACCGGACTTACTAGTCGCCCATGACAGAGAGTAGGAGTTTGAGTAGTAGCACAGTAGTACGAGATGCTGATAGAGAAGGTAAATGCTAGGTAGAGTAGCTACGGATAGTAGCCTATAATATATGTATATACAAATACATCTAGTATATAGTAATATAGAGGCGTTAGACGTACACGATGACGTCGTCTAAGAACGGCCGGTACCATCTTTTCGTAATGGCACCTACTACTACTACTACGTCTTTTTTTTTTTTGTTAACTCTGGCCTCGTGTGAATAGGTCTTCTCTGCAACCGACTGGCGAACCATACTGCCAAGTATTTTCGAAAGCCCAAGGGGGCCGTCTTGGCCGGCCCCAGGAACGCGAAGTAGGCTACCAGGTTAATACTTGGCGGAGGGATCTCGCGAGCGAAAGAGTAATGGAGAGTGACAGAGGAGAGAAATTTTTAAGGTCGCTACCATGTGCACAGGCCTTAAGGCCTATACGGCCGCTCTTGCTCATAGCGAGAATGCACGCAAGTTTTTAGATAAAAAATCGTGAAAGGAACGAGGTCGGTGTTTTCGCAAATTTGACTTTATTATTTTTTAACGAAATTTATTTTTGCCACTACACGAGAACGCTAGTGGTACCTCGTGTGGTAACGGGCACTCTTAATTTCATTAATTAAGAGACACTTTCAGTAGGTCGCAATGGCCGTGCTCTTATTCTGTTATGATTTTTTTCAATCTCTTTTTTTCATTTTTATTAGTTTATATATCTATTACGCTACCATATCTATGTTAATCGTAAAATTCAACCACCATCAGCAACCCCCAGAAACCCCTCCGCTCGGATAAGCAAATACGTTTTTAATGACACAAACCCCTCGGTCTGATAACACTCTCGGAGAACCCCCTTCTCGACCTCTTCACCCCTCGTCCCGTCAGTCTATCCGATAAGGCTCGGAACCTCCTTGGCTTGACTCTTCTGCACAAGCGTCAGGTTCACCTATGTCCCTTTCCCAAAGCCCTCCTACTCGACTCCGAACACTCATCCCTCGAGCACCGTCTACGCCAAGTATATTCTCACACGTGCTCAAAAGTTTGTGGAATTTCAACGATTCGTATAAATTAGTTTACATAAAAACTCCCCTTTATCCCTGCCGGAACATCAGTGTGCCTTTAAACGATTTTTTCTCCCTTTTATACATAAATCCCTGTATAAATATGCGTACTCGCCTTTATAAGCGTCATATACGGACGACATTCGTTCTGTATAGCTATATTTAAGCTCGCATGGTACAGTCGGCACGCAGGTGCGCCGATATACATGTATAGCATACGTGGCATCAGGCGCATGCGATACATAGAAACGATATGTGTCGCCAATTGTGTACGCGAATGGGATTCTCTACCGGGTGGTCCAACGATAAATTCATTGATCGGTAATTTTATCTATTACAGATAACATCGGCAGTGTGTGTTATCACGAGTGTAAGATCGGTATCTTCGATACCATCAGCCATGGTCCATTGCCATTAGTATATTGGTACGCGATGATCATCATCAATGTACGGTACCGATAAACAAACATATGTAGAAATAATTAGAAATTATACGTGTTAAAGTTCTCTTATAAAAATTTCGAAAAATCCCTGTAATAGCTGTAATCGAGAATTCTCTAGGTTCACGATACACTTCGGGCGTCCATCGCAAAAATACGTAATCCGCAAATGATATATCTTACCCAATCGATTACAAACATTGATAATCGACCCTTCGCCAATATCCCTAGATTATCCCCTAGGTATCTTAACTGACCTACATCGACACACACTAGCCTATCCGCTACATCCAGTTAGTCGTTCAGTTTTTGCCACGTAAAAGTTTGCACAGCCGAAGTATACAGATGTTTACTTTTGGTCGCGGTACCTCGTATCTTTCAAACAGGTCACCCGTTAAACAAGATTCTGTCAGGGAGCATATACACGCTAGAATCGTTCCCGGCAGTCATGTACCCAGTAGCCGCTTACGCGTCTACCCGAAGTCGGTATTGCTCGTTAACGTATATCTATTATTCATCCGAATCTGAAGGGTTCGTTAAATTATGGCGTAATCAGGTAAAAACGCCGGATCGATCGAAATGACTCGTAGCACGTGCAACGGGTTACGAGGATGCTGAGCTATGTCGCAGACGGAATTGGTATACGTCTGGCAATGACGTCCCGGTGCCATAACTGAAAGCATTCCTTTCAGAGAGCCAAGTAGCGGGAAGCCAACAGCATCGGCTGAAGCGCTGCTCCACACTAGAGGAGCGGAGCTCCAAGGGAAATGTATAGTAAGTAACTGCGAGATGCATAGGGATACGACACTGTACAGGACCACTCAAAGGTCCTTCCGCACCGGACCTGACCTGTCAGACTGTCTCATCGTTCGCTTCGAAGCATCCACTGCACTGTGCGAAGGGAGGGGGATACGGCCGTCTGTCACGTAAGGCCTAGGCTCCACTAACGTAGTCCGATATGCGCTCGAGATTAGGTACTAGGAAATGCTTAGAGTCGTAGAGACGTGCGACGACCATCGCGTACCTACTCACGTTCAACTACAGGCCCTATCAAAAGTCAATGGCTCATACCGGCGGTGGCACCTACAACGGGTATAACGAACCAGGGAATAATCAGGATATATCGCTCACCGGGTATACTGCAATCAATTAACCTAACGCCGGATTTCGGCTATTGATTATAGATTGACCTTACGATCGTACTTCGCTATTGGACTATCATGGTTATGACTAGTATCATACGGGAGCATAAGCACGTAACGATTCACGTATTCGCATATAGGTATCGGCCTGCTGCTGCTGTTCTCTGGTTTTCAATATACACGTGTCTATATATATTATGTATTATATGAATTGTATCAGTATGTGGATTTGACTTTGTATGTGTGTATAGACGCGTGTACGCCCACGTAGCCGTGCACGCCACGCACCCACTGTAGTAACGCAGTTAGCGCGAAGGTACTTTAGAAAATAAAGCACAGTGCATACACAGAGGTCTAAATATAAAGTCCGTAGTTTCAGCTCTAATGTAAGTCCGGAGCCCGCGTTATAACCACCTAGCTAAGCACATAGCCACCAGTGGCGCGCACTTACGTCGCCGTTCACTAACGCAGTGGGCGTGCGGCGTTTGGGCTATTTTTCACGTTCAATTTCGGGAATATCGCAACAAAGGGAAGTGATGGTGAACGCGTGTGGTCGGTTATCGCTTGTGCTCTCAGGTCGTTGTATTTGTTCGTTGTCCAATGAGCCAAAGGGCTTCTGCCCTTTGATACGAGGTAACGAAACGAGTCAGCTGACTCTGACCCTCTTTTGCGTTATTTCGCACAGAACGGCGTCGCGCGCCGTTATCGGGAGCGTCGCGTGTCACGTGTCGGAAGTACGGGTCTAATCGTGTTAATTAGTCGATAATGAATTACCGTTATGCACGCGCGGTCGTAACTTTAATTAGTTACGTAAGCGAGCGAAACGCCGCGCCTTCGAGTTTCAATGGTTCGACGATGTTTTGGAAATACGCGAGCGCCGGTCGCTTCGCGTAACCATGTATCTGTCCGTCTTTAATCAAAAGATCCCGCAGGATCGTCGATCATCTTGATACTCGTTCAACTTCCGGTATACCGTACAGATGGTATATCCGGGCACTCGGAAACGTCAGTGCGATTAATTCACGGCTAGTAAGCCAGACGTTTAGGTTAACGATTATGGGTGAGAGGAGGGGTGGATAAAGGGGAGGACGGGATGATCCCTTCTAAAATTTGTTTTTACGTATTTCCAAAATCTGCGAAAAAATTATTTGTATACCCTTTTTTTCTTCGTCTCTTGTAAAACGCGACGTCATACCTCCGGGAAACCTCAATCCTATTATAAATCATTTCCGGTTGCGCGCGCACGAGGTACAGCAAGTCGGTTTCGTGCGCGTAGGTGTAAAATGTAATTTTCACGAAATTGTGTATTGAATCGCGAAGTGAAGTGCAGGAAAGAGGCGTGAAACGATGATAAGCTCTCGTCGTGCCGTATATTTTTGGACTAGATGATATTTTGATTATTTTTTTTTCTTTCTTCTTTACTTTTGCACCTTCTTTTATTTTCTCATGCCACTTTCTCGCCATTGTACTTTTCTCTCGCTATCATTTCTCAGGCTCGTCCGTCTGTCTCTCTTTGTGTGGATAAACGCTTCCCTCTCTGCTATCCGACCGCTCTCGTTCTATGTATGTATATCCCCGAGACCCGGTTCCTCTCGAAGGCGACTCCACGAAAGCCACGGTGAAACAGGGACCTAAGTGCGAATCCTTGTTTCGCGTGCTCCGTGCATCCTTTTTGCACTGATCCATCCAACGTGCCCGCACATGGTCGATACGTCAGTAGTGTCTCTTGCACGGACACCTGCTATCCGATTGTCCCGAAGTTCCGACTTTGATATCACGTGAAACTCCTGCCACTGTATAAAGTACAATTACGTCGAACGGAGTATACCTCGGCGTAGACTGTACCTTACTGCAGTGTACGGGTATAGTCTATGCGTGGAAACTGTAGACACAGACGCGTACATGGTTTTCCATAAATGGCATCTGCAACGTAGTCGTCTTTACTAATGGAATTTTTGAAATTTTTTTTTGAAAATTCAAGGGATCTTGCGATAAGAACGGTCAGTGATGGGGTGTACGTTTCGAGTATAGATACATTTGTGTAGAAAGATCGATATGGATCATTCGATCTACGTGACGGAAAATGATCTAAAGAGACTCTCGACCATCACGGAATATTCCGAATCGGTGACGAGCGACGCGGATGATACGAAGGAAACAATCGATCAGCTCGATTCGACTAATTCGTATGAAAGGTACGATCGATCGGACATCGAATCCGATGACGTTAGCGAATGCGATACCGTTGATGACGTGAAGTATTATCTGGTGGACGACTCCCCGATGGCGAAGTTCAGCAGGAGCGTCAAATGGGCGTACAAGAAAGTAAGTATAAACATTACGAGAGAAATGGATTTCTTTTAAGAAATGCCAACTTGGCCATTTTGTTTTTTCCTTCCCTCGAAATATATGTCGCGCGGAAGTGACTCGTAGACGAAGAAATAGGCTTGGAAGGGATCAGAATAATCGTGTGGCTCAAGGGATTTGGAAATACGAAGTCTGCTTGGTTGTTACTTGGTCTTTTTTTTCTTCTTCCTTTCTCTTCCTTGCCTATTCTTATTTCTCTCCTTCTTTCTTTCTTTATCCGAGTAAAATGCCACAGCGTACGTAAAGGGAAGTCTCCTTTTTATCACGAGCGACCCTCGCACCGTCGTCGCGTCAAAAGCGCGACTCCGCCTTTACGATGTATCGCGGAGATGACTGCGAGGTTGTGATAATCTGCGATTCAAGCTGAGCCTGAATTTGCAGTTCAAAGTCCCCCCCGACCCAGCGTTCGGTCCTATTCGTTACATAGGCCCAATCGATAGTATATCTCTCTTTGCTTCTTACGTATTGCAATGATGCTTTTCAAGAGAATTATCGAATTTACAAATAAAATGGCACCTTTCGAGAAGTAATCGATATTACGTAACGAAAATGGGCGCCAGGTACAGAGAAGCTGCTTACCACAGTCAGTTGCTTTTATGCGGTGGGTTCCTGAGTTTGGAAGACACGAGCAACGTAGAGATCCGCTCTAAATTATAACAAACCGCTCGAGTTTCGGAAACAGAATAAAAAATCATACTGCGGCTCTAAATCTTAAACGGGTTGGGAAAACTAGGTGGAAAAACTGTTCCTAAATTAATTATAACGGTTCCGCATACCGATTTACAATATTTACGAAGAGAACGGGACCGAGATTTTCCTCGTGTATGCGTGAAGCACGATTCTGCGAAATGATCTATCTTCGACTATCGAAAAATTGGCCAATTCGAAAAAGCGTCAGTCATCCGTCATCATGTAGGAAGGATTGACTGTAGTCACTTCGATTATCCACAGGCACAGTTTCCCTACAACGGATCCCTAAAACGGTAACGATACGGTACGATACGCTATATACATAAACTGTACAAGGCTGAACAACGCAATAGAAAATTTACGAGAACGCTCGCGATATCCAACTCTTTTGGACGATCCCGATTAAGTAAATCCTGGCATCTATCACGTTTCGGATGGGCGAGGTTATATTTTCGGGAGGCGAAAATCGCGTTCGACTCTGCTCCCACGATGAACGACTTCAGGCCGTCACTGGCAAAGCTCCATATGCCCTCTGGATCGAGAAGACGCTCCGCAAATGTCCCGCGTAGTTGGTTTACCGGGGTGGTATACTCCGGTCTGGTTGTCGCGGCCCCTCGTCAGGCCCGTACCTGGCAATCTCGGATCCCGTGTCATTTAAATTTCTACATGATCCTTTAGGATCGGCTTAAATAGTACAAAATGTAAGAAGAAACGTTCCCACGAGATAAAAATTTTGAAAATAATTTTGTTCAACGCCACGAAAAACCTTCTCCGCGCATAAGGCCCGGCGATGTAGCCAAAGATGGTAGAATTTCACAATTTCCGACGTGCATCTCAAAATTTCTACGTCACGTTGTGTATATAGATATATCTGCATAAAGTGAAATCCAGTTTAGACGCACCAGTTAACACGGGAATCGTCGTCGTCTAAAGTCAAAATGTTCAGAGGTTATGGTCGTTCAAATTTACGGCCGAGATAGTACAACTGGTTTGACGAAGAATTATTACAATATTTTCTCGAGCGATACGTCTCTCCTTGTCTTATGCTCGTATACGACGATAAGTCTGTCTCTATCGCACTCGCGGCAAGTATACGAAATATGGAAAATCTTAAAGAGAACCCCCCCCCCCCCCTCCTCAAGCATCGTCTGGACGTTTTATGAAAAGTTCGTACGGCGGTACAGAAATTGATTGATTTTTATTTTTCACGTTATTCGAATCACTCCTTCATCTTCGTTCCTATTCCTTCGCACTCCATAAAATTCTTATCTACTGGCTCGACACACTTCCTTAGCCGTTCTTCTGTCCAATCTGCTTTACCGACCCATACTCAAGATTCGCTCATTCTCTCTCGCACACTTTTCCAGTCATAAGTACCTCGCACACATTCGCATCACACACTTCATACTTTTCTTATATATATATATATATGTATGTATGTATATATGAAACTTTGAAAAGCTTGTGCACACTCATTCTGTCGTCGAAATCTTTTTTGACGGTCGTTACCTTGTCAAAAGTGATCGTGCGCCAACTGTGAAATCTGGCTGGTTCTTGATGGATTACCCTGTATACGTTACATCTCTGTATAGAAGGCTTTGTGTCTGTGCACCGTACTGCCGTTGGAAGTGTATCATTGCAAATACGGTTCATTTACTTTGAGACGTCTCTGGTGCTGGTAAAACAAGATAGAAGGGTCCTTTGTTAGCATTCTCTGGGTATATCGTGAGAAGATCGAGGGTGTCATGGGGGTTTGAAGGTGGCGTGAATTCTAAAGAAAAGTAAAATAATACACCTTAAGCAATTTCCAACCCCCTCAAAAGTATATTCTCTCGTCGCAGAGCTAATAAATTTAATGGTGTACGGATGAAAATGAGTGAATGCAATATACCTACATAGAGACATATACAGACCCAAAACGATCGTCTTGCACGACACCGGAGATGAACCGCGGGCGAAAGAGAATTCCTCAAGAGTCTCTGCAAGACCTAGAAACTCCACTTGACAGCGTGAGACTCTCTAAATCCTCGAGTATCCGTCTTACCGACCAAATGACCTATTTCATTTTGTACCGAATGATTTATCGTTCCCTATATACAGCAACGTCCCAGGCTCATCTAAGATTTAAGGTGATACCCTATAGATTGCGTATAGCTCTTTGCCGGGCTTACAGTCTATCTACGAATGAAATCTGTTTCTCGAGTGGGCCAACCTCTTACGCGTTTCAATGTAAAGGAGTCCCCTGTCTATTACGCCTTATACTATTAGATTCGTTGCTGTCGATCTATTCCTTATACGAATTCCATTTACAGCGAAGGTTATGCCTCGCTTGTAGACGCTTCTATCGGTGTATGCTAATTTCGATGATGTTGGAGTGAAACAAAAAAATAATGAAATGAGAAATAAAAAAAAGTCTTGTAGTTGCGCAACTTCACGGTTACGACACTTCGTTGCCAAAGATTTGCCGGGGCGAGGCAAACATTTCGGCGCGAATGTTCCCAAGAAAAGAGTCGAAAGGCCAACGGCGTTAGAGAGAAGAGAGAGAGAGAGAGAGAGGGAAGAGAGATGTATGCGAGTAGCGAGTATCTCGCTTTCTCTCTCACTCTTTCTCTGTTTTGATCTCACGCTCATTTTTTAACCCGTCCCCCCCCCCCCCTCTCTCTATCTATCTATCTATCTCTCTCTCTCTCTCGTGTACCTACGCCTGTCTTGCTATGGAGCTCCTACCGCTCTTTTTCTTACTTCGGAATGATGTCATTGAACTCGACCGCGACCTCTCGTAATAATTTTATTTTCTCATACGCAACGGACCGTTCCTTTCACAATAAGGAGTCGAACGAAAAATATGGCGATCTGATACATGGCGTTACTATCCTATAGTTAATACTCGTCTCTCCCTCTCTCTCTCTTTTTTTTTACCATAAGCTACACTGCTTCTCTGGCACTTTTCGTCTTTCTCCTTTGTTTCCCTCTAATTCATTTTTATTGGCTCTTACTAATTTCCTTCGTTGCCTTATTCGTACAGTTTCTGCACAGCTGAGGAACTGATATGATTATTCGCAGATTAATCGTTTACGTCTCGTTCAATTGGATTTGCCCGCTTTAGACTTGTACCATCAATTTGGTATCAATCGCTCCGGTGATTCCTTCCGGTTAATCGGAAGATCCGAACGTGGCTATCTTATCGTACGGTCTTGGGCACTCGGTTATAGGTTTATTGAAATTACATTAATCTTCATGTACGTTTACTACACGGTCTTGGAATATTATTTTTATATTTTTTTTTTAAACGTCAACCGCGGCTTCTAATTTAATGACAGAATTGCATTACGCGTATAAAAGGGAAGACGCGACGGAATTCCTCAGATTGCGGAGTTCATTCAATAAAGTAAATTTGTCAATTAAAGAACTCGGCTCGACTATGTATTATCGTTGGCTGGTGTAAACGCGGCTTAAGGTAATCCGAGTCCCTCCTGAAAATGGAAATTTAACCACCAAAACCTCTCAGCGCTTTGACAATTTTAACCAGTCCCGGAGTGTCCTGAATTCCTGGTTAAAGCTCACTTTCGTTTGCGCAAATTACGTCCAAGGGATATCTTTGCTGATGGGCATTCGTATAAGAGAAGTCCCCTCGCGCCAATCCGATACCACGTTCCTCGGGGGCCTTCCTTTTTTTCCATCACGTCCGACTTTTTCTCTACTGGCTCTTTCAAAATTCATTTACCTTGCACGTTCCTCTAATTAGTCTATGGCAAACTAAACGTAAATTTTTAACCTACATCTTTACAGCGACAGTTTAAACGTCTCTCGCGCATGCGCGTTCTGTCCTCGTACTTTGTATAATGCATTACACAAGAAACAGAGCCCAGTTAAAGGAGACATAAATTTTGCAAGTTAAATTACTTCGAAAAGAGATATAGAGCGAATGAGTGTGATAAAAAAAAACTTGTCAAACTTATGACGAATCCAACCAGTCCACGGAAGTTCGATTTGAAACCGGATTTGTCAACCCGACCAGCAACCTCAGCAGTATCAAACTTATAAATTTCTCAACGTTTCGCTCGCTCTCGTCCGTTTAGCTGGTCTTTTTTTATTCTTCATACGAAAACTAAAGTAGTCACGTTTTTCCTATTAATTAACGAGGCCAGGGTTACCGGCATGAAGAGTGAGTACAGGGATAACCCCGAGCAGAGAATCCTGTCGTGATAAATATTTTTGTTCGTAAATATGAAAAAAGAGAATTTTTGTATTATCCATTTTTATACGCAAAGCACCCATCGGGATTACCCGTGTTCACCTATGTCGCATAAGCCCATATCCAACGTTTTTTATTATTCCTTAAATACACCTCGCGAGACTTTTATTCGTCAAAGTATTAATTTATTCATTAAAGTGGATATATCTTTATCCATATAAAGCACAGCCAAGCCTTCTATCCCAACGTTCCCAGATGATTACTCACCCTGCTGACTTCTCGTCCAGCCATCATTTTAGCGAAGCACAGACTCATACATAACCAACCCCCGCGGGTCAGGGTGTCTTCAGGAAGTTGCCATTGCTTCAGACTATGCTATTTCGGAGATCCTCGTACCGAGCAATGCACTTTAATCAGCCGCTTTACTCGACCTTTTTTTTCACCTTTCCCTTTGCGTCAGTTGGTACACCTGCTTTTTCAGGGTTTTGCGAGCATCTGCATATAGACAGTGCTGTGGCGGTATGGAAGGCCCAGATGAAGAGGATGGTGCCGGTGACTGTGGTGTACTAGAGTATTACATATGTATATACACACACATATATATATATATACATTACGTAACACAGCATTTATTTGAGCAAAGCAACCCTTCTCAACCTCGTAGGTCGATCCAAAACTATCAATATTGCCGATAGTGAACCCCCCCCCCCCCCCCAATTAATCGAGGGCGAGGGTTAGCCATCCGTCTCGCTTGAATGAAAAAACATCCTTGCTACGGGATATAGGAACCTGATGTTAATCCTTCTTTTTTTTTGGGGGGGGGATTTTCGTAAAGAGGCGAAACGAGTGGCGTTCGGCTCGTTTATTTTGATTCGATTTCCCATTGGATGGTATTTGCCAGGAAGGACCTATGCCGGTCGAAGACGATACGAGGTTTAAATCAGGCCGGCGATCGAAGTCCGGATATAAATGCGAATGGGGAGGTCGGCGGTAATACGGGTAAGGAAGATAGTACGGTGGGGGGTGGTGGGGGAGGAGGGGGTACCGAACGAATTAAAGGGGTGTAGGAATCCTCACGTATACGTTGCATTTAAGAGGAATATATATATGTATAATCTGCATAACGTTTTTGCCGGGGGGGGGGGGGGGGGAGAAAGGGGGTTTCTAAAAGGGATGGTTGTGAAAATAAAAATGGAGAAAAATGGTTGAAAATGGAAAGAAGCTGTGCTGGGATCAAAGTTGAAATAAAAGAGCTGATAAAAGTCCGCTGCCGGTGCCGAGGTCGTTTCCTGGATAAAGGATAGAATAGCAACAATGGCTTCGGCTGACTTAATCAAGAGTTTATCCGGACCTGAGAGGAAGTCTGTGTAGGTTTAGGTTCGTTTAAGAAAATTTTCTTATCGCCACGATAAGAAACCTTCGACGCTTTGTCGATCGGACCTACCCACCTATCTACCTACCCCCACCTTACTCGTAATGTACTATATCATATTGCTATAGTCTACGCTATAGCGTATAGCACTATGGTTCGCGGGAACCTGACTAAATTTCGCCGTCCCAGTCCTTTAGCACCCTTATCACGCCTTACTCGCCTTGCTTAAAGCTTCGATCCCTATCAGCCCTTCTAGATGGCTTTTCAATAGAGCTTATATCCAATTATGTCGCTCGATGGGGACGATTATCAGTCCAGCTGGTCGATTCCTTTTTGCTGTCTTAATTTTTGTCCTAACATTCCTGATATAAATATTTGAAATATTTTACTGTTCCTTGATCTGATTTTAGAGTGATAAGGGATGATAAGGTGAAATGACTTTTTTTTGGAAATATTGATTATATTTGTTTTGCGTACGTTTTGCGTTCTTTAATATTTTTTGTGAAAATATTTGGAACGAGCAATCGCGTATGAGGTCATAGCGAACATACTGCCCGGATTGAGGTTTCGTCTTGCGGCAAATTAATATTTGTTTATAATTAATAAATAATTTATTTGCGAAAAGTTAAAAAACTATATTTATTTGTTATGCGTAACTGTATCATTAGTCGATTCAATGGTTCCATTCGTTGAACGAAAAACATGACGTTGCTTTACTGTAAATTTGCAAATATTTTATTCCAACAAAACGTTTATTGACAGACCTATGTCCAAGTATTCCAAAAAGGAAATTATGTCGAATGAAATAAAATATTTAGTGTAAATTCCTCTCTTAAAAATCCTTCGTGTCAGGTTTTTTCGAAGTTTCCATTATAGTTTTCGCAGTTGTTTCTTCTTGTCGCTTTACTCGTACCGTGTTTTCGTGTCGCTGTCGTCATTCGACGAGTGCGAAGGTACAGTTTGAAAAATAAACTAACTGCTACAGTGAAATGTTGGCTAGCGTTCTTGAATGATGAAAAAATGAAAAATAAGATGAGCGGATATGATACTGGGTGATCGACTTGAAAAAAATGCCGATTATATGCAGAACGGATTTTTTGGTATAGAAAAATATGCATCATTCGAAAAAGCGAAATGTTGATCGGTCATAGGATGGAATTTAAATTATAGACAGAAACTACTTTTGATTTTGAAATAAAAATGTTGATTTTTCAAAACTGTTGCTATCGTTCGGGAGAGATTAATCGGCTTAGGACAGGGAGTATTTTAACCATGAAAATCGTACTTGATTTAGAACTAAAGTTGCGTGATTGCGATACATTCGTTATGTTTAGGAATTTACTAACTGATTTGCAAATGAACGGATTGATTCAGTATTTCGTTGATTTTGGAAAAAAGTAAATTGGTTGTTCGGTATAAAAATTGTATTTTTCTAAAATAGATATGCTAATTTACTAACTGATTTGCGAATGAACGGATTGATTCAGTATTTCGTTGATTTTGGAAAAAAGTAAATTGGTTGTTCGGTATAAAAATTGTATTTTT
>JAYRCB010000470.1:527895-544906 GCA_036026315.1 Trachelus stipa
CTAAAATAGATATGCAGTACGAAACTGTATTTGTTCAGTCCTGCAGCGCTGCTGTGTTATACGCGAAGGACGCGTGGTTGCTCTTGTACTGTAAAAAAAAAAATAAATATCACGTAACATGTGTTTACAGTCGGCCAATTTGTTTCTATTAAATAAATAATTTACGCAAAATGGCAAATAAATGTTTTTTTGTCAAAAGTCAACTTTCTTCTCAGGAACGTACATTTTTTAGGGTTATCAATAAATTTATGTTGCCTAACGTCAGAGATTTCTAACCCATAGCAGTTCACTGGGTAGGTAGACAGAATTGACTTATAGACGTTATTTACCGGGTGTTTATATCTATTGATCCTCTTCCAACTACCTCTTGATCTTTCGATGCACTGTTCCGATATTTATAGTGGCAGCCATATTTGAATAGAGGAGACTCGAAATAGCTGGGTTTTCTAGTATTCTTAAAGTATTCTTAAAGCTGTTTTTATTTCAAGCTGCAAGCTTACTTAACTTAACGTGAAATTTATTCTATTGGCTATTATCGGGTACTTGGCTCTTTGTGATTGTTTAATTAATAAATAAACGAGTCTGGTATATCGTTAAAGGTACGAGTATCTCCGAAGTCGGACAATTAACAAGAATGTCTTGAGCTTTCGCCAACTTCAGATCAGTCCGCTACTGTACTCCGTTCTCGTGACCATTTTTTTTTTAATCTTCGCTCAACCTTTTTATACCCCTTTTCAAATGTTTCCCGCCAGCGACTACCAAAAGACGTTGAAACTCCTCTGCTCCAGAATCAAGGAACTTTTAGCCGGATCCTGGAGATATAGTTTAAGGTCGGTTGGTTTTTCAAAAAAAAACTCCAAAGATCTTTCGAGCGATCCTCGACGTTTTCCTGTATACAATTCAATAAGGTACATTGGAAGAAAATGATTGAATCAAGAGAAAGAAAATTAATCTCGTTCGGAATTGTCGGAGCGTCTAGAAATTCGACAATGAAAATAATCGACTTTGATTTAATTCCCGCTTACTTCGTCCCTTCAAATGTTACGCGTCACATTTTTTCCAAGTACCATTAGTTCCTATGCACGACACTTGTCGAAAACTTGAATGACGTATCGCTTTCCTGCCCTTGATTGTACAAACGTGGAATGGCTTAACACTAAACATACCGAACATTTTTCACAAACGTATTTCTGGCTTTGAAAGGATCAAATGACCCGTCGATCGTATGTTTAGTGTTAAGGACGCCGCCGCGTTGGAAAGTCAAAAACGAAAAAGCGACCTTAGCTAAGGGATGTTTCGAGTCGGTTACCGTGGGAAAAAAAAGTTTGGGGCTGCAGCGAATACCAAAAGGACCACTCCGTGCTACCTGCTACGCAGAAGACTCCGACTGTTTCCTGTAAAAGGAAAAGCAGCAATAGCCCCGGGAAAGTAAATCAAAGCGAAATATTTCTTTGTAAACTTTCCTTCACGGTCGGTTTACTTCGTGTATCGAGACAGTCCGGATCGACGCGGAAACAAGGCATTTTTGTCTGTCAAATCCAATCGACCATTCCTCCATATAGATCGTGGACGAATAACATTCCTTTAGCAGCACCATTCACATCGATACCTGTATCTAACCCGTTGTATCTATCCAAGTGTGAATTAATCGACTGTAGCGACATCTTCGGCATGGTGCATACTCGCCCTATGCCTTCTGTTAATATGGATCTTAGCAGTACGAGAGTCGATGATTTGCCTCCTTTCGGATGAATTTAATTTCTATGCGAATCCATATAAGAATATCACGTATTTCGTATCGTAGATTTTTACCTCTCGTTACGCATCTACGTATATTTTATTTTTCTGGCCTTACGCCGTTGTGTCGTCTCGTAACGCCCGACTGGCTTGACATTTGTTTTCATTTGCTTCCTCGTGGCTTTGCCTTTACGTAGAGTATCAGAAAGAATGGATGGCGAAGCTTACTGTCTGAAAATATATACCAGTATTTATCGAGAGTCCCAAATAGAAAGGGATCGTCGAGAGTAGTTGAATTTTCGCAAGCCTTTATTTTCATTTGAACATTTATTACTCGACTTTATTCGCGCGATTTACCTTTACGTCCTTAAGGTGATTTGCTGCCTTTTTTCGACTATCTTTCTTTTCCAATGAGAATCACTCTGGGATTGTTTCCTGGGTAAGAGCTGTTACGGCGAAAGGTAAAATCCACTTTTCCCGTGATATTTATTACGCTTTTATACCGGGTGTCATCGATTATACCAAAGTCGCAAAGGACTCTCCCAGGAAGTTGGCCTGGGTCTCTCCAAGGGATTTCACGTCGGTAGGCTGGATAATACTTATATAGCACGTCTTCTGTAGTAATAGAAGGTTTTATCCTGGCAGTTCCACTACCGGCGTTGCTTCCGATCGCGTGTGTTGTGCTGTCACGTTCCTATGGCAACCTCAAGCCGTTGTTCAATAAATGCTGAATTATGAGTTGGAACACGCACGGCAAAGGGTGCGGTCAAGAGGGGTAAAGTAGGTTGACAGGATATAGACACTGGAACAGACAGATACATGTGAATCAGTAGCTGAGAGAATTATTGAAAAAAAGGATCAACGTTTGAAATCCTTTATTTTAACCTATTTCAGCCAGTTATTTTCTTTTATTCCAGTTTTCTCACGAGGTACTAGAGAGCATTAGCTGGTGGGTAATGAGAATACGAGGTTCGCATTAAGGTTCCTGAAGGAACTCTCTTTGTTGAAGAATCACGAGAAAAGCCTCTTGCTCGGAGGGATCTCTAATATTCTTGGGAAAAAATGAAAAAAAGAAAAATGAAAAAATCAAGCAAGTTACAGAGTACCTGGAAGATATTCAGAGATTTTCTTTCTTAAGAAAACTTAAGCGCGACTTTGCCGTCCCTCGTAGGGATTGGAGGTTTTATATATATATTTTTTTCTCGTAGATAAAAAAGAAGGGGTGAAGGCGAAGAAAAAAATAAGGGTAACGACTAGGAAAAAAGATGGGTTGGGACTTTGAGATTATCACGACGGATGCTGGCATCAATTTCTGTTGAGGGATCCTAAAGACGCTTCTCGTGCTCTCGCACTGTTACGGCTGCAGTGGGCGACTAAAGACGAGGAGAAAAAGACGAGCTCGTACGTTATCAGCAACAAGTCCATGAGGCTTTAAAGCGTTCCGGGCCGATTGCCTTCCGAGAAAACCAAGGATCGTTCTCTGGCTGGATTCCAGGAGATTTTTCATTGGCAGTGGCAGTGACGATGGGCGACGGCCCCAATTCTCTGGGCTTGACGTTCGGGTGCCTGTTTTTCTTTTAAAACCGTGTGAAAGTAACTGTCGGCCTGAAAATAATTCGCAGCCAATCGAAATCCCTTCGCTGTCATTGACGCGTGGTACCCCGTCACGCTTCGATAACTATATAACCACACACGTACAAAATACTGCACATAGAGAGACTGACGTAGCGAATCCAACTTCTCGAAACATTCCACTCGCGCACGACTTTGACACAACTGAGCCTTTGAAAGACGGTAAACTCTGGTCTTGCTTATTTGCCAGTAGAGAATCATACAGAACAAACCAGACACGAGTTGACTACGTAAAGGATATCCATTACCCAAAAGTTTATCCGACATCTAGTTATAAACACGAAGTTATGTCACGCGCGAATAATTATTAGAGGCATTGTTCGGGAGTCTTGCGAATTATGGGGTATTCGTATGGGTAAACTGAGAAAGGATTTTTTTAAAACAGAATTCGAACTTTACGCCATCTGGCATCGAAACTCTAACCTATCTTAACCTGGCATAGATATTGCCAAACACATCGATCGTTGAAATATATATTAAACATGCGATTCGTTGGGTCTGGTCCTCAAACGATTGTTTATTTTTGTGACACATGTCGAAACTGTCAAAATATTTGATCGCTCACCGATATCATTAGATTTAGGCGCGAACGCGTGGGGAGTGCTCGGTTTCGAATGCGGCAAATGGATTTTATATTGGACTAAGGACATCAGCAGATCAGAGCATTCAGTTCCGAGCTTGACATTATTTTCAAACGATAATCTTCCTCAAAGACTAACGTAGTCTGCAAGCCAAACAATGTGTACCCGACTTTGGACTAACAGAGCCACTAGACCTCTCTAAAGGGAAAGACAAAACGGTTTAACTGTCAAAGCGTAGACTGGTAATTGGAGGGAACTGACTCTTACTCTGGTGACCTTTTAAATCCTCAAGTTGACAACGTATACGATTTTATTTCTACGCAAAATATACGGTACCATCGTTTGCACAATAGGACACAATTAACGAGCGTAAAAGTAAAATGAAATAACATCCCTACAACGTACCTACCCGACCAGCGTACTACCCCCACGCAGTAGGAAGATCCTCAGAGCAGTTCGGCTAACTTCGTTCTCACTCGGCACTTTCCGCCCTCTGGCTATCCCCGTGGAACGCTCCTCAAAGCATGCAGTTTGTGCACGACGCCGAACGAGTACGGTACCTTCCTAACGAGCCGAGGAAAATTCTTGCACCATTGTCAAAGAGACAGACGTATAATATCGTGCGCGACATCTCTCTCTTCAGAGAGATTTATCGTAAATAACTAAATTCTTTTTTTACCAGTGTTCGACGTTTTTCAAATAACATTCTTTAACGGATATACAAGTATACTTTTGACTCTCGTTCAGTTACGCATTTACAAACCGCGTGCTCTCAAGCACGAAACACAATGACCAGGTTTTGGCTGCTGTGGTAAGAATAGTATAGTTTGCCGTAAGAGGTTGTCAACCGTCTATACTACGTTCAAGTATACTTAATTCGAGACGAGACGAAAACCGATCGCGTGATATAATATAATATATTCAGTGTACTGTCGGCTTGGTTGTTCACGAGAGCATGAATATTTCTACCTAGTTACAGAAAATTGTTTCTCGTCTACTTAATTGTCGGGTAGGGAAGAAGACTAGACACAGGTGGTTATATATTTATTTAAATACTTAAACATTATAAACTCTTATCATTGTGGTGGTTGTGACGCGTCGGCTTTTACTCACGTGTTCATTGTTCATTCTGGTTATCGCGACAGTTGGTGGTAAGGAGCAAAATTTGCCAAACCTGTATACATAGGTACCTAGAGGTGATTTATATCGAGTACGTTATCATCATATGCATATGTACTCTTCATACATCGTAAATGGACCAGCAGACTTGCCCATAATTTTCGCTGCCGTAAACGAGCTTTACGAGATAAAAAAAAACCTGTTGATCTTATTTCGATGCTGTATTGACGAACCCTGCCGTCGTGAACTTCCAGCTGAATAGGCTCGTAATAAGAAGGAAAGACTCGGGATCCGATTACTCGACGTGGCAGACTATAGGATATGGTAGGAAGCCCGGTGGCTTATAAAATTTTTTAATTAAATGCTAATACGTGACAGTCATATATCACACTAAGAACAATTCCACCGATCGTAAGATCGCAAGGATATTAAGAGGCAGTGGTAAAAATATATTCTAATAATAAATATAATTCACAAATCTTTCTCAGAGTAGCATTCTGAATTTTTTTTCTCTCTCTCTTGCTTCCCTCTAATGAAACGTTCAATCCCGTCTCGTTCCCAGGACGTCTCAGGAAGCGGGAGAACTTCCGGCAATCAGGTGATTGGCCCTCACGAATATCTCTCGTCAGTGAAATTTTACATCCAATTCGCTGATGAACCTCCTGACAATCAACGCAGATGTTGATGATTGCGGATGTACGTATAACAAGGCTTGATGGAAGCACTAACGGACAACGTACTTTGCATAGACTTTGATTGGCTCGTCTTAGCCAACTGTCAAAACTGTCAGCGACACTCAAGGTCGTACGTCGGTTCTCACCCAGTAACCATAAATTCCACCAAGCGCTACTAACGGTCTACCGCAGTGCCATCTATACACTTCACTCGTAACAAACTTCGAGTTCGGTTATTTGTACATTTGCTGGGTTTGTTTTTCAAATGTTTGAAACGTCGCCTAGGGCTGCTTTTACGAATATCCGGAAACTCTTGATTTCACGACGAAGTTGCCCACTGTGCGTTATTAATAGCAAATATCAACTTGCACGTTCAACTTCATACACATAGCTGACTGGGTTGATCAACCATTTATATTGGAGTGTAACCGTTATTTTTTTTTTTTCGTACCCACGTAAAGCCACACTGACAATGGTATAAAATTGCATATGTATATCAGTATGCATTACACATTAGAATGGCAGTATACCCATGTATAAGTCAGGACTGGTGGGCAGTAGCGTCACTGAAATCGCTTAGGCAACTCGCCATTGCGTTTTACACACAAAGGCGTCCCTTGCATTCCCTTTTTATTCTTCTATTCTCATTCTCTCTCTCACACTATCTCTCTAACTGTCTATCTATCCCTCTTTCGCGTCCTCGTTGCATTGTTCGGTCCGCTACGCGAAAGCACCTCCGGACACGTAACACTTTGAACTCCTTATATGTCTATATAGAAGCGTTACGACAAACTCCATGACTTTTCTCAGGAAACGGTCGGTATAGGTTACACGCCCTGGAAGTAGGACGCTTCAGGCAGGATGGCGCATGGGGGGGACGCGATGCTGGAGACGCGATGATTCCTCCAGGATGCAAAGTGGAGGACGCCAAACTCCTAAGCTGGATGGAGATTTCGTTCCGTCTCTCTGGTTCACGAAGAGGCAGACCATTTCCTTTGGGCGCCTTGGACGCTATTATATTTCGTTAATCCCAGCCGCCACTCTTTGTACTTACCACCCGGTTTAAGTTGCCTCGGATTAATCTTGGGGTAACGATTCCCAAGGGATTCTCTTTCGAGTCCTGGTACTCGTGCCTCCCCCCTCGCGCCTTTCTCGGATAAGTCAGAGACTCTCAGACGTCTTTATTTATCGTGTCTGCCGAACTCTACGTCTCGAAGGGAAGTTGGGTTATATTTAATACATTTATTTTCTGCCTTCATATCCCCCTATTCTCGAGTACGCGAAAATTTTTTCTTTTCGTTCCTCTTTATCAGTCTTGGGTCTTACCGAGTAAAAATTCATTTTTTTTTCTTCCCCCCGAATACCACCCTTGACAACGAAAGGGTTTTATCCGGGTAATTTTGTCGCGTGTGCGGGCCCGTCATAACTTTGACGGATCGTCTCTCTTCGGAAAAGCGTGACGACGAAGCTCCCGGTTGGAAAATGGTCTTTCGGAGGTGAACGAAGTTGTTGTAACGGGAACGTCGAAAACTTTTTGACAGAAACGAATTGGCCGATTATTTTTTGACGAGGTCATTAATGGAATAGGAGAGAGGGGGTATCTTTCTGGATATCTATCGATCGATCTTTTTTTTTTATTTTCGCTCTTTCTCTATTTTTATATATTCAAACATTTGGCGATTGGCTATTTCGGAGACGGTTTCAATATATATATATATAGTATATAAATATGTCAAATGGCAGTTTCAAGGACATGCGACACTAACAACAGCAAGCCGATATATTTTTTTTTTAAAGAAAATAATCCTGGGACATGTGGCATTGAAATTTTAACCTGATCTAATCTAACGAACTATTTCTTATTGTTAGCCCATGAAAGCTCCAAGTATCCAGCATCAAACATTTTTAGAAAAGTTTAGTGTGGGTGCCGCCAAACGGTCCTGGAAACATACGATAGACGTAAAAGTTTTTCGGGATCGTCCTGGAACACAACAAATGTCCCGGAAACTGCCAATAATAAAAAAAGATAGTCCTGGAAACTGTCTTTTAACATCAATATACAGATATATCTTACTTTTACGTGCCATTATTTATTTTCTCCTTCACCATCGCTCTTTCCCTCTATTTATTATTAAGTCTGCTACCCTTAATCTCCATCCCTTATCATGTATGAAATATCGTCGTTAACCGACCGTATACACGGATACCATTTTCCGTGACATGGACCATGGACTCGCGATCGAATTCAAGAACCTTCTAACACGCTGTTGGTCCTTCATAGAACTTGTACATCTACAACCTAGATACAGAACGACTACGTAAAACCAGTAAAATCGCCCAGGATCGGAGTCCCCCTATCTCTATATACATATAAAGCCCAGATTTTTCTATATGCTCGAGCATGACGTAGATCGTAAGTGCTCATAGCTCATACATACGGATAAAAAGCTCAGAGCTTCGAACCATTATCCTTTTTTTTTCAAATTCAGTAGCCGTAATTAACGTTTAAGTGCGTTCGTGGTACCATATCCATATATCCACTGACCTGTACTCTGGAACGCGGTACACGAATCAGCAAAGAGTTTGACGGTATATGCGAATATTTCGCAGCATCCATTTCGGTCCACGGTGCATCGAGGTCGTAGTGGACCGATGAACCGGACGTTTTTATATTTTCAAATCATCGCGTATCTCTATTCCAGAACGATCTCCCACTCACGTAATCTTCTCGTTCCTTATTTTACATTAATTTTTTTCCTCCCACCCGTTACTTGCTCAAAATTAATCCAGAATTATATACCCTTCGGGCATGCCTTTGACACTCTACTTGCTCTACGTAACCTAACTGACAATACCTGTTAATCTGGATTCGCTCTTTATCTAATTAATTCCTTCGTCATAGCTTCCCGGATACATAATCATCTGGTTAATGTGATTTTCGCTATATCCGTACGCTACATTAATCCCAGCAGCGTACTGGCCGGGTTGTTAAAGCATCCTGAATGTACAGTATTTAGGCTGCGTATAACTACACACATATACATAGCAAAAGCATAGGTAGCGTTAGGTTAGGTAACCAGGATAAATTATCCCTAGTAGAGAAATCATGAATTTTTCCGACTCCCTTTCCTACCAGGGATGGACGCTTGGGACATGGGATTGAGCGTTAGCCGACACTGTATCTTATCAGGAACGTCGGATCGAGAAGTGATAAAAATCTGTAGCTTCGATAAATGTCGAATGAAGTTATTCGTGCTGTATAAATTAGCTCCCTTCGTATTCCTTATACAATGAAAAAACATTTCCATGATCCGTATACGTGTATACACTTATGTACACGGTACGTTGAGGATAACAGCAGGGTATACCTATAAACGCGATGTCCGATAATACACTGACGAAAAGTTTCTCCCTTCTGGTTTTACGGGTCTCAGTTAACCCTGTTATAAGTACAAAAATGGTTGTAAACTTTACGAGGCCGTGAAGATACAGATTCACCGAAATTCCTTTATACACGTCCCACGTACGTATGTACATATTTTTGAAGCTGTATCAAATGGAGTATTTAGAATGAAACTACATGTGTACACAGACCCGGGTATATTGCCGCTGTTCGTTGCTACCGCAATACTCCTTTATTACTGCTGTATACTATAGGCTGCCCTCCCTCCGCGTCACGGGTACACGTATAAGGGTTGGCGTACGTGAGGCTGCCTTTTTACCAGCTGGAAAATTAATAAGGCAAACGTAACGGCTAGCAGCCCTTTATTTGTTTTAGACTGCGCTTCCTCTTCTCTACCCCTACAGACAACTTATCCTATTACACTTATATGCCTTTCTCTATAATGAAGCCGTATATTATAATCATCCGTTATATCGTTAGTGAGCTTTTACGACTAAAATTAATCTTCCCACGACAACGATCCCCCTATGAGCTTGAGGTAGCTTTATATTTATTATTTTCCTTCCCTCCTCCCCCCTCCCCCCTTCAATTTCACTATTTTTCTCGTAATATTTCACTTAACACTTCATCCCCTATTTTATTACAAGTAATTGCCAGGGTTATCTTCCTGTGCCGTTTTTTTTTTTTCGGGTGACGTCGAGCTTCTCTCTCTCGGTGGTATAACTATATATGGTGGACCTGGTAACTGTATATTTTTCCACTTTGTTCTTACTTAATGCTTTTAACTTCAATCTTCTGTCTCGGCAACCCTTGGTACCTTCCAGTCTCGTCTATGGTAATAAGCCGTGCCCGAGACGGCTGTTTACAGCGTCATAACTTAATGCGTTCAGGACGCGCCTGCTTTAAAGCGACTTGAACGAGCTAACACGCGCCAACACATGCAGAATCGTCCCTACGGGATATCCCTTGAGTCGAAGTCCGTTACGAGAGCAAATTGGAAAAAGTCGTAGATCGTAATCGAATTGTAAGATACAAAATTTTTTGCGATTTCAACTCGACATGCAGTTGGTAGGGTTGTAAAGAAAATTACAAAGATAAAAAATATTATCGATACGTGAAAATATATTAAGTACGATTTAGATGTTCTTTCAAGGCTGACAAGCATGCATTCGTATCTTTTGTGATGGTGCTAGCTTGGAAGGAGGTCCCTGTGGGAATCTAGTTGTGGATATCGGTAGGGTCACCCTCTGGCGTTGTGCAATAGTAGTGTATATGTATATATACTTTTGCAGGAAGTCGATTCTTCTATCGGTAGCGTTAAAGCTGGTGCTGTAGAAAGTGGCTAGGAGCCGATGGCGATTTTGTGGGGACGAGCGTGAGGGAAAGATGGACTTTTTGTTACCGGAAGCGACAGTACACTGACTACGTAATAGCGTAGAGGGAGGAGTGGGGGGTTAATGGAACGGTGGGAAAAATGGTGAAAAATACGTGAAACTTAAGGTTGTTCCTATGAGAGCGACTTGTGGGGTGCGTAAGGGGGGGGAGGTATTGTCGTGGGAAAAGCCCAGAGCCGACCGTAAAATCAACAGGTCTATTCATACGGAGGCTTAACTTTTCGTCTCCTAGTGAAACTCCCGTCACACGGTAGACGGTGGAGAGAGAATACCTTGACGCAGAGACGTCGTCAGGCATGTAGCTTAACGGTGGTAAAATGTTCTCGTAGGGCTTGGGGGATGCTTCGTGACGTAAATATCCGAGATACTATCACCCGTGAAATGTCCCTATTATTAATTTAGATTGATCGACTTTCATCAGCTCTGCGAATTTTTTTGGTGGACATTGATTTTCAACCTGGTCATTCGGTATTAAACGTACGACTGTAAAAGTTGGTCACATGTGAGGGGGATTGAGGAGGCTGCAAAATGTTGGCTTGCGTATATCCCGCGGAAAACTTTAAAACGAAGACAGTCACCGTCAAGCTGAGACACGGAAAGTCACGAAAGAAGCCGAAGTTACTTTCGGTCAAGGAGAGGAACGAGACGACCGGCGTCGATACGCCTCTCAACAATGAGGTAGGTCTTTGACTGTTTATATGCATACAGTTTTTGGAAAATTGAGGGGCTGGTTTTTACGTTCAATATCCTCGGGAATACAGCTGGTCTACTTGACGTTTTATGTGGAAAAAAAATACATTTTTTTAGCAGGCGACTCGGTCGTGACGTATACAGAGCTTGACCGGGATGCCTTCATTTTTTTCATTTTTTTTTTGGGAGGATGCTGGAATTCTTTAAGATTAAAAAAAAACGTACGAACGACCTTTAACGTTCTTTGTGTGGTGTACATGGAACTTCCGGTTACTATTTATTGACTTCCTCTCACACCCCGGTGTGTTAATCGATGGCACGATAAGGGAGTTTAAAATTTTTCACGCGATTCCAAACGTATTCTTACTTTTCTTTCCACCCTCTTAAGAAAAGAGGATTTTTACTTAATCTTATTGGGGTTTGATAATTTTGCTAGGCTAAGGGAAATCTCTCGTCGTACCAACCTACTTTCTATCGCCTCGGCCTTTTTACGAATTCGCAACTCGGCCCGGTGTGGGGCTTTGGGTCGGTAATTCGATTTAACCCGCAAGCGTGCCAACGTGCTTTATCGAATTTACTTTCCTACCTAAAATGGAAAAATGCGGGGTATATATATACACATGTACATATATACAGCACAATAACTTATTTCGGTGAGTTCCCCGAGAAACGAAGTATCGGGAGAATTTATTAAGGCCGTAATGTATAGTTGACCCTCGTACTCATTTTGATCAAGCGTACATTTCATTGCGTCCAAGTAAAATCTCAAGAGGCCACGAGTACCAAAAGGGTCGTGAAAGATTTATATGCGAAAGGGTTGAAGTGGTCGTTAGTAATTTTTAAGAACTTTATACTTGTTTCCCGGATGCTGCGATACGTTTAGAAATACTTTTCTCTGGGTCCTCCCGTGGAAAAGACATTTCGTCCGTGTAGATTCACGGTAGATCTGCAAAAATCCTATACCCAATTCACGTAGATTAGAGCAGGTAGACTAAAGAGCTACATAGACATCGGTATAGATTTTTATTTTAATCGCAAAGTCTACATTCTAGTTTGCAGTCGTTCCAGTTGGTTGACTTTACGTAAATGTCCTATGTAGATGTACGTAGACGAAATTTGTGTAACATGGGCTTTATTTAAAATAATAGCGTCAATCCGTAAGGGCTCTTACGGATCCTGTAATATGTGAGAAGCGGGTATAGGGTATGGGATAGAGTGATATGAACAAGGGATGATTGGAATAGATTGTTGAGTAAGACGGGAGGTAATTCAATTTAATGGTATTCACTTGGCTAGTCGAAAAAGAAAGATTAAGAGTGGAGGGGTTGTAAGGACAGCCAACTTTATGGGGTATAACGAGATAAGAGGGAAACTTATGTGTTGGGCGTATAAGGTTTTAATGTTTGGGGATCGTCAAGTCGGACGGGGTGCCTCTAATCCTCGTTTAACTGGATGCACGGGAATTCGTAATTTCCCTAGGCAAATCTACGGCTCCGGTCGATCCCAATAAAGAGGTCAGGGGTTAGAACACTTAAAATTAATAAGGGCCATCCAAAAGGTATAAATCCCTACGGGAGAGAGAGAATGGTCAATTCGTGAATATCTACGGTCAATGTTAGTTTTACTGTTTCGATACGAGTAGTTAAGTGAAGAGAGTATCTTCTAACGACTTAGAGGCTTAAAAATCAATATACGTCTTAAAAATCTTCAGAGATTTAATTAATGGCCTCTAAGACGCTAGATACTCTCTTCTATATATCTATGTAGATCTATATATATGTGTATCCAAATACGTAGGTAACTGGTGACCCGATGACTCCACGAAACGAATTAATCATGGAAACGATATGTGGTTGATTATTTATTATTTATTTTAATATACTTAAAACAATGATAATGTAATTATTCAAGATTTTTTTTACCTAGACTTTACGCTGGGACTAGTATTAAGTAATTCTCTTCGGTCTACCGGTTATAATGCATTACCTACTTGTAATTTGCTTCATATACAGTTTCGCTATGTCCTATATTACAACCCATGGAATTTTACCCGTCCCTGATTTATTTTATCAGCAGCAAATATATATCCCTGCGGCAGTCCTGTCGTTCATATACTCGCCCACCGTCGTTTTGGGGGTTGTAGCAGTAATTTGAAAATAATTAACTGTCGGGAGAGAGAGCCACAGCGAGGTACGAGACTGACTGCGCTGCGGTAGAGAGTGGCCGAGGGGATGTTAAACGCGAAGCAAGGGATGTAAAAACAATGAAAACAATTTCACGCCCCGAAGAATCGCGCAGGGCCGTGCTCGGTTCCGTCTTGTGCCATTTTACTTTCTTACCCACGTCGCGTCCCCCTCTAACCTCCTCTGCCAGCGAAAATTGTCAGTGCACGAAGCACGACGAAAGTTCGCGGGAAAAATTCCTAAAGTGCCGGGGAACGTGGGGTTTGGGATCTTCTTCGCGCGCCTGTGGACATCCCTTACGAGACTTTACTAAAGTCACGGCGGAGGGGTAGTTTCTTCGCTGAAGTACGTTGAACGGATCTGCTGAGCACGCGGACGATATTTTCTCAATTTCCAAGAGCATCCTCGGCGAGACCCAGTCAGCAAGAGGACCCGGGGTAGAGAGTAGCCATCGACGGGGGTAGTTTGGACCCGTGGGGTAATTAAAAATTGGACGTTATTAATTATAGAAATTGATTTAATGCTAGGGCTCAAAACGGATAGGGGTCGGTACCAGATTGGCTGACCACAACGCGGTTGGCTCCGGGTCGAATCGTGACGTTAGCGTTATTCTCCTCCTCCACCACTCTCCCCCCTTTCTCCCTATCTTTCATAACCCAAAGCATCATATCGTCCGTGTTACCAGAGCGAGATAGAAAAAGAAATAAAATACGGCCTTCGGCGAGAGTCTCGAATCTTTATTTTATTTCAATTCAAATATCTCGCGCGTTCCTCAGCTCCGTGAATTCTTTTCGTTTGATTCTACGACTTTAATATAACCCTTTTTTCTTATTCGTTCCCATTTTTTTTTCAGGCTTCTCTCTTTCGCCGTTTAATATATCCACTTTCTGATTGTTTCAGTTACCAGTGGGCGGGGGCGGCGCTGTGCTGGTGCTCAGCGAACTTGAAAGCATGGCGGCCAGGCAGCAGCGAGAAATCGCCCAGCAACGGCGTCTCCTGGAGCAACGCGAAGCTCGACTTGCCGTGCTTCGAGGGGCACAGGTGAGTTCGCTTCCGGTTCTCGACTCCGTAACAACGCCGAGCAAGGTCGTGCAGTATCCGCTTGGGACCGTTATGTCTTTTTTCTTTATCCTCGACGCGTCTTTACAGTAGCCGGATATTCACTACAGTCACGGATCCGCGCACCTTATGCCAACTTCATGTCGCTGTCTAGTTACCTCTTAACGGGTCGACGATTACTCTGCGCGAATATACGTATTTAAATGAGACTCGAAGGTTCCGGCTGCATCGAGCGGAAAAGCCGTTCCCGAGTCATGGGACGCCGGACCCTCCTGTACGACGTTACTAATCGTGGCTACCGTTAGGTTAGGTTGACTTTCCCCGTTAACCTTGACCTTGTAATTACATTGTCACGCTTGGACTTTACGTGCACTTATTTTTTTTATTTTCCTAGAGACCATTGTCGCGAGGTTCAGGTACATCCCCATTCGTCCACTATAAGTACCCGCATATTGAATGGCGTTGGGTACGAATTTCAATGCTGACGAATATACACTCGGAATCCAGTCGATTGATACTCGCGTATGCATTATCGAAAGGTCATTGCTCACTGATTCGAATTTCATGGACAATTTATTTGGCAGTCTGTGTCTCACGCGGTAGCTCCGATCGTTTATTTTTTCTATTCACGACACTGCTCGACTGCCTTTGGCGTGCCTGTTAATTTCATGAGCGCGGAAGTTGCGAAGGGACGACACAGAGGCCAACTAGGCAAATTAACCGGAAGGGACTTCGACGTCGTTCTAAGGTCTTTACCTTTTACATGCCTACCTATATCTACCTACCCAAGTAAATTACTAGCACTGTGTAGTAATGACCGTCGAACCACCGGGTACGTACCTGTCTTTCTTACCATTCACTGGTAAGAATCCCTTTTAAGATCCTTTCGAATGTCCTTTGGCGTGAAGGTTATGAGGAGACTGGCATGAATTTTTCAAAAGGGATTCCAAAAGGGCCTCGGAGTTGAATGCCCTAATCCCGTCTATTAGGTTCGGATCTCGGTGAGGGGCAGAGGGGAGGGGGAGGCTCATATTCAATAACCTTAGCAACCGTAACGGGATCATCTTCTTCCTCCCTTGCTAGAATCCGAATCTATACCAGCCTTAAAGATTAGGGTCGTAGAATATCGAGCCAGCATAAGAAACGCACCGGCAAGAAAATGTGCTGAAAAATGAAATTAATTATTATTTTAAAGATCCGCTTACTTCTTTGTCTCTGTCTTCCTCTTACCCCCTCCCCCCCCGCCCCCAGTAAATGTTAAACATCAATTAAATTATCTATGTCTTCCATGCTTACAGGAGCCAGCACAGCAAGACAGACTCGCAAGGCTGAGGCACAGGCTGGATCAGCAACAAAGCAAGCTCAATCGTCTCAGACTCCTGAGGTCTCAGACGGACCAATCACGTGCCAACAATGCTACGCTGAGTAAGTTAGACATAGGACCTACGACCTGTAACCTGCAAACAGAGTCCACTCTGGTTCAGCCATTTTCCAGATTCCTCGTTAAGACTTTTTATTCTTGTTCCTTGTTAGTTTTGCCTCCCTCCACACAACTCCCATCATACAAGTGGCCCAAGTTGACAACCGCTGCCCGACACTATAATCCTCTGCACTTTAATAGAAAATAAATGACGCAATACACGTCTGCCCGGTAACAGGAAGTATCTTTGTCCTGTTTTCCACCATAGTCCACTTCCAAACCATCCCACTACTCCGTTTACCGAGTATCCCCCCCCCCCCCGTCTCTCTTGCTCCCCGTTCACCTCTACGTCATTCTTCCAGAACATTCCTGAAGTTTCGATAGGGAAACTTGTTGAAATTTACCGGAACCTTCTAGCAAGGGACTAGCCAGATCGCGATGTAAGACAGAGACAGAGTAGGATAATCTTTGTCGAAATTCATCTCCCGTCTTCTCTTCGTCGTCATCAGATACCACCTACAGCTTCCCGAACACAAAATCGTTCATGAAAATTTTTACGGAGCTTCTCTCCTTTGTTTCCTAGCCCCCTCATTTTCTCGCGTCCTATCCCACAATACTCTCCCACCACCCGCTTCTTCTTTACCACTGACAAATAAATCGATTCAATTTCGTAGACTCGATACCATCCTCCTACTATCTTTCGACTGCTATCCATCCCCTCTCCTTCCCAAAGATATGCCAGGAATACGCAGTACGCAATCGTGTCGTGGAAATTACAAAGAACGATGCAAGATTTTGAGGCGACAGAGTGACGTCACTCGTATGCACCGTACGTTCTCTATGCTTTCAAGCGTTCGTCTATTCCGTGCGGAAAATCATCGAGTAGCGTTTCGGAGGAGGCTCTCGAATTGATCGAAACTCGTGGAAAAGTTTCGATACGCTTCTCGAAGCAGCGCCGGAGCTGATTTTACGAACGAACTAGCGCCTCGTCGGTAGGTCGTTACGTTTACTCATTCCTTTTGCTCTGCCTATTGGACATTCGAGTATACGAGGGTGGATTGATAAGTTTCCGGCCTGACCAAGAAATGGCGCCACTAGGCCTACCTGAAGGTGACATTT
>JAYRCB010000470.1:547158-592823 GCA_036026315.1 Trachelus stipa
GAGAAATAAAAAAAAAAAATTTTAAATAACCTTGTTTTTCTTAGTCAGGCCGGAAACTTATCAATCCACCCTCGTATCTATAGACATCTAACCGTACCTGAGCACCAATCACCACTTCATGGATCGTGGATAGATGCCCCATACGGTCGGCAGTAACCAGCTGCGGGTAACTCTTTTTTTTTTCCTGTTTTTTTTTCTCTTTGCCGTCTCGATCCCCTCTTCCTCTTTCACCACTATTTTTAATTCGACAAACCCACTAACTGTTTGAACAGTTTCTTATGCTGTTATCGGCGGAATTCGTAGCCGCAAAATCGATCGGAAATCATTGGCGGGTTTGATTGCGGAATCGAGCGTGCAAACAGTGGTCGAATGCATCTCGTAGTAGGTACGATCCGAGGCTAACCAGACAGTACCAGGGCAAAGCGATAAACGTAGTCATATAATAATACCGAGGCTTAACGAGTACCGGGGACTTTGGTAACTGGTTGATATATGACGTAGTATATTAGGAACTGTGTATAAATTCTATTTGATGTCTCGAGATCACTGTGCAGAACGTATTGCTAGTCTTCCGTGGGTATATATATATATATATAGTAGTCAGTGTTGTCTGTATGTCTTATCTTCTATGTATGCTTTAGATGTGATTGCTCCAGACGTCCTATAGGTATCTGGAGAATATCGTCGGGTTCTCTCTCTTACTCTCCCTCCCCCCCCCTCTCTCTCTCTCTCTTTCTATGTATCACATACCTACGGTATCGTCTCTTACTGTACTAGATTTCATTTCCTAGCTATCGCTTGCACCACGCTCCGAATACCCGTGGCCAGACGTACACTTCTGCTCTACGAATTTCCCGTAAAACTCGATTCGGCCTGCATCGCTTTTGCTTTACTTTCCCATACCTATGGCTGGTCGGCTTTCCCCTTGTTCTCTTTGTTTTCTCTTTAACGTGCATCTCTCTTTTTCCCGTTCTCTTTGTCTCTATTGCTCGTTGCAGGTACAACCCTATGCGTAGTAGAATTTTTGTCTCTTCCCTCTCTTTCTCCCAAACGTAGCGACGTGACTCTAGCTAAGGATCTAAATCGACGCGATAACCGTAATTCTTACTAGGCTCACCCGAGAATGGATTTTCGCGACTGTACCACCCGGAATTGGAGCCGAGCGAGTTTTCGATCCTAGTCTACCTCCAATTACCGGCCGTAATCCGTTGCTTAATTGAGAAAAACATATCCTCTCATCCTGGATCCACCTATACTCCTATCCCCCACCTGTATACTTCTTTCGAGTACTTACTACGCATACATCCTGTATAACTATATATATATATTATGTATATAGTATACAGGCTCTTTCAAGCAAACGCCAGTCATAAGACTGGGCTTGTGTTCCATTCGCTTATAAAACTCGAACTTTTCATACAGGATGTACCTCTGTGTACGTTCTTTTCGATTCGTATCTCCTGGTGGATTGTGCTGTGGGTATTAAAAAAAAATTTCTTTACATTCTCAATGGGATTGTCGTTTCTTTTTAACCTGTACCGAATACGCAGTCTCTCCTGCATATATTTTTTTTTTCTATCTTTCGGTAATTCATTTATTTTAATTCACGTCAAACGTCCTCGATTCACGTGAATCGCGAAAAGTGCTTCAATTGTTCCCCATTTAGACATGTTTCACAACTGGGCGTCCCGGGAGAGGAATCGCACGCGATTTCTCAAGGCAGATACTCAATTGTCAGTCCTTGGTTCTCGACCCATTGTTATACTCGCCGTTGCTTATCTTCATCGTGAATTAATGTCCCACGCCGATAGGAGCGAACGAGTCTTTCTCCTACAGATTATTCGTCCTTCGTACCGACCGAGCATCGCGCGTCTCCCTTTGCTGCCGCTCGCGACAATTAACGCTTTAATTACAATGGAAATTGTTATCGCTGTTATAATGGCTGATTATTATTTCGCTTGAGTTTTGCCGGTTCGCCAGGATGAGGAGAGTAAGGGTGAGAGCCAAGGTCTCATCAACGTCTCTTCGCTCTTGGTGATCCTTGCGATATATCCTTTCAGCTGGCAGGTAGCATACGACGGGATTATCAGCGGCTAATTTGACTGTTCTGAGACACGCACGGCCATTTTGATTCTTTTAATAGACACGACGATAAGGTAAAAACTTATCGGGTGCGTGTGACCTGTTTTCCTCGATGTATATACATGTTGCCTTGGGTTCAATTTACAACTGGTGCACCTGGTACGCTTCTTCGTATATACGCACGGCTTTGATATCAAACTGAATTAGATATTGGTATTATTCGAGCGTCGGTGTTACGTAGATCTGTTTTTCAAGGTGATAAGAGAGGTGTTGAAAATTTAGCAGCAAAAAGCATTGGCATACGGAGCCTCGGAAGTAATTGATAAATTATCGCGTAGATTCGTACCAGTCCCATAAATCTGATTTCTTAAGGAAAGCGTATGGGAAAAAAAGAGCACGAAGCAAATGCAGACTCCTGCTTGCTGCTGGAATTTTTTATTCCCTACGTACACTGGCCAAGAGTTATCGAAACTTCGACAAAGGTCCCACGTTTCTCCCGGGAGCATTTAAGCCAGAAACGGAAAATACACGTGGCTCCCGTATACCTCGGATTTTACATGGGGTACGATCGTTATATGGCTCTCTCGTGCTTCTTGTCTCTTGCGTGCACGAAACACATAATTGCTCGTGGGACAAGTCGCTGTATAAGTGTACAGGGAAAAATAAAGTTAGGCGAGTTCGAGCCGCAGAATCGACTTTAGAGAGTTACGGTCGATTCGCTAGTTGAAGGTTTTTTTTGACAGGTCATAATGGAAAATTCATCTGGACGCACGTGACTCTATACCACATTTCTGTCACTGAGTACTCACGCACTGCTATATATTTTTTTTACTTTCACGTTTGTTTACCTGGATTGTAGGGAAAGACGTGGCTGGCTGTCAAGGGACTTGATTATTTTTCATATGTCAAAAAGGACATAAGACACTTTTAAATGGGTTATCGTGATGCCGGAACTCTCGAATATCGCAAGAGCCACGTTCATTCACGATAACTCTGTAGCGGACGAGTTATATTCTCTCACGGGGTTAAAGGTTACCAAGCGGTACAGAGTGGTTCGAAATTAAGTTTTCCCCTTCTCTCTGTCTTACTGGCATCGTGCGTGACATACGGCAGCCCCAGGATCGAACCACCGATAAGCCCACGTACGAAACAAAAGAACTGTACTGCCGATGAAAGTCAGGGCTGAACTCTCGAGACCACTTGGGGCAGATACGGGCATCACCGGTATACGAAGTCTTTCGGTTTTCCCGATAATGCACCGGCTCTGCGATAGGGTCGTGTTAGACAGTAAGAAAGAGAGAAAGAGAGAGAGAGGGGGGGGGGATGTTTAAACTTCGTTTCCTCACGGAAATGGCAGTCTGGAAATATAGTAAAAGCATCTCCGTGCTAAAGGTGAGAGAGCGAGTTCTAACCGCTAAAAGTTTTACTTCCGTTCGAGGCTACAGGTATTACTGTATGTATAATATACAAATCCCATATAGGTCTCACAGAAGGAAATAGACGTGAATGAACGGCGAATAGAAATATAAGATACATGAATGTTAGGTTGGAATAAATTAACAGGGAAGATCTTGTGTGCTCAGGTATGTGTATATACACACAGCACGTACCTGCACGTATAAATGCAGTATATAATCCTTGACGTGTTTTTAATCAACCAAGCGTACGGTACGGTCAACCTGGCCTTACTAGATATTAAGTGCCCCGATTCAGGAAATACAAGCCACCAGGTATACCATGGGAATTATATGGATGACGCGAAAGCCTCATTTAGAAACAAGGTTGCACTTGTACGTTCGTTATTTTCGTTTTTTTTAAGTTTTGTCGCTTTAAGTTTTGTACACCGAGTGTATTTTTTGTATTCGCCCGCACCGTGTAAAAAGCTCGTAATACACGCTTCGTGACGTTGCGAAGGGAGAGAGAAAGGGAAAGTCCGGAGGTAAACGCGCGGATAGTCGCGCGCGATCGAATCCCTGGTCTACTGCACGGACGATCTGCTTCGTATCCTAGCAGTATAGTGTACACGGACCTCCACGATAAGACTCTCCCGCAAACGAGCGTTTTTTCTTCGCTGTCGACGCAGGCGTGAAAAAAAGTACTCGTCCTGCGGAGAAGCCGCGATGATCTTTAGGTACAGGGATGGTACTGCGTTGGTGATATTAATTTTTTAATTTTTTTTTTATTGTCCTCGTACGTTCCACGTGAACTTTACTACTTTTGCTAACGAGCGGGGTGGTATGTACTCTTCTCTTTGCAGAGACATGTAAGGAGAGAGGGGGAGAGAGAGAGAAGGAGAATATACCACTTCTTGTACGGAATCACGCCGGGATGCCGGCATTCCTTCGTGACCTTGTTTCGTAACGAGGCTGATCCAGCCTCTTTCCTGGGAATAACGATTTCAGTAACGATCACGCGAAATGGCTTTTTCTTTTCTCACCGGAAGTCTCTTCGAGCACCGTGCGAATAGCGATGTCGCGACGCTTTGCATTCTCTCCGTTAGATGGCACCACGTACAACAGTAACGTGCACGATATTACGCCTGTGTATACATAATATCGGAACACGAGTTCCATTCGACGACGTAGTTTCTTTTTCTTCTCACGCTATTGAGAAATTCCCTCGGCCTTGATTGCTAAATTCTTTGCCGTATAAAGCTTTCGTTACTATTAACGTCGTACACGATTCACGTTCGACGCGCACTATTCGTATGAATCCGGCTTGTGACTCAATGTCCCGAAACTCCGCGAAGCGTATCCAGTCAATTTGACGCTCGTCTGGCGCCTGCGAATGTAAATTCGTGTCGCCGCCATTTCTTTGCCACTTTTAAGCCTCCACGCGCCAACCATCTGCCCTTCGATTGTTTTACTTCGAATGTATACTTCGAAACTTCGAGGATTCGACGTCGCTGGAGTTTATGCGAGAGTTTCACTCCGCGCGTCTGGAAACGGGTATTTGAGTTTAAGGATTACTTTGACATTGGCCAAGTGCGATTTAGTGGTATATCCTCGCGAAGAGGATATCTCTTATGGCGGCGCCTGTTACGTGGCAATCCACCATGAAAACCTCATATATGTTGAAGTATTGTAAAATTTATGTTTTTTATTACATAATACGTATATATTTAATATACCATTTTTAAACCGTTATATGTATCAGGTCCATGCAAGAGTTTATTTTACATGTATCTGAGCGTATCTTAAGACGAGTCGTATATCCTAAACGTCGAAGTTCCATACTTGGATTTTTTAACGTGTTATTCAAATACGTCCTGGAGTTGTTCTACACTTGCGTATTCCATGAGACACGCGTGCGTCGTAACTGCGACTTAAGGAAATCGTCATAACCTTTTCACGACGTCGTATGTAAATATGAAGACAATCGTGGTAAATGACAGACATGACGGTATTACTATCCCGCCTATCGTCTGATTTTACCTTATTTTTTTCGTATTTTTTTTTTCTTTCCTAAAAAACCCTGAAACTTATATACGTACGTCTTGACGGATATTTTCTTCCTTGGCGCTCATCCCCATGGCGTGAGGCACCTCGGCAACTTTCCAATTTCACGTATTTTACCAGAGAGACTCTTTCAGGCCGCGTCTGCACTTATCGGGAAATGGAAATTTTTCGAATCGGATTTATCGACCATATAAGGGGTATCTTGTCACGCTAAACGGACCGACTCTTATGATCTTGAAATATATATATATATATATACACCCATATCCCATATACTTAAGGGTATAACGCTATTGCCTGGAAATTTTAATGATAACCCATATACGTCAGACAGATACATACACTCAAATAAATGTCTAGTTCAACCCTCATGTCGTTAATTGTTACGTAGGCGCAAATAACCGGTCCTGCTAATTTTCGTCCAATTAGCTGCATTTAATTGTGACACCCGGTATGCTGTAACCAACCATGTACGCATGTATCAGCAAACATACGTGATATGCGCGTGAGGCTGTATGGCGTTAATTGGAGTAGCGTGATCATTCACCTAGGTACCCGACGAAGGGTGCAGCAGGTTGGGGGTGGAACCGATAATAATGAGAATAATTATTAAAATAGAAAAAAATATTTGGAAGGTTGGCGGAACTTTAACAAAACGAAATAATAATAATATGCGAGAGATGACCAAACGTGAAGAAACATATGACGACCCTTGGGCCAATGGAGACAAGGCTTCTATGCAACCTTTATACTACTTATATGTATATATTTTTAACGGAAACTTAATCAAAATGCTCCTACAATTAAACGTCCATGAAGTGACTTTTTTAAATTTAAAAACAATTGAGTATACGACTGTGAGATTTACTATTAATTTTGCAGTGACTATACATCGTCATACGAACAATACACAGTCACAAACGTTATTTTCGCTTTTATCTCAGGGGCGTGTAATCATCATCGCCCCAAGGGGCCCACGGCCTCTAGGACCTGTCTGCTGCGTACCGGAAACACACGCGGAAATGATATGACGCTAGAGACGGAATGTCCGCAGGGAAAAAGAAAATTGGCGGGGAGGGGCTTGAAGGCGAATCGAGGGTATTTGGAAGATGAGAATTTCGCACGTATATACTTTAGTTGTACACGATGAAATTGTTATTACGAATTTATTAGATGTACTTGCGACTTTCATTATTTACAAGTAGATTTCGCGTAAACTCCCTCTTTTTTAACGATTTTTTATTTTATATTTATCCTCAAGCGCTTTTTTTTAGGTTTTCTCTCTGGTCAATTTTATTTTTATTTTTTTTTTCGACGAATATCAACCGACGCGTCACTGCAGCGGCTTCTTCGCGCACGAAAAAATTCTGTTCCAATGTAATCGAGCTTTTTACGCCTGTCCGTGCCAGATGTATTTTTCGCTGACGTTCGCTCTTTTATTTCTTGCTCCTCTTATTTCATCTCTTTTTATACGCTGCCTCTTTCTACACTCTTTTTTTCCTTTTCTTTTTCATTCAGTTTCATATCTATGATATTGCCGTCCGACTTTGCTCGACTCTCTCGCCGTACACGCACACAGCCATAAGTCTAATTTCGATCAAGCACTACGCCAGCACGCTGAGCGCAGAAATACGTAGTTGTCAAGGTAAAGGAAAAAGGTATAATATAAGGAAATTTTCAAGGCGCGAAAGCACCGGGGAGCGTACGCGAAGCTTCGATGCGAATTCAAGCGAGAACAATATACGCGACGGAGAAGGAATCAGCGGGGCTAATTACCTGCGCAATATTAAACTTTTCTTCGGTCTAGTATCTTGCATCTATATATGGCTGATACTGATATCCAAATTCAAAGTCCAGTCACGACCCAATTTTCCATGGTAATGCTCGAGCTTTTCATGCAAATAAAATATTCCAGCCATCCCATCGACGACCGACGTTATCGACGATGAGCGCGACATTTGCTCCGGCTCTCGTGTACTCAGTTTAATTTGTTATCAAGACTTTCATTATTTATCGTATCCTGAGTGCTCGACGTTTCAATTGATTCAAAGATTTAATCTGATTTATAATTGCCTCTACGTAAAATGTAAGTGACACGTAGCCATATTGTTTTTAACAAAAAAATTATCATTCCCATTTTCAGTCTGGATATTATTTTTTACCCCCCTCTACTTACTTTGTCTTTTCTTTTTTTTTTTTATTACCTCCAAACCCTTGTCACCCTCGTTTTCCTCGCCGATCGACACACCGCCGTGACACGTCCTATATTAACCATGCTACCGGCTATACCCTTATCAATCGATATCTACGGTTTTACGTTTTCAATTGGCGATTAAATCAAAAGCTGCCTCTTTATTTCACTACTCGCTTCTTTTTCTTTCTGTATGTATAGCCACGTACCAATATGGCGACTGACTTTTTGTTACGTTAATTTCGACCCAGTTTTTCCTGGAGATCGTCGACGTGCAACCCATCCTTTCGTCCTCGGCGATTTAATTCTATTTCATTTCGTTTTGAATAAAAGAGCACCGCGATGTAAAGCAAATCGTAATATCCAAAGCTCCCGCGCATATAACAGGAGGTAACGACCCAAGAGGATTTGTGGATTCACCCGTAGGAAAAACATATTATGTCACAATAGCTAGAATGATTTCGGTGCCACTAATTCACGCCAGACCTACCAAACCTGAGAAACCCGTGGCTGTTGCGGGAGGAATCTCGTTAAAATTTAAAGGGCCTTAAGGTACCCCATTAATTCGTCCCTGTCTACTTCGTCAAAGCGACCACCATGCCCTTGCGCGTCATATTTTCTCGTGCAAAATATGCGCGAATTCGCAATTTCAATTTTTCTTCATGTTCGCGGGACACGTCTGTTGTCTGCGATAAAGGAGGCTTCATGTACAACTATACATGGACTTTTGTGTTGTGTTTGTGTGTGTGTGTGTGTGTATATATATATATGGTGTGTATGTCGTACACGTGCTGTGCGGTTCAACCTTAAAGCCACTATCTCCAACACAAAACCGAAGGCAAACTTAATTATACCACCTTGCGGCGAGAACCCATCTGTACACGTTTGCTTGTCTCGTTTCACCTTGCGTAGCTCCCTTTACTTTGCTTCTTCACTTCCCGTTTCCTTACTTCGGGCGTGGTGCGGATCCCGCGAGAGAATTTCCATTTTCTCAACGACGCAACCGATTCGACGAAATTGTCTATGGAAATTTTGGGCTCGCCCGAAGAAACACGCCATTCGCGAACGGAATGATTTTAGTAGACACCCTTTACGCGTGACACCGTACTGTCGTAGGGGAACCCCAAATTTCAGGGATACCAACCATATAAGTTTTCCGTGATTCTACTTAAGCATCGTGGAAGCTGGATAATTTTTGTGATTTCATTCTCACGTATGACGTAAGTCAATTTTTTATTGACTATTAAATTCCTTTCTTCGTTCTCCCTTCTTATACTTCTCTTTTCATCCCTTCAGTAAAAATAATACGTATCAGGTTTTGCCGAAGTTTCCTTGGTGGCATCGTTGTCGCTTCGTTCGGATTGTGATTGGCTGTCGATGTCGTCGGGAAAAAAAATAAATATTTTCCGACTTAGAGAGTGCGTGCATCATTTGAGAAAATGACATTAATCGAGCAAACAGGCTGTGGTCGATTTGGAAAATCGAATTTGAGAAACGACACGCGTTTAACTGACCACGAGCGAAATCGTCGTATTCTTCGTCATTGACTGTGAAAATGTTCTGACTGTCCCGGTGAAACGCGTGCCAAGTCATACATACCAACGAGGTACAATCTGATTTTCTGTTCGCGAGAGTCAAGCGTACCAGAAGGAGAGGATGTAAGAGAAAGAAGGAGAGAAAGGGCTTGGAAAAAAAGGTCAAGAAGAAGAAAGGGGGTGAAAGAGGAAATTGTTGAAAAAAGAAAATATTTAGAATGTCAACACTGGTTTTTGAGACCACGGAATGATTAACCTTGCGAGATGAGCGCGTTCCCAGGAGGCTCGTTTCGGGACGAAGACACGTCCTAGTGAATGAGAGCAGGAGCCTCGTAAAGCTACCGAATTTAAAGGACGTTCAAGTACGAGAGACGAGACGTAGTCTAGGACCTACGCAGGATCGTATGCGTATACGGCCCTGCGGTCGTGTGCAGGCCTTCTGTGTCCTTTTCCCTGAAGGCTTTACGATCCATTAAAGTCCTGACGAGTGGAAACCGATGAGAGGTCGTTGAGCTGGTCTTGCGAAACCATAAAAAACTCTGATACCTTATATACTTATATATATGGCACAAAAGTAATTGGGTACACAAAATGTCTGTGGAAATGGGAACCGTGGAAAATGGCACTGAGCACTTTTGAAAATGGGTTCCACGTTACGTTCCAGCTTACTTAGACTTCAGCCATGTGATACCTCAGAGTCGTTGCTCTACTTCGTACTTGTCTAACTTCGGTATAGTCAGCTGTTCTCAAATGGCTTCTACACGAGATACAGGAATATCTTGTGCAAGCTCACGTTCCCTTCTTCCATCTTACACAGTAAAGACATTCCACTTGATCTCGTGAGGTTGCTCCTTTGTCTTGCGATGCCACGTCATTGTTCCCATCTCGACCGCTTGCTTGACTTGGCTGTTACAATTCGACTTTTCTTTCGCAGCCTCCGACCTCGACTGCATAAGGGCCCTCTTCAATGAGAAGGAAAAGGAGCTCTCACTGGCCGTGGCGAAGGTCGAGGAACTTACTAGACAGCTGGAGGAGCTTCGGGGTCGACATAACAATGGCGCCGGGCATCTTACCACACCGGCCAGCGCAGAGCTTGAGAAACTTCGCAGGGAGCTTATGGTACGTCGATAATTTTATTTATCGCTGTTGTTGCTGCTAAAGGTTTAATGGCGATTGTGAGACTTTTTGTAATCCTCTCTTCGATTTGTTTTAGTATCGCAACAAAATGAACGAGCAACAAAATCAGGTCGTCTCGCAGCAGCGGCTCGCGCTGGTTCAGAGACAGGCGGAGATGGCTTCCATAGACGCCAGGATAGCTCAGCTTCAGGGACGCCTTCAGAGGAAACGAGCACTCAATCAGAGACTCAGCCAGCAATTGGGTTCGTCTAATCGGACTGCGAATAATCCAGCATTCGCCGATTCGAAATTGGACTTTAATAATAGTGGCAAGTCTAGGCCTGCTGGGAATATAGCTGCCATCGAACCCTATTCGCATATACCTAACGATAATGACTTCACTTTGAATAAAAATGATCCCAAGTATCAAACTTTACCGTACAATACAAAGTTCACAGTGAACTTTAAAGCTGCTGAGGATGACGTTAATAAGAACAAGATTCAGCACAGTGCCAGCGCGTCCCAGATTGGTCAAAGGTCGTTTCAGCAATTTGGACATCAGATAGCACACAGTCAGTCTCAGTCACATATTCAGGGTACGTTGTTATTGCTTCTTTCTTTTTGTATTCTGAGACATTGTAGAACTTCATTGAACAATATGTTATTTCGACGTGTTTAGGTCAGTCACAGCTTCTTGGGGCAAATCAGCAGCAGACCAGTCCTCAGGGCTTTGTTGGACAGGCGGGAAACGTTCTGTCCACAAATAACAATGGGAACAATAACAACAATAACAACAACAACAACAACGGGCATAATTATCCTCAGGAGACTCAACAGAATTTACGACTTCATGGACACCAGCAGCACAATACTCAACAGAAACAGCACAGCTCCACCAATTCGTCAAACTCAAGTCTCGCCAGCGGGCTATCCATAACTCAGAACCAGAATCATCGAAATCTTCAAACGCACCAGAAACCAGTTTCGAGTGTCGCGCCGAGTTTTCCTGTAAAGTCACCAATCTATCAAACTTCCTCGACGAAGATCCATCCGGTGATGCCTCAGACACTTAGTTTAATAGGCCGGGGGCATTCGGGCACTCAGGGATACACGGGTTTAAACAGTCAAAGCAACGGGCCACAAGGTTCTCAGGGTGTTCAGGGAAATCTGGTTCCTCAAGAGCAAGGATTCGCTCTCAGGCATAATTTCCCAGGAATGGGCAATCAGCATGCGACGCAGAGTGGAAGTCAGGTGGCTACGGGGACCAGCTATCAAACGCAAATTCCAGGAAATCTACAACACAATCCATCTCACATGGGTCAAAATTCAAACTTTACTGGTTACACAGCGCACGGCTATAATCAAACACAATCAGGGTTGAATCCTGGAAACCAGGGTGTTGAATCATCAAACGATAGAGTCAAATTTGAATCCAAATCGGAGAAGTATGAACATCTCTTGCCAGGAAAGCACGAACAGTCGCGTTACGATCAAAATCTAATGAAGTATGACAATCAACATGGAAAATATGATCAGAACAATCAGCAATCAAAGCATGAACAGTCTTCTGGAAAGCATGAGCCAATTTCTGGAAAGTATGAAAACCAAATGAAACACGATTTACATGGGAAGTTTGATCATACTCAAAAATATGAACATCCACAGTTCAAGCACGAACATCAGACCACGAAGTACGATCACAATCAACAGTTCAAACACGAGCCAATGAAGTACGAGAGTGCTGGAACTCAGCAATTCAAACAAGACCAAGTCAAGTACGATCAGAATCAAACAAAGTTGGATCATCTCACTGGGAAGTACGAGCAAGGTTTAGGTATCAAACACGATCACGGTGTTAAGTTCGAACCACCTGGCAAACTTCCCGACAAGCCATACGAATTCGAGAGGCTGAAAGATATCGACAGGAAACCCATGGGCTTTGTAGAAGCTAAGGGCGAGGATAAAACAAAACCAGCACTGCCGCCTAAACCAAGTAAACCAAATCCACCGCCAAGGTTAACGCATCATGAGAAAATTGAAATAAATTCCGACGTAACGAGCGACGGAAAAGCCAGCATCACCGTGGGATCCAGGTACTCTAAGTTATTTATTGACTTAAGTCTCTTCTACAACTTTAGCACAATTAGTCTCTTTGCTCGTTACTCTTTGAATCTCTACTCGGTTAGTTAGCAGAATGTCCCGACGTACTAACTCCCTTTTTAACGTTATCCGTAAGGAGAATACAATTTTTGTTTGAACATTCGAAATTCTCTACTCAGTGGGGAGTCCAATTAAAATCTGTATTAAGGTCGAGTTTCCATTTGGACACGTGGTAAAGGGCGGCGGGGTCCCGTAAGCATTGCTCGTAGTTTGCCTACTCTGCACGAAAAGCTCTTTCTAATTGCGTGTCAGGTGAAAAAGGAAATTACTCTGTCAACAGCAAGTCCCGCGGCAACGTACTCCGGATAGCATAGCCGGCGTACCTGAACTATGTGTCTATGTAGCTATAGTGATTCTCGAGGATCGCTTGACGCTCCTCCTAAGAGAATCACAAAACGATTACCGGGTTAATTATAAATGTTAATTAGTCCGCGATCGATTTGGCGAGTGAATCGCAGCCTGTCGCGAATAATGCACACAGAAATAGAACTCGGCTATGGCCGAAAGGGAGACAACAGCCACGCACTTTAGTGCGCGTGAACTCTCTGATTGATAGGGATCGCCTAGTAGTGCGTTGAGCTCTAGAGACGTCGCGATTCTCCGACTTATCCTTTTATCTTTTCGCCAAGAACGCCCGCGGAATTTTACGGCTGCGTCTTCGACGTCTCCCACAAATAGATTTCCTCTCTGTCGATATCTACGTGTTCCCAGAGGATTCAGTTTTTTACAAGCCTTTCCGTATTACCTTTCAGACTCGAGAAGGAAGAGGAGATTCCTCCTATACCGACATCAGAGCCACCGGAATCTCCAACGGAAACGCAAATTGGTACTCATCAAATTATAAAGGCACGACCCTTGACCCTGAAGAAGGCTCCACTTTCGGAGCAACCCAAGCTACGTTACGCTAAGTCAAATGTCCACGTGTCCATAAATCGACGGATTGAGATGCCCCCGGCCTTCCTCTTCCCCGAGACTGAGATACCAGCCGACCTCATGCAAACGGAACAGCAACAGCAACAGATTAGTGAATCTACGGATATTGGCTGCAAGAAGCCGACTTCCGTAGGAAATCTGATCGACGATGGGAACGAGAAACTCGAGGATTCCGATATCGTCGATGCTCTGAACGTTATAAATATCGAGGACAAGCTCAAGGCAAAGGTCGACACCGAACGTAGACCGGAATTCGACGGGGATGGCAAGACGGATGTTATCAGAAGGAAGAAGGGAAACCTTAAATCAACTACAGGGAAGGCTAATCTTTCTAGAAGAGTCTCCTTCGATCCTTTGGCACTACTCCTAGATGCGAGTCTTGAGGGTGAGTTGGAGCTCGTGAAGAAGACTGCTAAGGAGGTGGCCAATCCTAGTTCAGCCAATGACGAGGGCATTACCGCTCTGCATAATGCAATCTGTGCTGGACACTTGGAGATAGTGAAATTCTTAGTTGAGTTTGGTTGCGACGTTAACGCACAGGACAGTGACGGATGGTGAGTTCCGTTTGTAATTTAATGTAAGAGGAATATTTAAATTAAGAATTTTTTGTAATATAAAGATAATAACATTTATTAGGACGCCTCTACACTGCGCTGCCAGTTGTAACAATCTTGCCATGGTGAGGTTCCTAGTGGAACATGGTGCCTGTATCTTTGCTACGACACTGTCGGACCACGAGACCGCAGCGGAAAAGTGCGAGGAGGATGAAGAGGGCTTCGACGGTTGCTCTGAGTATTTGTATAGTAAGTCCAGGATCTTTCTTTGTCCTCTTCTAATTGGTTGGAATAAAGCCAGCTTCTCTTCCGGGTTCTCGTCTACCTTCAGACACAGCAGTGTTAACGTACCCAGCCAAGGATGTGTAATTGGTTCAATTAAAAGCACCATTTTTCTTGTTTCTCACTTGACACAGGTGTTCAAGAGAAACTGGGCATTATGAACAATGGGCAAGTGTTCGCCGTTTTTGATTATGAGGCTCAACACACTGACGAGCTTACCTTGAAAAATGGCGACTCCCTGGTCGTCCTCAGGAAGGGTGACGACAACGAGAGGGAATGGTGGTGGAGTAAATTGGGACACAGGGAGGGTTACGTGCCCAGAAATTTATTAGGGGTAAGTTCATAGCCTAATGAATTTGAGATAGATAATTCACTGAGACCACTAACGATAATTATATTGATCTTTGACTCTTACAGTTATATCCAAGAGTGCAGCCAGCGAAAGCGGACTAATTTTAAGAGAATTTGATATCTGCAAGAGATTCGTAATATCGAAACATTTATCACCACAGTATTCAATTTGCAGCTTTATCGTTAGGTATCGTAGGACATTGTAATAATATAAATGTTATTTTATTTAAACGCGCGTCTCGGGCGTCGTGAAACGGATATCGACACGAACTACTCCTTCGGGCATTTCCGGTGCCACGAACGATCTTACGGTAATATTTTTCTCTGTATTACGTACAAAGGCAGAAAGTGTTTCAATGACGATCATTTGCGAGACACGTGATTCTCGCATTTGTCCCCTCCTTACTTTTCCCTATCTTCATTCTCACTCCTATTCCGATTTTCCGCCCCACAAGTGTCCCTCTTAAGTAAATAGAATACACTTAATTTCTCAACAGGGTCTCGAAATTGCTCGATTTTATATTTATAGAAGATCCCACTCACAGTTGCATTATGCTCTTTACTGCTCTTTAATCATGAACGACAATGGCAAGTTTCTCTTATTTTATTATTTTAAGTTCTCTTCCTGCCGTCACTCGCCATCTTTATTCGTAACATTTGGATGAAGCGGCTAGATCTAATTTTCTACTTCGCGTCAGTGAAGCTGAGATTACGTATTAGATATTTCTCCATATACATATATTTTTTTGGAATCATGTTTTTATCTCGTTTTCTTTATTTTTCTTTTTCTTTTTAAATTTTAATGCGTCCTCATGCTGGAGGTACGAGGCGTAAAGATATGTACTTATTATTCGGATTTGTTTCACCTAAATGCTTTAAGTTTAGATGAAGTCAAATTTTGTTTCTTACGATGAATCTTGTTAAGTTTTTGTCTCCTTATCACACTCAACGTACGTTTCGTGCGTACACAGACACACACGTTCATTTTTCTGTCGCCTGAAATTTTCGAAATCCTATGGTCTCTTTGGATTTTGAAAATGTTCCTAAGAAGTGTATAATCTAAGCTTGCCAATATACATATATATATAAAATTATATAAAAGATATATGTATACATATGTATTAATATTTTTAAATTTTATCTGGGCCACGCGTTGACGACCCAAGAATCTCTGATGAATTTGGCGACACGCAGGTTTACTTGATTGCGCGATTAAATTGGCTAAGAATAACGTAGGACAAGGTAGCGTTGAAATAAATAGAAAAGATGCTATTTATATCGTTAATAGTGCAAAACGATGAATATTACATTCACGCAGATAGGCATTGGCGCTCATTAATTGCACGCGCCTACTGCGTATTACATTATTATCGCATATGCATAGTGTGTGACGTGGTAGTTGTTAAAGTTACACCATGACGGGCTTGATGGAAAAATTAAAAAAAAATATAAGAGGAAGATACTTGAGACGATAACTGATAAATGAAATATGTGCCTTTAAAAGTAATAATGAAAATATTATGTAAAAGATTGCACGATATATTATGAAAGGAAATAAATTGTTTTTAATAAAGCAGGTGTTTTTTTCGTTTAATGACCAATATTATTATTGTAGTGAAGCACTCTCAATAAATAGACTTATACGTTGGATAATTGTGATTAAAAAAAATCATTGACATGTATCTCAATATTTTTCTGAAACATCGAATGGATACAAAATATGTTCAACTTGTTTCAGAATTAGCCTACTTAACGTGTCCAAATGCGTATCGTCATCATTTTTTAAAATCAATCTAGTTTTCACGTTAGTTTTTGACTTTTCAGAAATATATTTCTAACTTGGCTCCATTACTGAACGCAGGGGTAGGGTTAGAGTTTTAAAAAGTGATGTCACGAAGGAACTAAGGAATAAGCAAACGATTAGAAATCACTGTTTATTTATTTATTCAGCAAAAGCATAACTTACTAATACGAACAAACGTAATGGCAAACGATGGATTGAAATAGGAATCCTAAATTTAATCATACTAATCTAAAGATAATAATTTTAATAATAATAATAATAATAATAATAATAGACGATCTTACAAACTATACAACTTTGTATCGGTTACAATGCCGATTTAAGAGTAGTGTTTCGGTCTAAAATCGTAACCACACCGGGACTTCTCGCGTGCATGTATATTAAGTCATAAAATAGGTTCGTGTCTTTGTGTACATTGAATAATAATTATAGTATATATAAGCTCTCACACTGGACCTGAGATTTTTTTTGTACGAGCGTCATACAATAGTCTCTATGGCAGTTGAAAAACCCATCACCATACTAAAAATTAGTTTTGATTCGAGAAAATATTATTAACCCGTCAATCAGCGTCAACGTTATTATATAACGCGTTGAAATAACAATTAATTACTGAATACTAGTAAGTGATACATCATTTAAGAATAAAGCTCATTCGCTCAATTAATTTGAAGCTTTTACAAGATTTTACAATAACAACAAATCTCGGTTACTAAGCGGATCTAGAGAGTCAACATCAAAATTTGACTCACCAACGTCTCACGTACATAATAAAATATATATCCACCTTTCAGTATAATATATATTAACATATATAATGTATATGTAGATGAATTAATGTTCTTATGATATATAATCGTCAACTAAAAACAATTCAGTTGGATCTCAACAGCTTTTGTGATATTTACGTCATTTTTCTGAAGCCTGGGCTTCCCTTAACAGTTGTGAACAGAATTTTACATCCTCACAATCACCTTGCATAGTCTCCAATCTAGACAAGAGAAAACATAAACGATATACAGAGTTTATGAAATTGATCATTTTAGGTTGAACAATTTTTTGTTATGCTAGTTTAATTTGTTTTCCGAAGAAAAACTAAAAGATAACGTACTTCTTTGCAAATGCTTCCAAGGTTGATGGAGCGAAGGAACCATTTTTTAGTGCTTGCGAACAAAAACGTGACAGAGTTTTGAAACAGTTGCGCCTTGTATTGTCTAATCCTTGTCGCTCCCATTCCGGTAGATCCTTAGTGATATTCCATGCAGCGAATACATATTGCATTACAGATGTCCAGTGCTGGGATTCAACAAGTCTCGATCCTTGCTCCATCACAGCTTTCTGAATTGGAAAGACAAAATATTGTATTGATCCTTCATCAATTTACAGTCTGTATTAGACTATGGAATAACGGTAAGTGAAACCTTTTGGACGACCAACAAGAAGCTCGCACGAAACAGAAAGAATTATATCAAAGAATGTTCTGTTCAATACTTATTATTATCGACTCGTACTTGAAAAACATCCAGATGAATGTAGGATCGGCTGTACGCTGATTCATCGATGTTGGATGATACGAGACTTGCATAAATATTTTGACGCAGTGTACTGAGCCTCTCGCGCAGTGGTTGAATATCGGCTACAGGCATTTTCTTTAAGAGGAAATCGTGTAATTTTTGAACCGCAGGTAATTTGCCATCTTCTTGAATAGTGACCAATTCCATGATCATTTTTACTAGTTGATCGTGACTGAGACCTCTTAAACCATTCATTAGAGATCCATTGAACTGTTTTTGGATGCCATTGCTCTCAATAAGCTTTTCTTGATCGATTGGCTGCTTTTTCTTCTTTTCTGGTGTTGTTAATTGAGGCTCGTTTATGTCACCCAATAGTAATCTTTTTCTAGGAGTACTTCTCAGAGTCATACTGGTCTTGGATGGACTCTTCACTGGAGTACGGTCTCTGGAACTTAAGCTGTTACCAGTCGTGTTATATGTTCTTTTTATTTAGAATTGGATAATTTCAGATTATTACTTAATCTTACCTAAAAAGACTATCACGCTTACGAGCATCTAAATCTGGGGACCAAACTATGGTTCTGCGACGACGGCCACGTTTTTGTATAACTAACTCGTCAGGACTTGGAGCTGGACTCCAGGAATCAACACTGTATCTGCTGTTAGCGAGATTGTCCATAGCATTCATTTCTCCTGGTAACGTTTCTCCTATTTAGATATAATGTGATGAATAACTTGGATACAGTAAAATTAAAGAGGAAGGTCAATATTACCTGGCGACACTGTAATACTGGTTCTGTCAGGAATTACTGCTAGAGCTTGACGGTTTGACCTTCTACGTGGAACATCTGGTCTACGTAGAAAATCTCTGGTCGGAGTATTCATGGCCTAAAATGAACAAAAAAGTTCACATTACAGTGAAAACACCTCGCAGACTATATGAATTATAATTTTGAAACAGCAAGTTCGATTGTAAACTAAGAAGATGTTATTGAATAATCGACAATATTGAAATAAAATAATTTTCTTCTTAGAAATGTAATATAAAATTTTACATTAACGAAGTTTCAACTTTGAGTATATAAATCACTAAGCAGTACGTATTTTTGAGTATCGAACGACGCTGATATCTCGCGTGGCAGACGTTAAAAAAATCAACAGAATTATCTAATTAATTCACTGAAAGCTCGACATACCGTGATATACTTATATTATGCGATAATCATAGATTAATTAAACACCATATACGTTAAACAAAATTTCGGAGGAACAACCGAAAATCAAGCTAAAGAAAGCGTCGTGAACGGCAAAGTGCAACAAAAAGGATGGTGGGTTTCGGTTAGGCGCGGTATTCCGCTTTTCGCGCGAATTCTACGTGTTTATGTGTTATCATTGGTTCAACTTGATGAAAACTTACATCTAACAATATTCTCATTGGTTGGAAAAAGGTTCTTGATCTGTCAGTTTCGTTAACCGTTTTCTTTCGCGAATGCTTTTCAGTTGGTAAGAGAATCATGAATTACCACTGAGCAAGAAGGCTAAACCGGTTATCTTTCAGAAACCGGTTCGCTACAACATCCACCTGAAATCATTGACTTTCACCACCTCAGTGAAGTTAGCCGGACAACTTTAAATTTTTAACTTTTTATCATACCTAATCGATTGGTGGTCAGTGGTGCTCTAATTAAAACATTTGGTGGTCAGTCATTCTTTTATAATCAAGTAATGAAAATTAGACCGTGAAGTTAGCCGAAAAATTTTTTTTCAACGAATTAAGTTTTTCCGGTGCTCAATCGATGCATAATCATTTGGTGGTAACGAGTATCATAATTAAAACGTTTAGTGGTCGTTAGTTTTCGTACAAAATTAAAAAACCGATGCAGTTTAGCTGGACTAAATATGGGTATATGAACAAACATTTACAGTCGATAAAACAGATATTACTGAACAGATTGTCCTTTCGAAAGAATTAATCAATGCAAGAACGCTAGCCGATAATTGTTAGTCTAATTAAAACATTTGGTGGTCATCAATTAATGCATGAGATATGAATAATCATACCTCCGCTGCACAGCGAGCAACAAACGCTGTGATTGGCTGAGGATTGGATACAGGGGTATCGCATCGAAACATATTTTACGTGATAAAACTTATAATTCTAAACCGATCTCGCTCGGCAAGGTCCCATTCGAAGCAGAAACTCTAGCCGATGATTGGTAGTCTAATTAAAACATCTGGTAGTCATCAGTTAATGTACGAGGTATGAATAATTATACCTCCGCTGCACGCCGAGCATCAAATGCTGTGACTGGCTGTGAAATGGTTATGGGACATTCAACAGTTCTTTACAATACAATAACTTCGTATTTCTGTGATAACTCGAACGTTTTTATTGCTCTAACAAGGGGAGGCTACGATGCATAGGTCACTGATTCGATCCATCTTTGGTACACGTGTAGGTCACGACTAGGAGTATAATAGGTGCAAGTAGTAAGGTGCGCTTCTCAGCCGTTTCTAAAATGCTCTACAAATTTAGCAGTTTTATCTTATCTTTATTTTTCATTTAATAGAAAAATCTTTGAAAAAATGTTCTATTAATCTTCTCCCTATATGTCGGTAAAAAGAACTGTACTAACAAATGATGTCAGAATTTTGGTTTGAGTCTTGGATAAGTTCATCTAGGGACTTTTGTTTTAAAACATTATTGGATTTGACAAGCGGCCAAATCGTTGGCCATATTTCTAGTAGTACTAGACATCGTGTCGCGATAGTATTGCGGTCGTAATTATCCTAAAAACTTCGTAAAGTTTTCTACAAGAGCGAATTGTAAGTAAAGGAACTTTTAATGATTGAATTTATCTAATATTATTTATTTTTTAATGGTTCTAATATCGAAATGATGAAGCCTTTGAGCTTGCGAATTGTTTATGCTTGATCGACTCGATGAACGAAGCAATGGTCGCAGTAGACCATCGACGTTCCAAAAATCAATAATCCCCTTTTATAATTATTTAATGAGAAATAAAAGCGTTTGAGCAACCATATCAGTCTTACGTACTTACATTTATTTTTTGCAATTTTCAAGAATTACTTGGACCCGTAGACATAACACTTGTAAGGCAAATTTCCATTTTATACTTTGTCTTCTTTTCTTTTTCTCTCCTCGATTGTCGTTTTACGTTCGGGCTGAGAATCAATGAAATATATTTTATTTTTTTCGAAATATTTTTGTTACATTGATTGCATTGCGTTAGGGGTGCTTGTATACACCACTATTATACATACTTCAATCTGTATCATATCTGTGATTGTTAGGGTTCAAAAATGGATGCTGAATGAATTTTTCATAATTTATTGTTTAAGCATTGTACCTTATAAATCCTGATACTGATGTTGTATGATATGAAAAAGTTGCAGAGATGTTTTCTCAAGAAATAATGTGTTCTTGACATTGGAAGAAAATGCTATGGTACCTATCATCAATAGGAATTAATGGCAAAGTATAAAACACTATTTACTCGGTGTTTAACTTAAATCTTTGCAAAATTATTATTGATTTTATGAATTATCATTAATCCAATATTGAGAACATGGCGACATGATATTCACAATGCAAAATTTGTTGCTGTGCCAAATCGCACTATTAAAAATTTATTTACTCATTAAGCTATTACTGTGCAACATCGAATGCTATTGAAATGTCTATTAGTAAATCCGAAATGACTTACTGTAGAAATTGATATAACTATAATAATTTCTATTAGCATTGGTCTCGTTTATGTAATGGATCATTTACATTGCATAAAATTATAAGTAGTTATAAGAACATACATACGTTTATGTATTAAATTTAGATATATATATATATGTTTATGCTTTAAACTTGGACGAACCACCATTAACTTACAATTACTCTTATGATGCGATGCTCATTTGAACGCACATTTAGAGTGTTACATAACACATATAAATTCCTTAGAAAATTATTTTAGCATATACATCGATCACTCCTTCATAAGATTTATGATTTATTGAAATTTGAGAACAGTGTTGCTTAACTCAAATGCAATAATTGTTCTGTGAAAAATTTCAAACCTTATATAGTTCAGAGTAATTTAAGTTCTAGTATTGTTATTATACTCACAAAATTGTATAGTACGTACATCTAAAGTGGAATCTTATATACCAACATTTTCTCTGAACATGAAATAGCGTCCAAACGTACATCCAACACTTAAAAACTCACCGACATGCGTTAGCTAGCGTATGCTACTGTATGCCCGAGTGACAGAAGGTTTGCAATATGCAAAATTGGAACCAATGGCAAATACCGGCTGGTACCGTCACAACACCGATGCCACAACCACCAATCGGTTATCCTGCTCCAGGAGCAGATCCCATGGCAATGATGCAGGCGTATATGCAATACTATAATCAACCAGTAAGTAAAAAACAGTAACAATGCCACAAGGTTTCCTATTGTAAAAATGAAACTGAAATTGCATAACCAGCAAAAAGAAACATATTTATGCATAGGCATAAATATTCTGGGATAAAAATCATTAAATCCAATTTCATTTAATTTAAATGGATCTGATCAGATATCTATTTTGGCAAAATTGTATGGTTCGGATCAAATTCTAAGTCTCCTCAAATAAGACCAAATCTGTTCACATCTAATTGGAACGTCGTTCTAATGTTGTGCTAGATCTGACCTGATCTTACTAGATCAAATCGGATGAAATCAGATCTTATAAGATCAGGTTAGATCTAACTTAATATTAGTATGATTTTCAAATCAGGTGTGATCAGATCTGGTCGGATCTGATCAGATATAGAATCTATTGTATATGATCCAATTTTCCCAAAATGGATATCCGATCACATTTAATTAGATTAAATCAGATTAATAATTTTTTCCCGGTATTTTCGTAGCAGCGCTAGAAAGAGAAATCAAAAGGAGACTATTTAAGTATTTTTTGGATTGTGGGTATTGATAAAAATTGATAAATAAACTTTAACTAGGCGCCTAGCGGTTATACGGCGGAGCAATGGGCTGCTGCCCAGCAACAGAATTGGGTTCAATGGCAACAATGGCAGCAACAGTTCCAGCAATGGCAGACACAATACGGGGAGAAGGTACGGCCAGTTGCCAACCGCTCCCGTTTCCCCGAAATCTTGAGGAATGAATTAAAAAAAAAAAAAGAAAAAATTCAATAGAAATCAGGAATCCTTCCGATATCAGTTCTTAAATGAGAACGTCTGATTAAAGCCAGTGCAGGACATAGGCAATAATATGGACATCGTGCCTTTCCTTAAGAAGCACTTTCGGTTTTGTTCCAGTATCAAGAGACAATGAAGCAGTTGTCAACACAGGGCATGAGCACATTAGCCACTCAAGCGCCTCCATTGCCAACTATGCAACCACCGCCCCTTCCCAAAGAAGAAACCATAAAGCCCCCTTTGCCCCCAGAATCAACTGGTACTCTGTACCAATTTACCACAGTCCCCCCGCCACATCAAAACAACCTTCCGCTTTTTCCCTCTAAACAATCTGCGAGTAGCGCCGGAACCCCCGCAGCTGCTTCGAGTTACTCGCAAAATCCTCCTTTGCCATCAAATCAGCCACCTTTATCGGGTCAACCTGGTGGCGAGACTCTGTCTGCGAATAAACGCGGTATTAGTTCGATTATGGAAACTAGTAGTGCTAAAAAGTTTAAAGTCGAAGATGAACTAACCGAGGCTGAAAAAACATTTGACGCCCAGTTTAAACAGTGGGAAGAACAATTTAATAAGTGGAAACAGCAAAATGCTAATCATCCAGATAAGGTAAGTGTTTTAATAGTTTTTTGTTCACTTTCATTTTTTTATCGGAATTTAAAAAAAAACCTGATACTTATTCTCGTTAAATCTCGTTACGTTGTAGGATATACGAGATTTATTTTTATGAGATTTAATTCTCATTGCAGACTCAGTACAAGCAATATGAGGCCAAATGGACATCCTGGCGTGAGAAACTTATAGAGAGACGAGAACAGATGCGACGAAAGCGAGAACAGCAGAAGCAAGGTTCGGCTAAAACAGAGGGTGACAAAAATAAGATTCTTTCCGGTGGCGAAAAGATAATGAATATTCTGTCAAATACAGAAAATCAGGGATTGATCAACAATCTATTAGGAATAGGAAAGTCGCTTGGATTAAACACGAAGCAAGACATCTCGGCTCCAGGAGCATCTACAACGAATACTACATCCTTGGCTACTCCAGGCACAGCTTCAACGCTACAGATTCCAGGACTGGTCCAACTATCCGGCATGGCTCCACCTACTATGACAGCTGATATGACACAAGCTGCCTGGGCTGCACAACAATGGGCTGCGCAATACAACGCAGGATTAAATATGAACAACTTCTCGAATATACAAGCAATGACTGGTATGCCGCCACCGCCGATCGCTATGGCAATCAGTCAGATGCCAGCACCGCCGAGCAATTTCTCACAACCCCCACCAAATTTTTCTCAACCACCACCTGGTTTCGGTTCTCTGGACTCGAGACAGGCACAGGGTGCTGCATCGAGACCTCCTCAAGGCAATGCTGCAGACAAACCTGTACAACCCTTCGGACATGATGATGATGATAAAAGGGATAGTTTTACTGGTGGATCAAATGACCGTTTTGGAACTGATGGGCAACGTTTTGGGTCTAATGACAGATCTGGCGGACGCGATAATCAATTTGGTGGAGGAAATGATCATTTTGGCAGAGATGGATCAAGCAATGATTTTTCAAATACTGATCGTAATTCGGGAAATCAATTCTCTTCAAGATACGATCAACTTGGACGTGACAATCGAGACTTTGATTCTAATGATCGTTCAAACAATCAATTTAGGCTTGACGATCGTTTTGGTTCACGGAATGATCGGTTCGGCCGAGATAATGATCGTTTCGGGTCAAATGATAAAGGAGATATTGGCAATGACCGTTTTAACAGAGATGCTGGAAGATTTGGTGATCAAACTAATCGTTTTTCAACCGACAAAGATAACTTTGGTGCAGGAAGTGATCACTTTGGATCGAATAATGATAGATTCGGTAGACTCAGTATGGATCGATTCGATCAGAGAGACTTACCTGATAATAGGCGTGACAACTTTGGTAACAATCCTCGAGGATTTAATAGAGGTGGTAATCAGTTTGACGCTACAGATGAAATAGCACCGGAATTGAAGAAACTTATGGAGAAACGTAGAGCGGCAATGGATGTGTTTAAGCCTAGAGATAGCATTTTGAGCTCCGACTCTAGTATTGGCGTAGGTTCGCTTAGTGAAAGTTTCAAAAAAATTACTGGGGATTCACCATTCGCTTCAAGAAGTTCAAGTGATTTTGGATCACGAGATAACATAGGCATGAGAGGCCCCGACAATTTTTCAGGACGTGGAATGGGTTTATTTGGTCCTCGTGGACAAGAAGACTTTAGGTCACGTGGACCAGGAGATTTCGGACCTCGGGGTTCGAATGACTTTGGAAATAGTCTTTCTGATTTTGGTTCTCGTGGTCTTGGAGATTTTGGAGGCAGGCCTACAAATTTTGAACCAAGAGGAATGAGAGGGTCAGAATTTGGACCACCACGTCCTGACTTTGGTAATTCTAGGAATGATATACCATTTGGTCCCCGTGGTCCACGGCCTGACTTTTTGCCTCAAGATAGAGAGGGGCCTAATCTTCAACAACCTGATAATATGGCCTCTAATAATCCTACTCTGGGACAGTCGCAAGGTCATCCGGAATCTATGGGCGGAAACGTGGAGCAGAATCTAAAGAGAGATGAAGGATCTGAATGCAGAAATATGGATAAAGATGGCGAACGGGATATTCCACCGTTGGAAAGACCACCGTGGATGGATGTTAAATTTCCTGACGACCATGCGGATGAGAAGCATAATCCTTGTGAACTAAATCCCGTTAATGAAAGTGTCCCAATAAAGAGTCGGGAATCGATGAATCCATCAGAAACTGTAATGACGGGAGAACATTTAGAAAATAAGGAACCTGAAAAATCCGAGACAGATGATATTGTGAAAAAGTCGGATGTCCTACCTTTTATGGGAGAAAATGATCCTAAACCTGAAGATTTGAATATGGAACCACCACCGGAACTACCTAATTTAGGTCCAATAACTGAAAGATTTAATCCACCACCGTTTGATAGTAATATGGGTCCTATACGACCAGATGCTGGAATGTTTGGACCAAGAGGTCCCTTCGATGGACCTTTTGGACCAAGAAATATGCCATTTAGACCCAGAGGACCAATGCCGTTTGGTCCTAGAGATACCGACGTCCGATTTCCACCGTTTGGACCAAGAGCAATGAATAATGGTCAATTTGATAATCTGAACCCAGGACCGTTTGGTCCGAGAGGATCAACCGATGTACCATTTGCAGCTCGAAATCCTAATGAGGGACAATTTGCAATTAGATCGCCCTTTGGTCCGCGAGGGTTAAATGATGGACCATTCAGACCGCGGGGGTCAGATAATTTCGGCCCCAGTGGTCCAATCGAAGGACCAAGAGCAGGGATTCCTTCCCTCATGGGACTGAAAATTGATGAGCCTAGACTTACTGATCTGAATAAAATTCCAAGTCAAGCAACCAATGACTATGAGCCAAATGTTCCACATGATCTTAATCGACCGCCAGTTAGACACTGTGACGTAGATCAACGGCTACCTTTCGCTCCTGCAAACATGGATCAACGATCACAATTCCCACAGGATAACGTTGACTTTGATAGGAGATCCTTACCAGGGCCAAATATGCCCAACAGAGATTCTCCGTTCGGTCTAGGAGGTCCAGATTGGAGATCTCCCTTTGCACCAAGTAGACCTAACTTAGACAGACAATTTGGAAAGGATGTGGATGACAGACAATTAGGCTATCCAAATATGGCAGGAGGTGGTCAGAGACCATCGATGCTTGGTCCAAACGATCTTGGTCCTGGGTCTGAATTAAGATCTTATGTTGGGCAAGGCAGACCAGGAAGACTCTTACCAGAAGATCACAGTAGAAGAGACATGGGTGGCAGACCCATGATGGGCGACTTGAGGGTCGGTTCTATCGATTCTTTTTCAGGACCAGATAATACAAGCTTCAGTTCAAGGCCATTTGCAAGACGATCTGTAGACCCTCGTCGTCTACCGCCTGGAAAGGAATTCTGTATCGAGAACAAATTCAATTACAATCATGGCGGAGTTACACCTGATTCATATGCCGCAGAACACATCCCAGCAAAGGTCATAGAGTATTCCCACGTACCTCGCCCTCCAGTTCAGGATCACTTGACACCAGCCCAATGCTTTGACTATGGCCACGGTGCCTTGAAACCCGTGGTTCCTGAACATGAAATTTATTCACAGCGAGACTTCAGACATTGGGAGGAAAATGAACAAAATCTGAAAGAGTATGCTGACAGAATGAGGCCCTATGAACATGATATAAGATGGCAAGAATTACGACATTCCTCAGAACGCAGACTGGATCATCCAGTGCCTAGAGATTTCATCAGAGAGGAGCGCAGATCTTTCGACCGGGATCGTCGGCCCTACGATCGAGAGGATAACAGGAACAGAAGAGACAGGGATGACTTCCGAGATCGTCCACGAGACGACAGGACATGGGATCATCGTGATCGTGAGAGAGAACGTGAAGATCGTTTTAGAAAGGAAAGAAGCATAAGCAAAGGTAATCAGCATATAGGGAAATTACAGTATCATTTTTTGAAACTGAGATTTCTATTTTTTTTTTTGACATGGAGATAAATCTACTCGGAAGATCCGTTGATTGATAATTGTCGAAGAGGGCATACGTAATTTTAATGTTTTTCTATTATTAATATTATTGATGCATACAATTTTTTAATAATTAACTTTCGTATATTTGTACACAAATATTTATACGTTACCGACTCCCGTTATTTCAATTTTATTAATTGATTTTTCATTTCCTGGAATACAGACAGGAACCGTGACAGATCTGAAAGAAATCGAAAGGATACGAGCAAAGAAAGTGGGAAAGATGAAGAGAGGTAATCATCTCATATATTGAATTCTTCACTCGACCAATAGTTGCGCATTACCAATTAAGAATTTTCGATCCTTATACGCATTAATCCCCCCCCCCCCCTGATCAAAATATTCGTTTATCGTTAATGCAATTGTGTTGAGTGAAGATGCAAAGTCGCAAATTTGTTTGTAATAACAAACAAGTAACGAGAGTATGGAATGTATGTGATTGGTATTTTTTTTGAATGTCTATGGATTTTGCTAGATCTAAAGGGAATAATAGCTGGCAGGAGTGTCCAATGAAGAGCATCGTTGAAACACCGTCTCAAGAGATCAGGTATGCCATCTTTAATATCACTTAATCATAGATCCTATTTTTCACTGAATTTTCAAATTTTCTTATTGAAATGATCACGTTAGCAAGTATTTACCTTTTTCATTATTTTCAATACACGGTCAATATGAATTTGTTATGATGAAACGAAATATCTGCGACACGAATCATGTACTTTTGCACGATCGCTCCTTTTCTCCTCCCAAGAGGAGATCAATGACATAATTTTTTTAGTGTTACCACGAAAGACAAAGTTGCATAAAATTGATAACCAAATTGTTACATTCATTCTAATACGTAGAGGGTGCATTGGCTTTTACTAAGAGAAAAGGTGCATCGCTCTACGATTGATGTAACGATTGAAGAATTCGATTTTTATACAATTTATGTCTTTACTTCGTGGTACACTTGAGAAAAAATTGCAACCATTTGAAGTATCACAAATACTTCTTTGTAATGTACTACTAACCGCAATTGCTGAAGTGCTTGTGGTTTACACGAGTACTTCTGCAGTCTTATTACGGTTTCGTAGATTACATTGAAATTTTTCGACTATCTAATCCACTCCAATGTTATCACGCTACTACGTTTGTATTTCCATATCATTGAGGCTATGAAAAGACTCATAAGATATCAATGCTATAATTACTTTATAATTACATCCGTGCGTTATCAATGCATTTTATAGATAAGGAAATGATTTAAAATCTTTTAGTTGTAAGGAATATATTACAGTCTAATGGAACAAAGGACAATTGTGAACTATCGAAATTTTTCGCAAACCCTGCCTTTTTTCTAAGCACTATATCCGCGTCAGCTTTGCCTCTGAATCTTTGACGCACGTGTGACATGCGTGAATGAAAAATCACATACGTTTTCTCATTATAAGTGGCCGACAGTTATAATACTCTGTCAATTATTCCTCGTCGCTTGTATGGTTTTACTCTAATTTCATTTCTAGGCTTGTATAGAGATCATTCGATGTCGAAGCCAATTAGAAATGAAATCGTTACTTTGCTTTTAATACGTGGAACACGTTCGATTTAGTGAAACGTATTTTTTTTGTTTTTATTATAGTGTCGAATAAATTGTGATTTTTTATAGCGGCGATTATTTTGTTACAGTGTTCCAGAAAGCACCAATGACTCGGTCGAAGTTGCACCGAAGGCCCTGGAGATGCCAAAACTTCCAAATTACACGATGGTCGACGATCTGCTCTGCCCACCTGGTCGACAAAATAGACCGCCGAAAATAGCAATAATATTGAGAGGACCACCTGGTAGTGGAAAATCATTTGTGGCCAAACTTATAAAGGTAAGCCAGAGAAAAATCGTTTAACCGATTTTTATAATTTAGATATTTGTATTTTGTAGGATAAGGAAGTCGAACAGGGTGGATCGGCTCCGAGAATTCTCAGTCTTGATGATTATTTCCTTGTTGAGAAAGAAATTGAGTCTAAAGATGATAATGGGAAGAAAGTCACAGTCAAGGTAAAGATTTTTATAATAGTCTAAGTTTTTCAATTGAATGAAAATAAATTCGTTATAACAATATTGTGAAATAGGAAATGGTTTACGAGTACGAGGAGGGAATGGAACAAAGTTATTTAGCGTCCCTTATAAAAGCGTTTAAGAAGAACGTAACTGATGGATTTTTCAACTTCATCATTCTTGACTGTATTAATGAGAAGATTTCTGATTACGAGGATATGTGGACTTTTGCTAAAACCAAAGGATTCCGAGTGGGTATCTTTTTTCTTTATCTTTTTCGTATGCAAAGCAAATCATAATTAAACATTGATATTGCTGCAGGTATATGTGTGCGAAATGGAGATGGATGTACAGATTTGCTTAAAAAGAAATATCCATAATCGTACTGAGGATGAGATTAATAGAATCGTCGATTATTTTGAACCGACACCAAGTTACCATCAGAAGCTGGACGTGAATTCAATGTTACAGGAACAAGCTATCGAGGAGGTATGGTATTGTATAAAGTAAACTCAAGATAACATTAGATTATTAGGATTCTTAATAATATCAATTGTACGGTACATAGGTCCATATGGAGGACAGTCAAAACACGGAAGAAAACCCGAACCAAGCGAACGAGGATAGTCAAGATAGTCAAGAGGCAGTTGTAAGAACTATTTCACTGTCTTAAAGTCCTTCCGTGATAACAGCCAATCCAAGATAAAATTCTGAATTTCTTTTATATATTAAACAACAATCTTCCTTGATTTATAAGAAATCTAAAAATGTCAATTTCAACTGTACATACATATATAGTCAACCTATAAAAATTCATTATCTTCATCTCCGTATCCTAGAATGTAATCACTTTTGGCTCGAATGTTGAAGAAAAATATTAAACATTTTTACAGCCTGATTAATTTGTGATTCCCCATTATGATTATGATTATCATTACTGCACCACCGTGACACACTTTATGTTTCTATTCTTATAAAATAAATGCAACACACACTCTTCAACCAATTTCAGGGTGTCAGTAAGTGGGAGCGAATGGAAGCTGAAGATAAATTAGGTAAGTGAAAATTATTTTACAATAAAGTATAAGCTCTTTAACATTTTTTTTATACTACAGACAGATTGGATGGATTGGCCAAGAGGAAAAATGACGGTAAACCGCAAACGATGGAAGACTTTCTTCAAGTGCCAGATTATTATAACATGGAGGACACACCTGGAAAGAAACGAGTAAGCGAATAGGAAAATTGCAGGATTCCTTAGATACCAAAAAAAATCATTAGTCAATTATTAATTTTCTATGTTTGTTCCAGGTACGATGGGCCGATCTGGAGGAGCGTAAGGAGCAGGAGAAGTTACGTGCAGTTGGATTTGTAGTTGGTCACACAAACTGGGACAGAATGATGGATCCAACAAAAGGGGGAAGCGCGCTTACACGTACCAAGTACATATGACCCAAGTTTATTCCTAGATTCTCTAGGCAAAACTTTTAACAAAAAGGCATGTAGCTAAGAATGTATTGTTTTGCTATTAGTTGATTTCGACGATTGTCACCAATATTACGTACTTTTCTCCCTACGTACTCCCGGCAACGTAAAAAGGGATGTATCGTTTTTCTTTCCTGACACATAACTAGTGGCTCGTTTTTTAAATTACTTCCATCGCTTATACGCCTTGGTAAGTACAACCAAGATATTGGATAATTGTGATTACAAAATATCTTTTGTTGCGACTTAAAATGCGTGCCGTTTTGCCCCATTTTTATATCACAAACCTGACTTTAATGTTGTGTCAATTGCATCACATTACTGTTCATGTTTATGAATCCATTCAATTTGCACAAAATGCACATTACATCGTATTAGTATATACATATGGACTAGTATAGCAATTGCAGCGATTTTGCTTATCCTTATCTGTTCCATTGTGCATTATGCAAATGTCTGTTTTCTATCCGGATTCGTTTACTCAAATTCAACGAGGCGACCCGAATACGAATATGTTTGCATTTACATTGCAGATTTTTTCGCTTATCCTAAGGGCGACACAGTGAAAGAAGCAAGAAATCATCGCGCCTGGATATTTTTGTTTTTAGAAATATCACTTTTTTAATCCGAATACATACAAAGAACTTTCTCTACTTATGTGAAAATGACTTGTAATTATTGTATAAATCGTTATTGCAACAAAGAACAAATCGGATTTTCAATGTATCCGCAGAGTGATCGCCGAAGTGCATTTTACGTACATCCAGTTGCATTAAGTGATACGTGGTGCATATTCGGCGTGCGATGAACAATATTATATACGTATAATTATTATTAACAAAACAACATAGATTATTTGGTTCGGCAGCACTAATTATTCAGTCCGTAAAATTTTACTGATGTTCTCCTTCTTGCAACTGTATTGTGGCGGACATTGACTTGCGCTTCCGTACTCTATAGCCTTTCGAAATTCTTCAATTGTTTTTTCGTACTCTTGATCCTGCAGAATTGACCTAAATACATTCAATTAAAATTATCAATAAGTGGTTTAATCTAAACATGACAGTTACTATATAGATCTTACTGCGGTATCAATTTCATCGTTTGCACAATCATCTCAGCAGCAGCCAAGTATTCTTTTGCTGTTTGTGGTACTTCACAAGCAGCCCTATATAAACAAGTATCTCCAATTAAGTATCCCAATGCAAGGGCAATCTCGCCTTCAGACACAACGGATTCTGTTATAAAAAAAAATAGATATATTTTTCTATATAAGATAAGTTGCGTACAAATTTTAATAATTAATAATTGATACCCTCATTGATTTCACGGCCCTTGTGCCCATGATTCCCCATATATCCAGCACCAAAGACAACAGCTTTCAGCACAAGTAGCAATAGCAAATTTGATAGGTTTAAATTAAGTACCTATAAAACGATGATGCACGATAAACAATTTATTAGCATTGTTAATGTTTATTCCCTGCGAATGATTTTTACAAATTCTTACCTGACTACTCGTGGTAGATCTTTCCATGAGTTCTTTGGTAATTTCTGCCAACATGGATCCATAGAACTTTCGATTTTCCTTTTGGCTCGTGGACACATCCTTGCTATGTTCCTTTTCGAAATTTCGATTTTCCTTACTGCGTGCCAAAACTACTGATACTAATAGTGCAATAGTGATTAAAATCTTTTTATTTATGAACATTGTCGACCTTACTGTAAACGGGATCAATTTTCTCAACAACGAAGTAGTTTATATCTTTAAGGTCGACAGTAACAATATGAAGTTACTACTGTCTAACAGTCTTTTATATTACTGTAGCTTCATCGTCAAACCATGAAGCGCTAATTTAATTCATGTGTATCTAACGAGACTGCTTGACATTTTCTCCATTGTAAACCGTCATGCTAGTCGCGCAATGGCTTGCGTTACTTGTTCTCTTTTAAATTATTATATTTGTCATGTGCACGAAAGGACTTTCTTCAATCGTGCCGGAAATAAGCGGTGAAAACACATCGCATTTACATTTCCTTCACTACTCGCGTGAGTGACGACGAAGAACCGTAGAGATTTTCTTTTCAAAAATATTTGGACAAACATGTGCTCTGAAGTAATCCCATGAACCATTTGATATAGATATATGAATTTGTATCAAAGAAAAAAATTTAATTTTACGGATGCGCTGTCTCGAAATCGACAGAGCTGAGCGAGTACGAATATTTTTTCATGCTTGCATCAGAGAATTGAGATTTTCTATGAATTATAACCCGGTTTATTGACTTGGCTCAAAGTTTGATACACTTCGTTTTGTCCACACACGTTCATACACATATTTTGAGATGATGAATGCATAACGCATTTTCGAATAATCTTTACAGGTGATGCCCAAAAAATGTATACTTGAATTATTGCAGAATCAACTGTTTCTCTCTTTTTAAATACTTGGTCTGTATTAAACTTATTACAATAAACTAGTGTGGTTGCAATTCATTGAAAATGTCAAGTTCCGGATGTACACTGATATTTGCATACATCGCAGCACTGCCCTTAAAAAAATAGCACGTGTACAAAATTAATATTTTTTGCGACAATTGCTTAAAACTACACTTTACAGGTCATGTAGTTCTGGGGATAAGCATATATATGCTTTTAGCGTACGATAGTATACGTGAGCAAGGGATTGCACCCTTGAAAGAATTTTTCAATAGGCATAGCCTAGTTCAAAACAGCCCCTTAAAAACAGCGTCGAATAAGCGATGAGAGGGGTTTCGCATATCCCCTTAATTTCACCAAAAAAAGAGGGTAAGGGGGTCAGCTCACCTATCTCTTCTGTGAGCTTGCTCTTCAGGGCACTTTTAAGCCTAGAGTACCTGATCACAGTCTCTGAGACCGATGAACACGTTTTTCTCCAGTCTCATTTTCACACAGCTGCTCTAGGGTTGAGTAAGGTTGATCTTGCGATTCTCATAACCTCCGTTCTGCGCAGTCTAAGAGTTCAGGATATTGTGGATACAGGGTTCAAAAGAAGACGAACAATTGTTAAAAGTCGTTCGCGTTTATTTGTAACGATACATGCAATGCTAACGATAGTCCGTAGAGTTTCACATCCTTGTGCTTTCACTCTCACACTTTTCACTCACTCATTCTCTCTATGGGAATCCCTGTATCGCGGGTTTTTACTCATTGTCAGACGCATTTCTTCTCATTCATTCGCTCCCTTTCTCTTTCATACTGGTCGCACGAACACCAATTCACCATATCATTCCATCTGACATACTATAAACACTCGTGCCTAGGGTGTTCGATTTTCTAGATTATCTGTGAACGCAGTAACCCAGTGGAAGGTGCATGTGAAATAGACTGTGCGATAGATAGAGAGAAGTCAAGTGCAGAAATCAAATACTCCAAAAATATATGTTGCGCAAGAGGAACGAGAACGGAGGGTCACACATTAATATAAAGAGACATTTAGGTGCGTGTGAAAAAAACATGGTAATATTGAAATGCTATTTTATTAAAAAATATTGCTCGACCACGTTACTAAACTGTTACATACCTAACGGTAATAGTTGATATGAAGTTGCGACAAGACACAGTGATTGAATATACATAAATGTTGCAAGTGCTTTAAATAATAAAACAATTGTTTCTAGAAAAAATACAGCTGTGCCCGTTTAACGTCCTTAGCATCTGGGAGTAAAACAGTTGGTTTTCCAACTGGGATTTATGTCTGCTGTTCGTAGTAGTATACATTTTTCTCGTTAATTTCTAAATCATTCATCAGAGTCTTTAATGAGTCAGCTTCGTTTTAGTGATTGCTCTTGACTTAGGTGCGAAAATTGTTTTAATTTCGACAAAATTATTGTTAAGGTTATCTCGCTTTTCATGTCACCGCTTCGCGTACATGTGCACGGATAATAAATGAACAGTATCTTTATGATAGATAATACATATATTCATCGAATGAGTACCAGGGAAGGGCTAGGAAGCCTTCGTAGATTTATGGTACGTATCGTAAAACCAGAATATCAGATACTCAGGTGTCTAACATTCAACCCATTGGCCAATTCTTTCATAGGAAATGATTTTGACCGACGAAAAAGTCTGGGTTTCCGATTAGTACGACTAGTCCGAATAGGCATATTTATACATGTACTCCAGGTGGTAAACGATGGGTAGATACTATAGGCTATAGGTAATAAACGGGGGTCAGACTCTACATAGTAGATGGATAAATGAGTCGTTGGAAACTCCTTCGCTTGCATAATAGATTAAAGACCAACCCACCCGTTGCATGCTCATATTTTTAACTAGTTAAGATCTAGACCCAAGCATAGCTCACCACTATCGTTTACATGAGTGACTAGACCTAGGTCATTTATTATGCCAATCCAAGTCCATAGGCGACAGTCTCACGTACTTGATTATTTATTCGCGTAGCTGTAACTACTGCTTTCACCCTATATAAGCGATAGGATCCGCCCTACTTATAGAAAAATGCAGGTAACGCTGTTTTAAAATTCTACCCTCTTCGTGAAAGGGTTACGTAGCCCGGTGAACGTAGAGAGAAATAAATTCAAGAATTTCCTAGGGGTTGACGTGGTGCGCTGAACTTGATTAATGCATGGCAAGGGGGTTATATTCCTACCTCCCTTTTTTATGCCAAATGATAAATAATTATATTAATATCACGAATTTTTTATGTATTTATTCTTTACACTGAAGCTTCCTATAATTTGCAAATTAATTTAGGCTATTGGGACATGATCTGCTGAATAATTAAAAACTATATCATACTGTGGAGTAAGTTATTCATTGTGTTTGTCATATTTCATGATCTTTATATGCATTGAAAAATCCTTGTTAAGAATTCTGCAGGATCTCAGGATCATTTATGGTACTTCCTTCTGGCATAGTGTGAGAACTTGGATGCTGGAGTATTTGGGTTGATCATTCCGTTTCCATGTCTTTTTCTATATGGTTTGGCAGATTCTTCGCTGAAGGGTCCGAATTATGAATCCTTGGGTATATATACAGCTACGTATTCCTTTCAAGGCCTTTTTTGATGAATCCTGCAGCTTCTTCGGCCGCATGTGATCAACTCGGAGAATTTATTTCAACTATTTCTCAATGGATGTTCAGATATTGAAATATGCTATTGCCACAGTATAATAAAAAGTATGACTTAGGAAATTGTATTAATTATTAGACAATTCATGTGAAACTTAATATTTTTTCCCCATTTTTGGAGATATTTTTTTAAATTTTGTATTGATACTAGTCAGCTGAAAACAGACAATTTTTTCTGGTAAATCTCAATATTCGACGTATAGGACATTGCACAAGAGTATGCAATCTGGACACAGGAAAAGGGGAAGATAAATGCAGATGCTATGGGAAGAGTATAGTCTTGGCTTCTCCAGCTGCATTTCATTTTCAAAAGTCTAGCAAAGGTATAGTTAATCTTTTTCCCAAAGACTCAATGATCTGGCGTGAATCTCAATGAACTGTATGTTGATCGTAGTTTCAGCGTTTGAATACTTTTTATCGGATTTTCGAAGTTTCGCTGTTCCTCATGGTGATTTCCAGTGTCTCGGCATTCAGTTCTTACCCAACGTGTCTTGAGATCATCCAAACTGTCTTCGTGAGTAAGACTTTGTCCATACCTTGGCCAGACTTTTGAAAACGAAAGGTGGCTTCAAAAGACTTACCCAAACTGCCCATATCAATAGCATACTTTTTTAATATGGTTATTTTGCAAGTGTTGGATCGTGTCAACAACCGTATCAAGAAAAAGAATTTATTTGACGTCAGATTTTTTCTGATACCAGAAGAACAGGGTAATTCCCAATATTCTCCAATAAAAAAAAAATCCAAATTTGACATTTGGTTTTTTCTCTAAATTCCAACTTAGTGACTCGATCGAAATCTTATACACTGCATCGTGCCACGTGCGTCCACGCCTCATATTCTGAGATTTACGATTGCGTAAGACATTTTCGTATATTGCTCCCAGTGACAGCCAAAAAAACGTGTAATAATCTTTTATTTGCATTGCAGAAAGTCTACTATCTCTTGGTTTCTAAATATTTTATCTCTATCAAATTACTTATGATCTTTCACAGCCAGTGACACAGACAAATACGCTGTGAATTTCTTTAGAATCTAAAAAAAAGTCGTAATACGATTTTCAGTTATTTGCCATTCTTGACCCACTAACGCAAATTTTTTTTCTAGATCGGCCTTAGAAACAAAATTTCATGACTAAAGCCGTCATTTGCGTCAGTTGGTCAATGTTTAATGCGTTTTCTTTGAGTTGGCCAGTTTTGCCTACCGCGGCGAATGTGACCATCGAAAACGAACAGAATTTCCAGGCTGTTATTCGCATAGGACTGTTTGGCCTTAACATCACAAGTAACAACTCCCTTGCTTCTCTGCCTTCTAAATTATACCATTTTAATTCGTAGGCTGCATAAGCCATACTCTCACTCTGTAAGTAAACATAATCATGTACTTAGGAAAATACTAAAAATTTGAAATCAGCAAAATCTAACCTCAGTATAAAGTTTATCACCGATATAACAGTAGATATAAAGATTAACCATAACGGAGAAAAGGAAACAAGAGAGAAAAAGTAATTGCATAGGAGAAAGTTTTCCTTCTTCACTGTCAAGTGTCTGAAAATATCTTGTATAATTGTATACAAGTCCTACGCGTCATGGGTGTATCTTACCGTAAGTACTTGAAAGCCCTGAAAACAAAGCTGAATCGTAGCAGCAAACATTTCCACGAGAAACATACGGTTAAATGATTTATCAATTGTATCACCACACCTTTGAAACAGAAAAAAGAAAAAACAATTTCGACCAAATTATAAAAAACTTTGTTTCGCAAAAAAATTGCCAACCTGTTCAAGTGGTTGTGTTTGCGTACAATAGTTGAAAGTTTTTTTGAAAACGTTTCCTTGTGCGTATCCATGTTTTCTAATAGATTCGTCAAGTCGATTTGCAGAATCTTGTATTGGCTGCATAAGTGAAGCACGACGATAGCCAATAGGCTGTCAACTCCCGTAAAAGAAATACCGCTATAAATAGCAGCAGCAAGTTATCCAAGCCAAGTCAATTCGTATCTAGGACTGACTTGCGTGTTATAAGGAAAATGAGATTCATAAAGTAAACGACGCGATGTATCCGTTCCATTAATTGTCTTTGTCTGATAATTCAAATATATTTGAAGACCAACGTAGCTGATGACCGTCATGTATATCAGAGAGGTAATGACGAGGGATATAATTCTTGCAATTTTTCCATACTTTAGTAAGACTTCGCGTTCCCTTGGCTTATTTACATTTTTCGAATCTTCAATAATGCAGGCGACAACTGGTCGTAGAGCTTTTGATATTTTTTTTTTTAAGTATTAAATGCTAATACACGCAGGATCTTTCAAGAATATTGCACCGAATAAAGTGCAATGGTTGGACTATCGATGGATAACCCTGTCTATTTAATTTCGATTGTGCAGCCATTTTCGGATGGTGCAACATTCCTGAGTAATCCGAAATGGAGACATTATTGATTTCAAAAGTGTAATTTACCTTTACTGTTGAATCGGAGTATTAAAAGCTTCATCAGAGCCGAGTACATTGGTATGTTAGCCACACATAAATTATCGACGACGAGGTCCAGATCTCCCCAGACCATAACAAGCGACGTCGTCTGCGGGATGATGGTGAATGCAATGATAAAAAATGCAGGAAACAGAAACTTGTATTTCTTCAATGATCTGCCTTCAAACAATTCCGGATCTGGCCAAATCCCAAAATGACGTAGGCTAAAGCGATTCCATCTCAAAGTAATATCTAGATTCTCAAAATCAGATCTTGATTCTTCCGGCTTATCCTTGTATTTAGTATATACGTTTTCTGTTAAGGAGGACATTTTATTGGTACACAGTGTGTCCTGAACATTGTTTCTATTCAGGTATGACCCACGTAGAACAAAAGTTGTGCTCGCAGGTGACTGTGCTAATATACAAAATAGTAAAACTAATTCTGTCGTGATGCATGGAAAAAAAAAATTTCGAATGGATTTGCAGCAATGAAGAATTGTAAAAACTTCCAGCAATCTCGGTTTAAACAATATGTGTACGATGTGAATTTTTTTTGCTACAATTAGTGCTTAAATGTAGTTGTATCGGAATCACAGTCACAGAGTGTATAGGTCACGTGATTGTATCAGAAAACGAACATGTCTCTCGTTTATTGCATGACCATATAGAGCACGTGGAATTGACATATGAAACTCCTATTTAAAGCAAGAGTGCACGTACGAGTGCATATACACTGCAAACCTAAGTGCATGTACAGCAAATTGTGTTATCCCCTATCCTTTCTATGGTAGTCACCTTTTCCACACTTACAACCATGTTATTTGCGGGAATAAGTGACTACAATAGAAAGAATAGGGGAAAACGCATTTTTCTACACAAATGGATCTGCAGTGTATGCAGACGAAAATATCTGTATTCTCAATTGAATCATTGAACAGAGTAGTATGGAACCGCGAAAATCAAATTCCAAATATAAATAAGACACTGGTATTTGCAGATTATTCAAGCACTTTTGTTGTTAAATTGACACGAGCACAAAATCCCATTTTATTACGAATAAAAATATCACGTTACGCTTCGTATGTTTGTGTACCAAAATAAATCTGCTTGTCTGAATATTATTGCACTGTCTGTACCTACCACTTTCCATCACGAGGAACAGTCGATAACTGATGATGTCCCTCTGTTACGGCACCCTTGAAAGAATTCTTCGATACGCATGCTCCGGTGTAGAACAACCCCCCGAAACTAGCATCCAATGAACGATGGGGGTGGTTTTATGTTTTTCCCCCTTCAGCAGATATGGGGTAGCCTATCAGCTGTTTGAACATGCTCCTCAGTGTATCATCCCAGCTGACGTGCTATAGACCCTCGTGCTCAGGGTGGTCCATTCTATAGATTTTGAACGCAGTAACCTAATGAAGGGCTCATGTGAAATGAACCGTAACGTGACATACAAAATACCGATCGTGAGATTAAACGATCGATCGATAAAAGTCAAGTGCAGAAATAAATTACTCCAAGAACACATGTTGCGCAAGAGGGACGAGATCGTAGGGTTACATATTAATTTAATATAAAGAGACATTTAGGTGCGCGCGAAAAAAAACAAGGTAATATTCAAATGCTGTTTTATTGAAAAATATTGCTTGACCACATTACTACACTGTGGTAATACACAATGATAATAGTTGATACGAAGTTGCGGTGCAACATAATGATCGTTGCTATTAAAACCATTTAAATGAATACACTAATTTAATTAGTAAAATAATTGGTGTGACGTCCTGCTGACGTACTTAGCGTCTGAAAGTAAGACAAGTCGAATGAGTCGTGGTCAAGGGTTATAGACTCCGGGTGCGGCTTGGTGGGAAGTGGGTGGTGGGTGGATGCTATAGACTGTGGGTGGTGGGTGGTGGATGATAGCTATAGACCGAGGGTGGCAAGTGGGCGTCGAATGCTATATAGTACAGTGATATAAAAAAGTGCTTGAAAACGCCTCCGGTTGCATAATTGATTAAACGCCAGCCTAGCCGTTGCATTCTCATTTTTTAAATATTTCTTTTCAAGTTCCGGTCTAAGCTCAAGCCTATCGTTTGCATATTTAACTAGACCTAGGTCATTCGCTATTCCAATCCAAGTCCATAGGCAACGTTCCTAGGTACTTGATTATTCATTCGCGCTGTAGCTGTTCTTTCTTATTACCCCGTATAGGCGATAGGGTACGCGCTTCTTATGGAAAAAAGCACGTAACGCTCTTTTAAAATTCCACCCACTTTGTGTAAGGGTTACGTGTATCGTTGAACGTAGAGAGAAATAAATTCAAGAATTTTCTAGGGGCTGACGTGTGCAATGAACTGGATCAATGCGTGATAAGGAGGGGGGGGGGGGTTATATTTATACCTCCCCTTTCTATGCCAAATGATAATCGATTATATTGATAACGCTCATGTCCTATGACGTTAACCTGTACATTTGACTTTTATACAATTTGTAAATTAATTTGGAGTATTGGGACACGATCTGCCAAATAATGGTAATTTTTTACCGCACTGTATAGCAACTTGTTCGCATGTTTTGTGCATTTGAGAAATCCCTGTTAGGTACTCTTCAAGATCACAGGATCATTTACGGTCCTTCCTTCTGGCACGGTGTGAAGTCTAGGATGCTGCAGACTGGGGCATTTGGGTTGATCATTTCATATTCATGTATTGCTTCATATGATTCGGCAGGTCCTTTGATGACGAATACCAATTATGAATCCTTGGATATATATCCAGCTGTGTATTCCTTTCTAATCCTTTTTTTATTTATCCTGCAGCTTCTTCTGTCGCACGTGATCACCTCAGAGAATTCATTTCAAGTATTTCTCAATGCATGTTCAGATATTGAAATGTACTGTTGCCGCAGTATAATAAAAAATATTACTTTGGCAAATTCCTTAGTTAAGAGACAATTTATGTGAAAATTTATATTTCATTCCTTTTTAGAAATTAGCCAAAATTTATTTCAGTGATTTTCATTTGGGCGAATATGGGTGATCTCCGCTCCTAGCACGTGTCAAAATTCGCGGTATAGGACGTTGCACAATTGTACGCAATCTGGGCAGAGGAAAAGGTGAAGATAAATGCAGATGCTATGGGAAGAGTATATAGAAAAGTCTAACGAAGACATAGTTAAATTCTCTTCGCCAAATACTGAATAATTTGGCGTGAATCTCAATGAACTGTCTGTTGATCTTAGTTTAGCTGTTCCACTTTGTAGATTTCAAAGTTTTGACATTCCTGATTGTATGTTGCAGCGTTTGAGTACTTTTCATCGGAGTTTTCGAAGTTTCGCTGTTCCTCACTGTGATTTCCAGAGTCTCGGCATTCAGTTCTTACCCAAAGTGTCTTGAGACCATCCAAACTGTCGTCGTGAGTAAAACTTTGATCATACCTTGGCCAGACTTTTGAAAACGAAAGGTGGCTTCAACAGACCTACCCAAACTGCCCATATCAATAGCATACTCTTTTAATATAGCTATACTGCAAGTATTGGATCGTGCCAACAACTGGAATTTCTTCTCAGACCTTTTCAGACTTTTGCCATACTTGCGTTCCCCATAATAGTCACGATCAGACTGTTACAAGGCATCCGTATCAGCATGTTCGTAAAATTTAATCTACCTAATATGCATCATGCAAACACAAATTTTACGTGCAACATAAATTTTATGTGCATTTTTATCGAAATCTGTTAAAGTTTAAAAAATGACCCTTCAGGGTAACAGAATTTTTGACTCTTTCAAACAAAGAAAATTTAGACGTTTGGTGAATTATTAAATGTGCATTTTTATCCATGGCTGTATTATTTTGTTGCGGCAATCTGACAGCAAAACGACCGAAAAAATTGTTTTTGGTACTCACCAAAATGGGGCTCCAACGCTTAGATTTCAAGATGACTGACAGCTCATTATAGATGAGTGGCGTAGATAAATATTATCTTGTAGTCTGTGTACTTCCTTGTCTTTGTTGTACCTCACGTATAAAAGAGTTCAGATGATCTACTGACGGAATGTTAATGCGCGAATGATTTTTACGACACTATTAACCCCATGGTGAGTGATAATATTAATATTGTATAGGGATTTTTTTTAAAAAGTGCAGGGATTTGCTGATCTCTAAATATTTTATTAGTGTTCTACCAAGCAGTGTGTGCATACTTTAAATTTTATCGAACATTATTATAATTATCATTCGCTTACAGGCATTAATATTGATATATAACCCAATGACGTCTTTAAAATTTGGAAACGACATGCCATTATATGAAGATCATGCGTCAAAAGAAATTTACAATAGAACAAATGTTTCTGGATAACAGATGCTCTTTTGTATTGTTGAAAAATTTCTTACGGTAGCAAACAAACTGTGGGAATAATAACAAAAATTTCAAGCTGTCAGAAACAACTGTTTTCTGGAACCGGATATTATGAACAGTAGGCATCTCGCATCTTTCGGCGATAAATTGTACCAACAACTTTGATAAACAGTATCGCCAATAGCCTCGTTCTAAAAATGGTAAAGAAAAAAAATATTGAAAGTGCTACATTTTTTCCAAAAATATCCAAACCGCAACTTTACCTCAGAGCACAACATTTCGCTCACGTAACAGTATCCATAAAGACCAGCAAATGCCACAAAAATAACACAAATTAGAAACACTGTTTCAGCAATGCTACTTTGGTCATTTTGAAAAACCTAAGAATCAAACCAAATAACTTGTATGACGACAAAGACAAGAAGAAACAAAAAAATGTGAAGCGCACTCACCCATATGAATCCAAAACCAAAGAAACAGCATTCCAGCATGCTAGCGGTCATTTGTACTAACAATGTCCAAGTATAAGAATTCGCAACTCTCTTGCTGAATCTTCGCTTAAACAATTATTCGAAATTTTTCTATCGCGTCAATTTAACTCTTTGGACTAGACCGACCCCTCTCAGGCAATAAAATATTTCGAAAAGGGGTAAATGTCGAGTGCAAAGGGTTAATTAGTAAAAATTTCACTAACCCGATAAGCTCATTGTGCCTCTTTACGATCAGGCCAATCTTTTCCAAAAACTGATATCCGTCATTCATCGTTGCTTCAGTCATGATGCTTTTCAATTCATATCTTAGATTGGTAAATTGACAGCACAGATGCAATACCGACATTGCCAAAAATCCGTCGATTACCGTATACGCTGTGCACGCCAGTGCAATCATAATAACCTCAACGATACAAGTCAATTCGAAAATTGGACTATTTTGAATATTGTATATAATAACAGTTTGAAAAAATGGTTCGTTAATATAATCACTTATATTTTCCGCTCTTTGATATACTACCAATGGAATAGCTACGTTCAGTGGAATTGATGCGTAAGCCGCTACAGAAAATGGCACGTATATTATTTTTGCGATTGTCGCATATTTCATCATCAATGCTCTTTCCTGATCGCTTTTCGGTTTCATCCAGTCCGCCACAACAAGATCCACAATCGGTCGAACATCTTTAAATTTATATTAAGATAATTTGAAATTGCACTTTTTTTTTAAACAAAACTGTACCTTGTTTACTGAACCCAAAGATGAAACACTTGATCATTGACGTAGTAATTGGTACATTTAAGAGCACCAGATTTTTCATCATAAGATTCAAATCGGGCCATACCATTATTAGAGATATAATTTGCAGAGTGGATATAACAAGTAATATTAGAAATGACACTATTAAAAATCCGTATTGTGATAGCGAGTTCATTTCATCCACAGAATTTGGCCAGAGCCCCACTACTTTTAGACTTATACGAATCCAATTTATCACGTATTTCAGATCTAACGAAGTAATATATTTTTTTAACGTTCTCTAATCTACTTAATCCTTTAATGTCTCAGGTTACAAAAAAAACTAGAATTGCGTATTGCCCAACAGCAATATTTTTTAACAATTATCAATCATTGCTGTTTCAATTTTTAGGAAATAGAGCTAAGTCCTAATTCAGAATAAAATAAGACCGATGCACTAATCTAGGTGCATTTCATGCGCGCCTTCTCCATTGTAAATTTTCTTGAAAACAACCCAAACCGTAGAAATTTTAATGCGACATTAGAAGATTAAGTAAATTATTAGTATTCTTTAAGACCGATGAAATTTAATGACTAACCGCGATGAGCTTGCAAGGATGCTTCCATGACGGCTAGTTTGTATTGACTAAAGAAAGGACACTTCGCCTGCTCCTCAGAGCCGTCTAAACCTTGCTGAGCTCTACGCATGCTCTTGAAAAAGTAGAGAATCGCCATCTATGTGAGGTACGCAAAATAATACATTGTAGCTTTATCGACAGTGCCTCGAATGGCAATCAAAAACCTACTGTAGATCTGAAAGCGGCAAAAACTTAAGTATTTGTCACTTGTAGATTGAAACTAGGTTTTCGATTTGGACTCTGATGGCAATGCCATATTTTGAACGGCTAAACACGTAGGTACGCTTTCAAATGTGATTCAAGCATAGATCATGCAAATAAAGAATGTATATAACTCATGCATGAAAAGCGCTACTTTTCATGCCTCCAAAGTGTGGCGTAAGTGACACTTTATAACTAAGGATGCGATAAAAATGCTGCGCATGCGCAAATTGGCCCAATTTTACTTTACGCACTAGTGCGATA
>JAYRCB010000473.1:0-28851 GCA_036026315.1 Trachelus stipa
TAAAAAAAAAAAATTTTAAATAACCTTGTTTTTCTTAGTCAGGCCGGAAACTTATCAATCCACCCTCGTATTACAATTATTACTTATGGATAGAGGGTGTACACCGTTAACTGTATCTTATCTATTTGCACCTTGTTCAAGTCTTGCTCGTGAATGCCACGTAATCGCATATTTGGGACCAATAAACCTTTTCCCCCCTTCCATTACAAAATGCTTGCGCGGAACTTCTGTCACTTATATGGTACCGAGAAGGAAGCTCCCTCTCGTACAAAATACCAGAGAAAATTTCTAAACAAACCACACGTGTCTAATCGATCTTCGAGGCTTCGTTCGTTAGCCTAAACGGCCTCGGATCGATCTTGCGATTTCTTCCCGCACACGTGGTAACCGTCAAAGCCCGATGAGCGTTTTGCCACCCTAACAAGGTCAATGACAACTTCAGGTCGACCCCCGGTCTTCCCCAGCTATGGGCTTCACGGCCGCGAATTCACCTTATCGTGTTCGCACACAACCGAGTCTCTCACGCCATTTATTTAAGGGTATTCCCGATAGAACTTTTGCTTTCTTCGCGCTTCCTTTTACACATTTTTATTTATATTACAGAGACAGTCTGAATAGTCAATTCTGCCGCAACGCATGACCTCTCTCCTTTCTTTATTTCTTATACTTAAAAAGTGATCGATTAATGAGACCTACCCCCTCAGTCAAGGTGTGCCCTATAGGTGAAGTCGATACTTTGATCGACATAAAAATTTTAATCAAAATCTAGCAAATGGCATGTCCCGGCTGAAAGGGTTCACATATTTTCTAAATGATATACGATTTGCAAACTCAAAAACTCAAATAAACTTTAAGAGCAAATGGTGAAACTTTTTTAACATTCTTATACGTAAAAACAATTATCCTAAATTTATATTAATTACATATCCGTGTGTAACCGTATGGCCACTATAATTTCGGCGGACAACTTCTCCCCTCGAGTAATTTCGCAGTGGGCATGTACCAGTAAGGTAATCTGGCAGTCGAGTTTCGATCCTCACACTGACACCCACTTGACAGGTCTGCAGGCAGGAAACTCAAGTCAGAAATATCGGATGACTTTATTTTGAAACAACTCTCTGGTTGCACAACGCGTATCAGTCTTTCAAGTCAAATCGCAAGTGGGATGAAGCACATCAGAAAATCCCTCTGCGGTCGTAGACAAACGGGCGACTCTGAATCCGAGGGTATTCAGGAAGCTCACTCGAGATCAATGTCGAATCATAACTCAAATCGATTCTACTGTTTGCAACAGGACTCCCAATGTCAGATGCTAAGCCGGTGTTCGTTGGTTTGCTCTCTGATCCTCAACTACACTGCAAATTCAAGTGAGTAGCGAAGTGTGTTATTCTCTATACTTTCTATGGTAGTCACTTATTAGACACTTGTAAGTGTGATGTTTTTACGTTGGAATAAGTGAGCATAACAACACACAGTTTGTAAGAGTGGCTATCTTAGAAAGAATAAGGAATAACATATTTTGCTACAAACTTGGATTTGCGGTATAATAAGAGAATGAGTCCCCGCAGTCCCGCATGACCCCGCAAGATAACATGGCGACCCTGATCCGGCAATCACGATCATCCAAACACGTACCTCCGAGATTTGACATCGACCATGCCACGACTATCTGGCATATTCGTAGCAAACCAACTCGTAAGGTCTCATGTGTCAACAGTTCCCCCATGTAGGCCAACCCCTCAAGGCTCACCTTAGTCTACTCCACCGTTGTTGGCATGTAACCTCAGCAACCCATCTCAGGTTTCTACACCCCGACACCTTAGGGAGCAGATCTGTCGCCACAGATAGAGCAGCCTTTTTCATGGGCCTCCCACTTCATTCCCTGCTTTTACCAGAGTACCCGAATAGAAACTGAACTTGTCATTTATCTCTAATACTAGCTAATTAGGAATGGATACGTTTTTAACTCACAAAAATGCCACGGAAAGATAGGACTTTTTTGTACGAATTACTCTCTAACTCCTGCTTACGAGCTATGTAGCCAATATTACTTATAGGTGTCCCAAAGTACCGCAAAATATGTAGTCATAACCTTAGTATTGACTAGCCTATGTGATTTGCATATGACTCAAAAAGTAAGATTTTGTAGCTCCGTAAATAATTCATCCAACTTTGGCGTAGAGAGCATCTAATTACACTGATGTTATAGCAATGACGTAGTCAATTATGGTCACAAATGAAAAGTGAGCTTATGTCATAATGTGTTTTAGGCATCTAGTTTTTACCCTGGGAATATCTAGGCACCCTCACTTATAGGTGGCGCAGATTCTCAATGAAATTATTATCTAGAGAGATTATGTTATCTTATGTTTATTATTGCGTAAATAATAAATACATATATTTATCTCTTGTCCAGTAAGCATTTAGCTGTTCTTATTCAAAAGATAGTTAGGGTATACATATATAGGGTGTCCGAGTACTCCTTCTACACCGGAAAATGTTACACAAACGAAATCCTTCGTTCCGATTGGTATATCCTAAATGCTTCTTATTTAAAAACTATTAATTTTCAAAAAATGATTTGCGGGAGGGTACTCGGTGGACCTCCAGCTACCGTGCACTTTCTAGCGTGAAAGTAATTCTGGGACACCCTGTATATATATATATCGTTACAATCGCTGGATCTGGAAGATCAAGCAACGTAAATGGAACGTGTAATAAAAAGGATGATTTGTTGGTTCGGTCTAATGAATCAGCACGTCCAAGGCCTATCGAGTTTTATGATTTGTGGTTCTGATAATCTCCCAAAGTATCACTTCGAGGATCAGGAAATATTTTATTTTTAAGTGATTCCTCAGCAGGTAAATCTTTTGATAGTTTCGGAATATCTATAGGGATAAATTTCCACGGTAGGAATTACATAGAATTATCTTGTCCGTTAATTGAATATTTTATCGTGTCTAGGTCCTTTAGGCTCGCTGGTTTTGCTTGTTTTTGAGTGTACGATTTATTTGTTTGAATATTTTGCATAATTGAACTCTCCTATCACTTCGTTTAGGTATAAATCTATACTTGCTCAGATCCTGTGTTTCTACTATACTTGAATTTCCTTTGGTATATGACTGAATCTCAATTAGATCGTTTGGGATGAATGACTAATCCGTCCAGGTTCTCATGACGTGTGAGTGTTGATTGAAGTTTTGATTTAATATTAATGATTTGGTAGGATAAGGTAGAAGCCTTATATTCGGCTTCAGTTCTACCTTTCGAAAATAGCAAGGATAGATAGAGGGCCTACACAACGGCTTCAGTTTTATCCAGGAAGGTTTCGAGTAATTTATGAATACTCTGATTTTAGTATCTTGAATAGGTTTTGGAGGTTCTTGGTATATTTAATATACGAGTTATGAACTTCACTCACCACTCTAATCTCAACTTCAATTTTATCTTCAATTATACGATTTTAGTAATGAGTTCAACAAACTCCACAACTCTAATATTGTTCTCTTAGTTTCTTAATCCACATCTTCACGAACGCGCCTTCTGACTCTCGTTTTATAGTCGTAAAACTACTTTTGATTAGTCAATATGAATATCATTCTATAAAATTACTAACGCTTCAAATGACAAGTAACCATTTTCCCATACTCAATATACCAAGTTGTACTCTGTAATTTGAATCCCCTTCAATATTATCCGAGAAGATTCAAACTTGTGTCATACATGTGCCATATAATTATGTATTATTTATGGATTTGAGTATATGATATTAAATGATTATAAGAATAGCATTTGATTACTTGACTCTAAATAACTATAAGGCGTGGGACGTAACGCCAATATTGTATCGCCACTTTTTACGGTGTCGCACAAATAAATGGCATCGCGAGCACTAATTGATAAAGTACGAAATTACTGGACACCAGGTATAATCAGCGTTATATCGCTGTCTCCTAAGGACACCTTGGCCAGTTCTTATGCGGTGAGATTCTGGGTTTGGGAGAAAATAAACAAAATCTGAAAAACTGTGGAGGTTCACACTAAAAATTACTGAAATTATTTTATAGAACACCCAACTATCGGAACCAAAAGACAAAGAAAGATCCGATTTATTTTAAATAGAAAAATAAGAACAATACTATTGAATAAAAGTGATAACGATAAGTATGAAATACAGATCGAGATGTTACAGAACGTACTTCCACGATACCCGAATGATATTATCAAAAATATATTCCCGCTGGTACAATGCAACAACGATACGATCTAATAACGGTACGCTAATAAGTGGTACGATAGTGACTCACGTGTACCCATGTGCTAGGGAGACAATTCCACGAGGCCTGGACTGAACGATTAGATGCAAAACCGGAAGAAGAGAAAGAAGAAATTGAGAGACCTATCCTCTATTTGTCATCGGATAAGCTATCCTTGGACCCTTAGCAATCGGGAAAGCGTAGGATGATGCGTAAAAATACGTTGAACAGGAAAGATTGGTTGATCTCATAATTGAAAGATAGCCAGAATACCCCTGAGCGTCACTCACCGTTGTCCAATAGCTCATACTATCCACAGGAACACACTCTCCTGAGTTTTAGGTCCCTCTAATGGATCACGATACACTAAAACATATAAAAAATTGGTACCAAACGATAGCAAGTCTATTCCTGAGCTTGGCGACGCCGTCAGTGACGCTGCAAATATCCAAAATCGGAAAACTTCCCCAGAGCGCGCCGAAATACCACCCCCTGATCCAGTTAGCTTTGCTGTTACTTCAGCTTCGCTAGCGAGCTCGCGATCTGGCATCCAACAGATCCTGGCATCTTGTTATGTTAGGATGGCTGCAGTGCTGTTTTCCGGTAGGCAGGAATCACATCCACCTGTACTCCCTCGATATTCGGCTCCGCGCCGCTTCTGCAACCCCTGTATCCTCTTTGATCATGAAGACGCTCAGCGCTTCCTCGCGTAGTTGAGCCACCAGGTTGTGTGCTCCGGTCTTGACGTCACCTCTCCTCGACAGCGCTCTGCTAGGCCCGTAGTTGGCTCTCTCGGGCCCCGTCTCAATAGAAATTGTGTCCAATCCTCTTGGATCCGCTTAATAAACTCAAAAACCAACAAAATATTTCCCACAAGGAAATAAATACAAATTCTTAAAGTAATGTCAGTACAACACCACGCGAAACGCTCCCTAACCCATCAGGCTCCACGATGTAGCCGAATTCGCCTACTTTGCGACATACATCAAAATGCCATATATGTGTGTACATATTGTAACGTTTTCCGATAGTGCAATTTCGTACGCTCCTTATGAGTGTACGAAATGGGATGTAGGTCAGTGCTCGGGGCTGGCGTCTTTAAGAATGTGGGCGACGCAGGATTATATGGTAAAACAAAATCATAAAATTTTATTAAATACTCGATAATCGGTACAGTCGTTTTATAATCAATGTCAATTACCCAGTTTTAATCTATTGTCGGTATTGTAGGAAAAGGATTGTCCAGGAGTCGTCCGATATTTCTTTTCTATTTCTGTATCACTCTAACCTGTCTGTGCGGTACAGAGGGGATGCCTGTGTTGGTCTTTTAGCCCTAGTGGCGCTTTGCCTATCTATTGGCTATGGCACTGTGTTCGACTCAACTAATAACGGCGCGGATAATAGATTAAACAAAATAACGCGAACTAAAGTTTCTGAGGTAGATCTCGGTGGTCTCCTCAGTACTTTGACAAATTTTCTCTACTGATCGGTCTAGGCTGAACAGCGGATGCTAATATGCCGCAGCCGTCGACAAGATTATGTACGATGAGTTTGACGAAATTGATATGCTCTATCCCACAGGGCATAAATCGAACTCAAACACTTTCTACCGAATTTTAATGTGCGCTATCCTTTCAGATTTAAATCACGCTGACTGTTATTACTCCCGTTGAAAACTGAATCCCGATGATGATGATAAATTGAGTTGAAATTCATTATTTAACTAATTAAAATGCCGGATTGATTAGCGAGAAGCGCTAAACCTCTATCGGATTTTATTGATATTGTTTCTCGTGGATCTACTTTCGGGAATTATTGTCCATCTATCGGCTATTGTCTGTACTAGCCGCGCGTCCTTAACCTTTGATTATAACAAGTGCGCTCTCGGTGCGGGAGCACTGAGAGGTTGAGCGTTTTGTAACGTTACAATATATATATATATATATATATATATATACATTACAAAATTGCCGTCACAATGATAGGGGTTAGGTCCTGCGTTTTGAGGCGTGTCCCAGTTATCACCACGTACTTTCAATCATGATCGTGATCAGGCGATTCATCCGAGTCGGAGAGAGCAACTAGTATACGCCCTGATCATCTTCACTCAACGTAACCTGATCCAGTCACCTTGATACCTTTATATGTATAAAATCAAAGTATAGGTTCAGAAACTTATATTTCTATAAAGCAAAAGATATAAACCAAAATGAAGAGTCAATTAAATTGCAGGGGTTCATACTGAGAATTAAGAGATCTATTTACGTGTATCCATGCGTTTCGGCAACATTGAATATGTGGCAGGTAACAAAAACACAGGTGTCTAAAACTTGTACGATGGAATCGATTAACCGAAAAATCATCATTTTAGACCTTAGCGAAGAAGGTGTTAAAAAAATATATGCCATTTCGTTTCTTCTTTATCAATAATTTTATAGCTTTAATGTATTAAAGATATGCATATGAAATATGTATCACGTTATTATTACCTGATTCGGTATTGATAGCAATTATTTCCAGCTAGCCAGCTTAGTTTAATCAGGCTACTCTTACCTTATCGGGTCGTAATGCTAACGATCTCGCGCTAGCCAGATTGAATATGCCACATGAAATATTATCCGGCTCTGATATGGGTAGGCCGGCTAGCCTGATCAGGCATACCTCACAATCATCTGAACGGGCCCTGAAATAACATCAGGCAGCCACAAGAATTTTTTGCTCGGGTAGCTATCGATACGCGCCAATGGCCCTGTGCACTCTGTCCTGAAAGGCGCATCGCAGACCTCGAGCGTAGATGGTGGTTAAAGGGAGGAACATCCCACATAATCCTCCCGAGGGATCGAAGACCATCAACGGTAGCGAGCGGAACGACTTTAGGAGCCAGGCATCCCCGAGACGATTGCGACAAGTGGAGGACTCACCTTGACACTCACACACCTGTAGCTAAGGCGGTAAGGAGGATATTTCAGTGGACCCTACCGGAGGTCCAGCCAGGAGGCTGTCCTGGTATTGCAATCCCGGGAAGAATTAGTTACCGTTGAGAAACGGCCCTGTAGATGGAGAGACGTGCACCTCAACGGAGTAACAGCATCCGCATCATAGAATTGAGCCCATGAACCTCATTGGGAACAATCACTATCGTCGGTTATAATATTGAAACTGAACTTCAAACGTCAATTATTTACTTCCTTATGCCGAGAATAGAAACTTTACGAGCCATGAGGTAGCGTATGGGATAGCGTCGCAATATGATCTCACAAAAATAGCAAGATCGAATCCCGTTCTCGGTGAGCAATTTTTCGTAATTTTTAAATTATGCCCCAACAAGAAAGTAACTAATAAATAATTAATTCAGATCGATACCGGCGAGCCGTGAGAGAGGTTGAATACTTCAAATCTTGGAATAGTAACATAAAGATGACAAAAAATCTTTTTTTTAGATCGCACTTTTGTGCACCTATTGACACATTTTATTAGGTGTACAAATTAATTATAGGGCCCAAAATTTAATAAATGACGGCACCTATTCAAATTTTAATTCTTTCCCCGCAGTAGGGTAACTTTAAAGCGCTATCCTTAAGCTTTGAATTGTAAAAAAGACTTATTCCCGTCTAAACCACTGTAGTGCATCCAAACTACAAATATATTTTGATCTATTATACATATACCAGAATGAGCTTTATTAGGTATGTACATTAGTACCTGCTATGAGTAAAAGAAAGTTATTTCGTAATTTTTAACATACAAAAAAGGATTAGGAATGATTTCTAAGTATTTTACGCATGATAAAAATGATGTAAATAGCTGATCTAAAATTGCGTACAAAATTGTGAAGTATCTCTGGCGCGAAACACGTGTGCCATCTCTTGGTTCGTTAAAATTATGTTTGAGTGACTTTAGCCATGGAATGCCTGCGGAGCGTGTGCGTGTGTGTGTGTAATAATAAGTGCGTTTCAAGAGGTTAATACAAATGTTTTTAGAAAGAAAAATTTATCTAAAGGTAAAGACATAGCAATAATGTTTAACATCTGTTTGATAGTATTTTGATAGAAACACCGGATGCACATAGTAGCAAAATACATGAAAACATTTATAAAGTAACAAATGGACAAAACATTGGATAAAATCGAAAACTTAAAGCAACACACGAGTAAAAACTGTCTACAGATTTATATTTATCTTTTACATTTTTTCATTTTTTATCCTTAAGCCTTTATCAAGTAGCATTATCGATTTTAATATTTTTCCAGTTAAACATTGATCGGTCAATACACAATGTGGTATGCAATCGTAAGGAGGAGAAAGGATTTTTTGAACATGCTGCTGCAGTTGCCGATGATCTGGAATAAGCCCACCGAAGAACAATTAGTAAAATATAAGGGCCATAAAGTGAAGAATTATTTGGAAAGAAACTAAGATCTACAAGTACTTCAACAAGTAAAATTTTCAAAATAGATGACGTCAAAGAGGTCACAGCTTGGAATAGCCGAATAATGACTGAAAGGAAATGTGCATATGAAAGAATAGAACGCAATAAAATCAGACTAGAAAATGTAATTAAACTTCGCAATGTCTTATTAGAAAAAAAAAACAATGAAAAGTTATTTTAAATATTTAACTCGTCAATTCAAAACTATAAATATTGGGGAATTGTAACTGATGATATGCGCTACACAGAGAGAATTTTATGATAATATTTCTCTTATGGGGTATACTAAAAGAGACTTATTCCCGAGTATCTGCTTCTGAACTATAAATATATTCCTATCTGTCATATATATCCCAAATGAGCTTTTAAAGTACAGCAGTGAATGTTATGCATATGCGAGATTTACTTTGTTATTGTCAATGTACGAAACGATTTGTCAGTGTTACATACATAGCCAACATAATACAAACGATTGATCTAGAAGTACGTGCAAAATTACGAAGTAGGGTAAAATAATAACGCATACTAGAGCTATAGTAGTGACGTACACTAAAATAATTGTCGTTTCATATTCTATGATAATATATTTTACGCAAAGGAAGACATTAGTTAGCACACAAGGTACGTGAAAAATGCATTACCGCTCATAGGATCATTAGGATCGAGTACTCCTTGACGGGTCCATGCCAAATCTCCATTGTTAAAAATATAAAATTTAAATATATTATGATGTCGCTAATCAGAAAAATATATTTCGTATCCAAAAATGTTTTAGGGCATACAATTTTTTAATTTATACATACATTTTTTTAGTAATACATAAAAATATATACAAATTTTAAAAGAAAATGTGATCATGAATACTGATAAGCGTCATTAATGGTACCCAGCTTGTGATAAAGGCAAGAAAGGGGAGTGTGCAGGATTATTTATGTATCTCAGGCTGTGCGAGCAACAGACAGGATACTATAGTGTGAGCGAAACGCCAAAGCGTCGCCCGTTGCGTCATTTTCACAGAACATTAGTGCGAACGAGTCGGCCATATGACGCTAATGACGCACCATAGTGCTCTCTCCTTTGCACGCACAGGCCGAGGTACGTAAACAGTCACCGCTCACTCTCCTCTCTAACTTCACTGCACGGCCTTCACAAGCAGGACGCCATTAATGACGCTCAGGGACAGTGACTCACAATCAATCGCGTATCTTAATCAGCGCCATTTGTTACGTAGGAAAGTAAATGGATGTGTGAAGACGGTGAAGACGGAACCGAAATAAAATTATTTCGCTCGCCATTTCAATACGCCCTGATCGCGTAAACTAATGCTATTGATCTTAGTGGCAATCGATTCAGAACCCTCAATTCCTGTAGCGAATGTATCAATAACTTTTTCTCGTGTATAGCGGTTCATAAGATATTTGATTCCACAAACACAGGTATAAGAGTTGACTCGGGTAAAGAATCTCGGCGTTCCGCGCCTTGTATGTACAGCCGGTTGCCTATACTTGGCGCCAGACCCGTCCGAGTTTCTTGATTGCAAAGTAGGGATAGCTATCCTCTCGCTTTGTTTTCGACACCGCCCCAACACGCAAGACCCAACCCACAAGTCTGGACACGCGAGGCTCAGTAGTGTTGTTGGAGGTGTATTGGAGATGACGTATTTTTATACAGGTAACGCATTTGCGTGTAATCCGAAGATTGCATTAATGCAATGATGTTTGTGTTTTAGTAACCGTCAGTTCGTGCGATGTGTATCTTTCCCTCACCATCTCAGGATCAAATTAGATCTGTTCGAAACAAGTATTCATATTCCATAAATATAACAACACATTTGCAGATGACGCCTTATTCAACATAATTATTTTTATTTACGTTTGCTGGTAAATCGGGAGAATGAAAGAAAACCGGAGACGAGGGCCAGAATTACGAAAACATCAAAAGCTGTAGCGAAGCATTGATGTTGAGGGTCGAGACAGCAGCAGAAGGAAATGAATTCATAACGAATCGCTAATACGTCTCCGATAACTTTTAGGCCCAGTAGGGTGTTTTGTGTATTGTTTAAAATTCTCAACCAATAAAGTAGTTCATACCGTTATTATGAGAGCCGATTGAATTCGGAAGCATGTCCCCTCGCGTTTGCCTGTACGCTACGCTCTGCGCAATGCTTAAGCCCGGTGAAAATGATTTTCTCGACTTCGACTCGTTTTCTTCAGTGCGGTTCAATGCATAAACTCCGTTTATCTCCAAAATAGTGTCTGATTGGCTAATAGTACAGTTTAACCGAATTTATGCACTGAACGGTATCGAAAAAAACGAGCGAATGTTTTAGCGATGGTTTTATTTACACTGCCGTCAAATAGTTTCCGGACGAGGGTTTAAATTAGGAAAAATGAAAGTAGAATGTCAATCCATAAAATCCGCTTTTAATCTCGAATGATCCAGCATTTCAACCCTTTGAAGTCTCCTCTTTCTATTTCCGCGCTGTAAAGTTTATTTCTTAGTAGAATCTCTGTCCCAAAGGCCAACTCTGTGCAAACGATCCTTGACAGTAGTTAGCGATATTTGTTTTTCATGAATTTCATTGAACCGCGTTTGGATTTCCGATGCAGTAAGCTTCCTCGCAGTAATTTTGGATATTATCACGAATGACCAGCCCTCTGTTTTGGAAATGACTCGAGGCCTTCCAGTGCGTGTTTTTTCCTTTTTAGATTCCGTTCTCCAGAATCGAGTAATATCATCTCCAACAATAGATCGCGATATTTTCAGTCTTTTTGGCAGCATAATGTAGATAGGGGAGAAAGGGATATATGTTTTTTCTATAGACAAATTGTGAAGATAATTTAATCGAATACTCCCGAGAAAGACTGGCGCAGAAAGGTTTGAATGCAATTTTAGGCCTTGTCCGGAACTTTTCAACGGCAATGTATATAACAAAACTATGGATATAATGTGGATAGTTAAGCTTTAACTTAAAAAATACTATTCATTCGATATTCATTCATTTTATTTGCAGTCACCTATCACAGGAAGTATTTAAAGGATTGATATTACAAACATAGTTTGGTGGATTCGGATAAATGGCAGCTTAACAATAATTCATTTCCTATATCACCGATGTTGCCGAATCATATGAGAAATACTCCTAGCATGAAATCTCTATACAGTACCTTCACGGTATAATTCACACTCTGTAAAGCAGTGTTACAGATTACAATACTGCGACACTGTCTCTCCAAGATTGTATGTCAACGTTTACCTTGCGTCAATTTGAGAACACACTCCCGCACTGATGATTGCTTAATCATACACAGTGTAAAATTTCAGCTCTTGTTATTACACTCAATTTCTTTTATAGTATAGAAACCTTCCCCACGTTTTTGAAATAAATCACCTTCACCATGTAATCTAGTACGTAATATGGTATCTACGGTATCTACTACATTATTGGTAATCGTAATTTTTAGAGAAAGACTGACGAACTTTTCTGCGTACGTAGCAATACGCGGCTAGTCTGATTTAACAGTAATGAGGCAAAACTAAAATCGACTAAATAGTGATTAGGTAATTCAGAGAATCAGGTTTTTCTCAGGTATCTACGTTCCTCGACAACTGAATTACCTCGATATCCCTCCCGCCGTCAGCTACTCTCTGCTTGACATTTCATCCTAGACGTAAAAGAGGAAGCTCAAACCCTACTCAAATCCCGCTTACTACCTACTTCCAATCAGTCAGATTTATACTACTGAGTACCTAAAGAACGCACTCGAAGCAGTACTGCTTTACTCTAGAACTTGATGCATCGTTGTCCGTACAAAACCACGCTGTATTTTTCTATACCATTGAACAAGCACTAACACCAGTATCTCTATCCTCATCGGAAGGTCGAGTCTCTTTTAATCAAAAGAACCGATTCGAATTGTTTCAGTCGCGGACACACTAACCCGAGCTTGAAATTCCCTTCATTCACCGTCACGGAGTGATGCACAGTAACCAACTCATTATTTCACCTTTGTCTCTCAATTCCCGTCGTATTCGACCTACCCTTTCTTTTTCTACACAGATGTAAAAAAAAATACAATACATCAGTTTTTATACGAACAATATTTATTTTTAACTGAATTTAAAAAAATGTATTAATTAATTGTTAACAAGATAATATTTCGGGGCGGCAACAACACCATTGTATTAATCAAGACTTCTACCTAAGTTACATAAAGTTATCTTTTAACTGCCAACGTGTCTATTAGTGAGTTCCGCGTGATTTACTTGAATTCAGGAATGGCGAACTTTAGCCCGTTCTCTCCTACAAGTTGGCTTTTCTACGCTAGACTTACTTTTGAAGAAACAATTACTACAACATATTTAAGCACAATCCTTTGCACCAATTATAAATCTCAAAGTAAATGAGTTCACATCCTCTATTTTACAGCACATTATCATTTGAGAAGATTCAATGATCCCTATAAGTTATACGAAAACTAGCAAAGTGTACAGACGAATTGATTTATTAAAATTCACACTGATGCATAATTATTATTCACAAAGAGACGATGAGAATTTTAACAAAGTCAAAACATTTTTGGTTTTAATCATCAGCCTCTTTATATCAAAAAGAGCTTCCACATTATGCATAGAACGTATCTCGAATCTATCTTAATAATATATCTTATTCATTCATGCCCAGTATCATAGCTAATGTTAGGCTCGCATTTCTTATCCGTTTTTATGGCTGTTTAATGATTCATAAAAGATTAACTCGAAGCGCCCGTTTGCCTAAAGTTTTCACTTGAATTTATGTTTCTTCGAAAAAATGGAAACAGCTACAAAGTGAAAACATTTTTTAGCATAAGTAAAAAGTTTCCTATGGCCTCGCTATAATATCTCAGTGTACATTTTTTTTCAACACTAATGTTCAATCAAGCTATTTGCCGGAAATAACTAACACTTTCGGACATTCTTATGGTATTACTTTAATTATGCAAAAAGGTACACTGAGAAAAGAGTTTCTTATAGAAAAAAAAAAAACATTTTTTTGCCAATTTGCATAGATTATTTATTTAAGGTGGCCACCTAGCATCATAATAATAAGTATTCCTATTTCTGTTGTAACGTGGCGTTACAGAGCTGGAGGGGGGTCCGCCTAGGAATGACCGAAAAATAAATAAATAGGACTTATCAGGTCGGACAGTGAGTTCGGTGGCACAGTGGTAAGTGCCCGACTTGGTAGTCCGAAGGTATCGGGTTCGATTCCCGATCAGAAGTCCTAATTTTTCGGAAATTCCTAGTCGTCTAGCGCTCCCTGGCGGCCCTGTAGATAAATTAATTATAGCGGGGACGAGCCTGGCACCCCGTTATACTGTGAATACCATGTATATCGTTTATTACAAATATATTTCCTATATAAGTTTTCCTATATAAGATCTTTGCTAGCGAAGTACATCTATTGTAACAAAAATGTTACCATGAACTCCTCCCCGCCTTCTGGCTTGAGGTCCCCACCGGCCTTGAGCATTACGCCTTGTATTTATTATTATTTATCGTTGTATTCTAGTGTTTTAGGCCTATTGTATTTAGCATAAGATTCCTTCTCTCCACCCCTCCCTCCCTGCCACAATTCCCCTAGGGCACTGGCTCGAGGATCGCCACCGAGGTCCATCATCGCGCACCTTTTACGAGGACAACAGCATCCCTGGACGGATCGAGAGAGTGGCTACGTTGCCGAGGCAACGGAAGGCAGGGATGGCATGGGCAGAGAGGAAACAGCTGATCGAGACTCCCGCGGGATGATGCCCGTCAGCCCACCAGCCCGCCACCATCACCACGAGCATCCAGCGCCGGTGCAGTCCCGTCACACGGGTAGTACAGAATCCCGTGTGACAGGGGTGGAGCCCTCTCCCTCCACCCCTAGGACGTGCCCGGGAGGATTTTTAACAGGCATGGTAGAATCAGACAACGTATGTTCTGACGCATCTACGTCGCAGAGGACCAATAAGCTGCTGCCCGAATATTCCGCCATTGTTTCCGGGTAATTTGTCTAGCCAATGAAGTTCCCAGTCTTGGCGTCTCGTTTCCATAGACACCATGCCATACAGTCTTCAGTATAGTTCAGTGTTATAAGAAATAGCGGAATCTTCGGGCTGCGCAGAAATGGTCGAAAATGTGTCCATGAAATGAACATACCTTGTCTGATTTCTTGCCTTGCCGAAACTGCCGACCAATGCCAGAGCGCGTAGCCCTCTCAGCCCAGCGATCAGCCCTGGAGGCCCATCGAGGGAAACGACGGGGCCCGGAAATCGGCATGGAATCATCACTTCGAGCCAGGGTAGCGTGCGAGATAGTGCGAAATTCGAGTTGTGAGAGAAATAGTGCGATTTCAGTATGAGTGCAAGTTGGATTATTTCGAGCGCGTGGATTGTTTGCGTGAATAACTTTTGAGTGATTGCGTTTTCTTAGCCTGTCTTCTAAACCCTTTATTATTTGCGCTGAAGAGTTTGTAGGTCCCATCCGGACCATATCGAGCCGTCCCACGTGGACCGGCATTTTTTTAGCTTCCTTTGTATCTTCAACGGGCCTTCCGCTCTTACGCGCGAAGCCCGTGGTGTATTACGTGCGCCCTTATTTTTAGTACCTTTGCGCCCTTTTTCAGAATCCCTCCGTATCCCCTTCCGCCCCCGTTCGCCCTTCGCATGTTGTAACCGCCGAGGTATTTTAAGTAGCCATTTTTGCGTTCGGGAACTTTCGGCCTGAGATCCCCTCACCTCTCCCTCCGCTAGCCTTGTCATTCCCGAGGAGTAAAAATACGATGACCTTTCGGGGTCAGTCGTCGGTGCTACGCCGAATAAGTAGCTGGCGCGCAGCTGTTGTTTAAGCCATATTCCTTATCTGTCAGCCCTCCCTGTCCCTCCTTGCCCCCTTGTCAATAATGTACCCCTCAGTCACCCGAGCCCCCTCTTCCAACGAGTTCCTTTAAACCCTATTGCGTCCCCCGAAGATTAGTGCTTTAGTTTCTTACATCAAATCTTTTGCTTTACTTGTATTTTCTGTTTACCTTTATGTTTGCACGTGCTCTTAATTATACTCTTTTGTACCCTACACCGTGTTCCCCTCCCTCTTTTGTTTCTTTTGCAATCGCTAATTTGAACAGATCCTGAGTGGTAACAAGCCACCCAGTATGTCACACTATATACTGCATTTTTCACTACTTCCTTATATTTTATAAACTAGACAATAAATAATTTTGAAATTTTACATACACAACCGCTAAACCCATACGAGGAACATATATACAATTTAGATCCGTATCTTGGAAGAGCTCGAAATGATTGAACTACGTTAATAGAAACAAATTTGGTGACTAAACAAAAATCGCAAAACATTTATTTTTTAATCGTATTTTGTGTAAATACCTCATTTATTTGGATGCAATTCTTTGAAACCAATAAAAGTCTACTTTATTATAAATTATTACTGTGATATAACCTGTTAATAAACGTTTTTTGTAACAAATGCTCAAAGAATACCCCGTAATGTGTTGCCAGAAGGCACCTTAAAATATTATTTTTTGGGCAAGTGACTATATAATTACCTAAAAATTTGAGATAGCGCTGTTATAGGCATCTAAAATATTTTCAAGGAAAACGCAACCTCTTCAAAAATATTTTTGAGGCACGTTATGCTCTTTGAGCATTTGTTACAAAAACTGTTGTATCTAGTTGTTAGTACGAATGAGTATAAGACTCGTGTGATTGGTATTTTACACTCGTGTATTATACGAAATTATATATTAGCTAGATAAAAAACTGTTTGTTAACATTAAATATTTGTGAATGAACAGTAACGCAACAATAGTTCGTTCAATATATTCACTAATCAAATCAATCGATGATATAGTTACATATAATAAGTAAATTTATCTTATTTCCTTACACTGTTAAAAATCGTAAAATTACTGTGACAAATAGTATGAAATTTACAAAACCGGTATGCAAAATAATCATTAGCATAACACGCATTGCAAAATTAATAATAGTAGAATAAATTTATATACTGACGATAAATTTTAAAAAGGTTTTTGAGAAAATTGCACAACCTGTTCAATATTTCGGTTGTTACATGAAAAAATTGTAAAATTAAAATTCGATTTTTAATATTCATTAATCGATTAAAAAATGTATATGCAGGAATTAAATACACTCTAAAAACAAACGTGGTGTCAAGTGTGTTGAAACAGATCAGAACACACATGTAATATGTGTTGTGACAACAAAATGCAGTACTAAAATGCGTGTAAACCGACTTGTGTGTTGAAACAATACGCTTACATTCGAACTGTCCTTTCCCTTCTGTACAACACCCTTTTTAGTGTTTTGCTGTACATATAGCAAGCTTTTGGGAACACACGTTACATGTGTTGAATAAATGCGTTTAACGCCGAACGTCGTTCGGCATCATCGATATGATGTAATATTCAGTAATATTCCTCTTACATTTGTTCACTGAAATATAAGTATACGCCTGTTGTAACGCGTCCTGTCATTCGTAGCCGAAGTACCGACTGGCAATTCATTAGTAATTCTCCAAAATCCAAGAGATTACACTACTATCGTGTTCCCCCTCACTGTTAAATTATAATCAAAGAGCTCGTGTGTCGAGATGATTAGAGGACTCGACCCTTTCGTCGAACAACCTGTCAAGAAGACACACAGGTACATAACTTCTCTCTCTAATGTACTTAAATATTGAAAATTCTTACTTACAGTAGATTTTAAAACTTATTAACAGACGTTAGGGTTTTATTTTCTGGCTATCGAAAATTGAATGTATTTTGCACAACCCACCAACTCGTTACCTAATAACATTAAACGGAATGCGACAGTGGACTAATCTCTGGATCGAAAGCAAGACATCCTGGGAGCAGGAATAACTCTTAAACACCATCAAAACCACCAGGAGAAGGATATGTACTCCAAAAGAACAAGAAACATACGTGCGAAATTAGATGTCTATAGTATGGGTTATGTTTCTGGAGTATAGGTAATGTGTGAGTACCTTATATTTAAGTTATAAATCGTTTTTTGTATACCTTGATTATGAGACTGTTCGTGTTTTAAATTTTCGGTTTTTAAAAAAAAACATTTCTCTCTTTCACCTGCTATTTGATTTTATCGTATTATCGTACTTAAATGATTTTTATTTACTTTTATTTTTTTGAGTTTTTTTTTTTAATATATGTGGATCTAAAATAAAATAAAATAGAGTAATAAAATTACACTGCCAAGATTGTATAACGCACATTAAACCTGTAATAAATACACAATAATTTGACATGCATTTTCAGGTGAACGCACCTAGAAGTGTATAAAAAGTGACTACATGCGTGAACGCGTTTAAAGTGTGTTGAAACAACGCACATAAAACGTGTTTTATTTTCACACTTGCAAATATGTTAAGAATTAACACGCCGTAAGGCATGTAAAAATGACTACATGGTTGACGAACAGATAAAGCGTGTTAGAACAACACGCTTGTTCTTACAGTGTGTGTTCAGCAAATACTGTAAAAAATAAATTCTACGTGACATTTGTATAAAGTCGCAAAATGTGTGCTTCTATTAAATAAATAATCTTCACAAAGTGACAAATAAATGTTTTTTTTCTATAAACAAACTTCTTTCTCAATTTAGCACGTGAGAGATCATATTAATCATATTAAAATCCCATCAATATCACATCTGACTTTTTTAATAAAAATAAATGCATAATTATACTCTAAAAGACATTATCATAACAACAATATCGTCATCGGAAAATGGAAAAATTTATTCGGGATTGGATTAATGCAGATTCATAAAATGGTAAGTGAATTATAAATTAATTACGATAGGAAATACTGTAAAAATTTACAGAAATTACAAAACCAAAAATAGATATTAGTCTCTCATTAAAATAGATTTACGGTTCATGACAACACAAACAATTTTCATTATCTATTCATTATGATTCAAATGAACTCACAAAATTATAAAATTTTTTTATAAAAAATTTACACAGAGCTAAAAAATTATTTTATAGTGTAACTTTCTTCTATTTAAGAAGAAGTTACATTCTACTTTCTTCTAATTTAATACATGGGAGCGAGAGGGGTGAAGTTTCAGGGAAATGGCGGAATATTGGAAAATAATTGATTTCAAATTAAGGAGTGAAACATTTTTCATTGAATAAATTCTGTAACTGTAACTTATCAAATGTCAGAAATGCATCCTACAGTAGTTATATTTCTTGAATTTCATAAAAGGTTCCACAAACTTTTCGGTAGATGGCAGAAGTTTACGAGTCTCGTACATCTCGTCAAGCGAATCTGCTCTACCTTTGATCTCCACAGGAATTTCTTGATCAAATTTGCAGTCATCAGAATCGATGAAACTTGCACTTAACAAAATCTTAAGCATGGGAAAAGAGGAAGAAGGAAGCTCTACTGAAAAAACGGCCTTTCACAGAGGGGTGGAAGCAATGTCAGATCCAACTAAGAACTTTTTATCGTCATATTATTACGTTATAATTGTTACAGCTAATAGCATTACACGCCCCATCACTTCTTATTACCGTTTCTAATTAGTCTGAAACTACAACAAAATAAATGTTCTAGTCACAGCAAATTATGCTTTTCTCTGTTAGGTTTTTTTTGCAGTTCCCTCATTTAACATATCTTTTGGCTCTGCACTTAAACTTCACGGTCCTTCACTTCTTTGTTCCAAAACGTTTTTCAAGTGATGCTTTCAAGAGCCAATTTTCAGCTGAAGCCTGTGTAATCTTCTTCTACTGTGGTTCCTTTAAACCCATAAGTATTACCATCGGAACATATGTATAATTAACTTTTAACTAGCAGAGCGAGTCTGCGCGGCTCATTTAACTATTATATCATCTAAAATCAGTATATCCATTTACAGCATAATACAAATTGACGTGATAAATGATTATGTAAATTAAAAAGTGTGTAAAAATATTTTACTAATCTCAACCCCAAAGCTCCGTCACAAGTATCTACGGTAGCTTCTCTTCGTCTGTGAATGCACTATAATGATAAACTAAACTATAAACTTCTAGGTTAGTATTTGTTTTCAAACACCTGAAATACTGTATATTTGATTCTATTAGATCTTAAAGTCCATATTCGGAGCTCGGTTTTACCCCTAGCAGTGCTTTTTAAATAATTTAATAATGAATTTAGAAGCGACCGTATACATAACCACTTTTACGGTCACTCTTAGGACCACTAACAACTGTCGGCGCGTTATTAGCCACAGAGTCTATTCGCAACTGTTTTTAAGTAGTGGAAATGCGCTTTATTCACCATTTTGGGTTTAAGAGCGACCTCTTCAGAATAACTATAAATGTTAAAAGTGATAATTCTTCAAACATGGTAGACGGAATGGACGTTATTGCAGACATGGTCAAAGTGCGTGAAGTTCTTGAAATGGGTAAAAATTTTCCTCGTACTCATGTGTTATTTTACACTATTCGCTTTACTCTCAAGCACAACACGATTGTCATTTACAAAATGGCACGACTAGCACTTTTTCTTTGATAAAAATATTTTCCTTTTTTTGCATCCTTAACAAATCGTAAAATTTATAAGTACATTTTATTTCGGTCGTCTCGTTGTAAGAAGATCTGTGTCCCACATTGTACAACAATTTATACTTTAACATCGTAATAAACTTAGAACTTTCTATATACTTTGGAAGTTAATTTTAAACTCACAATTTAATGATACATGTGGTAGAATAACTCATTAGAATACGATATCTGAAATAATTACAGTATAAGGGTATACAGAAAGGGTTCAAACTCGTAAAGTATAACATTTCCATGGAACACAGAGCTGACCGTAATCTTACGCACACCTACACACACGAGTTAGTGCAGTGCCATATTCAACCCCAATGTGCGATTTGGCTTGTAGCTAACCATTTCCGAATGGAGTGAATACAATATCCGGTTTGTAAATAGCTGTTGGAATGAACATTTGCCGTGCCACTTTCAACAGTTTATTTTTGACACTAACCGTACCATCGACCGGCCAGTTGATCGTTTAACGCCCCTTTTCTTCGACGCGGTTCAATGCATAAACTCGGTTTAACTTCGAAATACAAGTCCCTGATTGACTAATAGCACAGTTAAACCGAGTTTATGCATTGAACCGCGTTGAAGAAAACGGGCGTTACAGCCAAAAATACGTTTACAAAAAATCGTTTACAAGTCATCCGACGGCAGTAGACTTACTACTGTTATCATAGACAATGAATGTAATTGTTGCAAATTAGCTTGTAGAGATCCAAGCTCGGTCATGCGTATATCAAAATCGGTCCTTTTCAGGACCACTCGAAACGTAATACGTTGGTACAACTATCTTGTCAGATTAAAGGAATAGACATTATAAGGACCAAATGGTACTTTCCGAAATTTACTGATGTTACAGATAAACAGGGACACTACGACGATACTCTCAGTGTTATTGGCCTAGTGTAAGCAGGCCTTGCGGGCTGGCTCGCGATTTCATTTACACTCCGTTTAAACGCGGTCTGATTGGTCGCATTACTGCAACTTCAACGTTGATTATCTCGAAATTTTGATCTATGGAATAAAAAATAAAAAACGCGTATTCCTTAGAATTTGATAAGGAATGCAATGGTGTTACCACAGGACGTTTCATAACGAACACCCTGTATACTACAAATATATATTGTAGGAAATATCTCAGGGAAATATAATTTCAATAGTCAATGAAATCTGGTGATGCTTAATTTATTCGTCTTCCATGAAAGCTAGTGTCCAACTGACCACTTTGTCTCCCTGTCCGCTGAGCTCTCCTTCATCCACACACTCGCACGTCTCTCGCGCAAACAGTCATACGTAACACACACGCTCAAACACTCACACAGGCATTCTTACTTATTTTCTACAATATATCAGTATGCAGAGAATAGGAAATGCATTTAGGAATTTTAAATGATTTTATTGTATATTACTACAGATTAATTCGTTACATAAAGAATTATTTTCGTGATTCATGTATATCATGCCATTGTGCTTTAATATGCCGGCAACCATTTTGATACAACATGTAAGATATTTTAATTAAATAAAAATATTATCGGGTATTAGATCCATTATCAGCTACTGATACAATAAGTATTGTACAAGAAAACAATAAAAATAAACATATCTATTAATTCATATTTTTATTTAAAAGTGTTAAGTATATACATTGTGAGAAAGAATTGGTCAAATCAAATAATTCTACGATTGCTGGTGGCCAATTACAATATATACTTGATTGAATGAAGTTTTAGTTGATTAAATGTATACTTCGTGGAATCCAACATACGTTTCAATCAATTGAGTATCCTGTTTATTTATTTTGATAATTATTTTGTTTCTATAATTAAATTTGTAATTGGCCGTCCAAAATCACAGATTTAATTGATTTCTCAAAGTTTCTCTCAGTACACAATATTCCTCATTTTATCGAATTCACTGCTTCATTTATGACGAAACAAATTAGTAAACGCACAAACAAATGTAGCCTAAATATATTGCTCCATACATTATCCGTGCGACCGAGCCAGCTATTAGCTTTCCACATTCCGAAGGATGGAACAACACTTATAAGAGGAGCAGCATAAAACGAGCATATACATAAACAGTTAAATTGATAGGATGATCGTTTAGAAACCACCTAAGTTTCACGCATGAAAGGTCGAAAGATTCGTGTAGTTGTAGCCTTCTAATATTAATCTCAATTTGATATTAGAAATCTGTCCTAAGCATGGATTTGTTATTACTCGTGTAGAAAAAAAAAGAATTGGAAAAATTTGGCGTTTCCGAAATTGTGGCAAAATGTTAAATCCTCTACTTTAGAAAAAAAAAGAATAGCTTATAAAGTCTAAAAGTATGGGATTTAATATTTAGTCACACTTTATGAAATGCCACACTTTTCCCATTATTTTTTTGTTCTACACAGGTAGGCACCCTAGGAAACAAACTGCATCTGTTAACGAGCTAAACTAAACTGCACAGATGAATCAATTTCACCATCACTTGATGGTGTGATACGCATTACTTAACGCGTATTTACGCCTGCCCTATTCTGTTTCGCAAATTACGTTTTGCCTTATCATCGCCAGACAACTTGCGTACAGTATTCTGTCCTTTCAGTTCGCAGGTACTTGGGAAGCTAATTCTTCGAATTTAGTACCAAGTGCAGCATATCCTTCCATCGCAAAAGCCTTACCATGTGCATCATATTCTTCAACCACTTCTCTTAACTGCGCAATCTTTACCCACTAATTTATATGCCTTTTATCCTCCGTCCTTGACTTTGTTGTCGAATCTCAAATTCAGGCTCTTTTCCCTCGTTTTCTAGACTCGAATCTGCAGTCTTGTTACAACATATAAGCTTCGTGTGTCAATGCACATTTTAACACTCGTGTAAATCTTGCCTAATTTTAAGTCTCACCACATGTATCAAACATACGATATCCTAGATATCTTAGATTAAAGTTACACACTACCTGTACTAAAATATGCTGGAATTTTTAAGACTTCAATACTTGGGTGGGGTTATTTTTACTTCAACGATCACACTTTTCTATGTTTCTTCTAGAGCGATGGTGGCTGTTTGCCCTATTCTATAATTCTCCAACCATACATTCTGATCCCTCTGCCACAGCGGCGAAGCACCGAGTAACGTCAGACCGTGAGCATTGTTCCTGCATGGAAGACAGTGGTTGACAAGAGCCCACCAAAGAATTGGTGTATTACAATAAAGAGTACAGCGCAACCAACAATCAAGGTTAGTATCATATTGGAATTACCAGCTTATTTAGGTAATAAGAAAATATAAATAAATAAAGATCAATGAATTTTGTCCATATTCGAAATTATATTGGAAAATACATTTTTTTCTATATTGAATATATTGTAACCAATACATCGGAAGATATTCGTATCACGGTAGCAATATGTTGAAGGCTATATGGATACGAAAAGGAGATAAACCACGAGACAGGTCGAATATGACTATGGATCAAATATGTTTTATTATCGGCAAAAAGTCAGTAAGAAAAGTAAAAGACGCGTTGGCTCAGAGAGCGTGTATCCAACTGGCTGGTGACTGCAGCAGCCGTAACAAGAAGGAGGGCGCTGCGTCGTCACTGCGGCGTACGCCGAACGGTCTCATAGTAGACAGTGGCGACCACGGACTCTTGCTATACTTGATCGTCCCGAATCGCTTCACGCGCGACGCTTGATTTCGATCGCGCTTCGATACAATAAGATCCCGCTAATCCGAATAACCTTAAACATCACGTAATAACAATTTTGAGGCATCGCGGCGTCCAATTCTTCCGCAAGTCTCAGGCCTCTTGCCCTACCGCGGACGGGTATTTAAACGGCGACATTTTACGATTCGAGCATCCTATCACTGGAGCTAGCTAGCTTACCTTTAGTAAAGCAACGAGCAAACCGTCTCGGGCAAGCGAGCAAACCATCCCACTTGACCACAATTTCTAAAGGTACTTCTACTCTCGTAATAGAGCAAACCGTCTCTTGTGACACATAGAATCAATCTCTGCATTTTAGTTGGGCCGCCACTTTGACAAGTTCGATCATTGTGTCGCTTCCGCTATACATGCCAACCTAACATGATGTAAAGACCTACACAACTGGCTACTCTGCAAATGAGACTTTTCTGACCTCGCTGAGATAGCAACGTTATCTTAGAAAGGACCACGTCTACCTATGATCACGAGTTCCCTAGTGGAAGACTGCTCAGCAGCACGACGCTTATATTTTAACGAGTCAACTCTGTAATCAAATTCCACCAGTCGGAGGCTGCTTTCAGACACGATTCCATATTTTATTTATTCAATGACAACATTAGTCAAAATAGGATCACACGAATAATAGAAGAACCTATTATTCCTCCCGTTCCCGACAGACCTATCGTGTAGATAAACCGCGTCTAATCATCATATTGATACAATTGGCTTTCCGATCATTTATAATAACTGCTACTTTCCGCTTACGCTCATGTCTATTTTGTGCTTACTAACATCCAGCCTGTCTATACTATACCTGTCTACAATATATCAAAATTTACTCGTTCACATATTTTCTTAACAAACCAAATGTTTAGTAAGCGTACCAAGGAGCGTGCACCAATACCTAAATATTATACTACACAAGAGATTAAGTTTGTAAATGTAGAATCGAAGTAAGAAGACAGTCTGGACGAATGAGTTTCGTAATACGGTTGAAATAAGTGTGGGCAATAGTGAATAACTATTTTAGGCGATTAATACTCACCCATCCTGACAAAACAGAAATATGAAAGTGTTAGTAATTAAAATATATTTTTATATACTCAGAAGTATAGATGGGGACGTTAAATTTTCGCATCCCAAATTTCCGGATTAAAAACTAACGTGTTACATTTATGGAACGTAGTATCGTTCATCGGTAAATGTCGCGAGATGTACCAGTCAAGATCTCCAAGGTCCAAAACATAATTTTGTAGATATTAGGCTAATTTTTATGTAAAACCATTTCATGCATCCCGTACTCAATCAACCTCGCGTCGAGGCAATTCCACAAAACAACATCAGGGAGCCAAAACCATATCGAAAGAAGGAATTGACCACCAGTTACGCGAGAAACAGTGAAAGGCCGTGAGAGACACCCGATGCCTCCACCCCGCGGTCGACGACCCCCGAATTAAGTAGAGTTTCGGTCAACTAGAAGACGTCGTCGTGGATCATATCACCGTTTTGCAGTACCGCCTGTACCGATGTTCCGCAAAGGATACATCGACGTACCAAAAATGAAGGGAGATCTGGAGCTACTCGAGCGTGAGCCATCATGAACCTCAGCCACCCATCCGTCCCAACGCGGTCCGGACGAAGGTCACTACCAGAAGACAGCTGGACACACTGTGCTACAGCAGCGAGTTGTGAAAGACTTCTTAAAGTCCCGGATTTCGCGTGTAAACTGTATATGCCACGATTTCTCGCGTAGCTCGTATAATAATCTAACTTATCTAGACCGTCCTTCCGAATACCAAATGTTTCCGATCACAGGAAGACTCCAGTTGTTATTATCGTTTCATGTCTTTATTATAAGGAGTGTAGTGACTTAACGTTGTAATATCGAATTATACCTAAATTTAGAGTCCAGCGGCGTGCTTCGAAAGTTAGCACATAACGAGAAGATTGGCTAATACTTCCTCGATGTCGATTGGTCCACAAGGACATTACTTTGTTAACTAGGAGGGCACTTGACGGGCGCGCAGGAAAGTATCTTCCGCACGAAATTCATTCTTTGTTTGTTAGCTGTCTTGGTCGGGTGTGCGTGCGTTTAAGTCGAATTATTGTATTTTATCGAAATTTTGTAACGTTCACGGTAAGCGCTTCGCTGTCCTAAGAAGGAAATATTTTTTGAATTCGTGACTTTGGTAGATCTTTCTCGTTTCTTTCTTCCCGGCATTCGCCTAGGAGCAGACCGCGTATCGGTAGAAGGAAAAGATTTCGTGCCTTCGCATCTGGACATAGCTTATTTCTCGATTGTCTCTTCTCGCGTCAGGATATTCATAATATATTTTTTGACTTTCTTATCACGAATATCTCTCCTATAATTTCCGTATCCTTCGTATTACATATTTCGTCATATTATATCTTGTATTCTATCTTGTCTGATATTCGCTATATTTTGTTTCTTTATGTAAAGTGAAATTTGCTATATTTTGTTATACTATCTAGACTTTCCTATTCGCCATTTGTCTTCGTGTGTGCTGGTAATTGTACGCAAATCGTGAAATAATTCCGTTTTTCTTAGGATGTTAGGTCGATTTTTTATAAAATTAATCACGCGTGTGACGGCGTCGCAAACGAGTATAATTTCTGATAGGCATAAATTATTATCGAGCTCTCTCAGATGTCGAAACTGCATTCGCATTTTAATAAATTTAGTGTATCTTTCGTTCCGCGTGTCTCGTTGGGTTCTTATATAGGGTGAGCCGTTTAATTTGGCACAAATGAATATCTCAGAAAGGAAGCATTTTACAAAAAAAATGTTCGAACAAATTTCGGTTGGTTTTGAGGGGGAAAGAAAATGCTGTGCCGTTATTTCTTAATCGCGGTGGTTTTCAAGATCTTTCGAAGGTTAACTTGGTTTTTTTTTTAAATGGGAACCTATATTTTTTGTTGCAGATTGTTATGCTGTATAAAAACCAATTAACTTTTGTCTGAAACATTTTTTAATACGATCAGTGTTTTCGACAGGAGAAGAAAAAGTTAATTAAGGCTTTTTATTAGCTCAAGAGAGTTCGAAAATGCATTAATGTTGAAGAACACCATTCTGAACACTTATTATAATATTATTGGGCAATATTAACAATGAATAGATTATTTACGCAAGAAAAAAAAAACATTTATTAATTTTTTTCTTCTTTTCCGATTTTCGTATCTACAAAATCACAATTTTTTCGTAAAATGCTTTCTTTCCGGGATATTCGTTTGTGCCAAGTTAAATGACTCACCCTGTATAACATGTTTCCTAGTTTTTTTCGTTTGACGATAAACGACATGTGAAATATATCGAAAAATTGTTAACGCTCAGGTCTGTACGAATCCGATAATAGTCTTTAAGGGGGTATTCTGGTCTAGAATTATGAAAAAAAAACGATTTTTTTGCATATTCTTAAAGTTTAGACCTTTAAGAATATATCCTGGAGTAAAAATTATTAATGTCATGGGAATTACTACTTATTGGTCCTGAAGCTTATGCGTTCGCTACTAAACGGGACAATAGTCAACTTGAGCGTTCCGAGCTACAAAATATAAGCACAACGTACCATTCTATGACTTAGATTGCTGCGACTGCCTGAAACTTTTGTTCAAAACTTTGAACGCGTTTTTCGGAAAAATACTTTTTTCAACATAGTTGACATTTCAAGTTCTATTTAACCAACCTTCAATATGTAATTTTCTATCGCCCATGCCACTTTTGTATCACAATTATTTTTTTACTAATTTAAAAAATTAAAAATCATGAAAAAAGTCAAAAGATGCCTTTTTCAGAGAGCCGCCATTTTGCAAAAAAAATTGTTTCCATTTTCTCTTAGGCACGTCTCAAAATTTATGCCTCCAGACCAGAATACCCCCTTAAGAGTAAATTCCAATTAAACATCATGACCTTTTATTTCGACTATCAGAATTGGAATGTAATACACACGAACTCTTACTTAATGACTATTTGTTTTACTAGTTATTCATCAAGATTTCAGTGCTTATCTTTGCTCATCATGTATTTCAATTAAACTTCAAGACGTTTCTGTTTTTTAAATCTTTGATAATATGTGATAATACGCGTAGGAAAAAAGTAGATAAGCTGATTTAATTTACACAATTATTTATCAATTAATTATACCTAACTTCATTATTGTGTAGACAAAATAAATATTATGTACTAATTAACCTTTAGAGGATCAAAAAGCCCATATAACCCCGCTGGACCCACGATGGAAACTTTGTATACAGGGTGTCCCTAAATTGTCTTACTAACTGGATACAGCGATGTTCTGATAGCACCGCTCAACATCAAAATGACCTTCCGTTTGTTGAGAAGTGCTTAGTTTTTAAGTGAGAACCATTTAAATTTGTCCAATCAGCGTGAGATGTCGGCAGAAACGTAAGCACCTCTGATCTCTGAGTTTTCTGAAGTTGAACGTGGGTTATGCAGATGCTTTCCAAAATTTTATACAAGCAGATTACACGTCTCGAATTTCTATCATGTATCCCATGTACCTACGCTACAATAAAAATATATACACTTTTTGCTTCTTCATAGAAGAAGCTATGTGACGGTGGAAAATTTTCCTGTTGAGATTTTCATGTCACTATGTTCGGAATGTGTCAAAACGTTGAGAAAACACGTTTGGAGAAAATTTCCGGATGTGGGCGTGTGTGCGTGTGCGTGTGCGTGTGCGTGTGTGCGTGCGTGCGTGCGTGCGTGCGCGCGCGCGTGTGTGTGTGTGTGTGTGCGTGTGCGTGTGCGTGTGCGTGTGCGTGCGGGCGTGCGTGCGTGCGTGCGTGCGTGCGTGCGTGTGCGT
>JAYRCB010000476.1:0-12113 GCA_036026315.1 Trachelus stipa
TTTCCACTCGATTTTTGAAGCGAAAAATTTCAACTGCAGAGTTTGAAACTAAAAGTTTTCAGCCGTAAAACTTTTGGTACTCATCCTCACCCCAACCCTCAGGTCTCGCCATAACGGATCTATTACTACTTATACCTGAAGCTCCTCGAGACTAGCAGTACTCGCGAGGTTTCAGTTACAGGATTGGGAGACTCAGGTATGCAGCAACAGACAGATAATTGTTAGTGTTCTGATTTGCTAACTAGTCAATAAGAAAGGGAATCAAAGACCAATCTAATTCGGAAAAAGTAATAGATGGGATAAGAAACGAAGTCGTTAAATAGGGTCGGAGAGACTAAAAAGTTCGTTCTTTGAGAGTAGTCAGAGTTTTGTTCTATACTATTCTGTTGTAGTAGTAAAGTGGAAGTCTTGTAAGAGAATCTCAAAGTCTAAGTTGAAGTTAATATTCTGGAGATCTAAATACTTGTAGCCTTTGCATCCTCAATTCAGTTCTTCGGAGTTGTTACATACAGAAGTCAAGTATCAAAGTCAAGTTTAAGAATAATCATTCAAATCAGTTGGAAAAGTGAAGCATACCTGACGACTCTATTCTGCAAGTTTTGTCAATCATCATCACTACTATCATTTACAAAACCCTGATACAACCTCATCTGGACTGAGGGTCCACCCAAACCATCTGATTGAATCTGTACTACTTCCAAGGAAATCATAAAATAAGGAACAATCGAATTCCCTGGAATCTATTGGGTAAGACTATGAGTACATTCACATATAATCAGGTATACACAATAATTCATTCATATACAGAATACTTAACTTACATAAAACGGATCAAGAATACCCGAGCAAAGAAACAATTAGTTCGTTCAGTTCAATTTTGTTCTCGTTCCAATAATCAGGATATCATATCAGATTCAGGGAACAATCATCCTCATACCAATCGGGAAATTCCCTGGAATCTATTTCCTATTTCTTCCAATTCTTTATCTGCTGGAACAATTAGCATATCACGTGGATATACTAACGATTTTAGGAAATCATTAGAAACCGAGTGTTTTAAATTAGATTTAAATTAAGCAGTTCAGTCGGATAGCGCACCCGTGTTGTAGTAATACTATACAAGTGGCGTGCAGTAGCAATAAATGAGTAGTCATCCTAACTATCTTTTCTAAATTAACATTCACACAATCTTCATAACGCTCAATACGTTAGCAAGAAGTGTAACGTTTGTTTTAACAATGTGAAGTACTGGATAGGTTATTTCTATCCAGGGTCTCTCGAATTAGCTATCGCAAAAGGGGAGGAATCTCGAAATGAAAAGAAACACGGGGTGGAATAGGAAAGAATATAATTAGCAACTAAATGACGGATGTACAACAGAAATGGGGAATAAAGCAGAGCACAAAATAGAAACTAAAAGAGACTCGAAAATAAACTAGGCTGCACGCAATATAATACCACCGAAAACGCAACTCTAAACTAAACACGCATTTCAAAACAATACACGCGGGTGCTCGCTCGGGAGCACGCGGCGTCGGTGGGCTTTAAACGGGCTACTGTGAAGGGGGATCGGAAAAGGAGGAACGCGTAATAGGCAAGGGGGAGAGGAGGGGCAAGGAGGGCTTACCGGCACTGGATATCTCGACAATAACAACGAATGGGCACCAGCTACTTCTACGGCGTAGCACCGTCGAGTGACCGCGGAAGGTCCTCGAATATTTACCAGAACGCGAAAAGGCACGGTTAGCACAGGGAGAGGTGAGGGGTCTCAGGGAGGAAGGTTTCCGAATGCGATAATGGCTACTTACAAATACCTCGGTAGTTACAAGTCTAAACTCAAAAACGGGCGGGTGTGGAAAAGGGTACGGAGGGCTATCGAACTGGGACGCAAAATATTATACTAGAATGCACGCAATATACCACTGGCCGCAAGCGATTGGCTGAAGGCCGGGCTAATAATCGAAAAGATCTACTAACGCAACAGGCCAGTCCACGTGGGAACAGCTCGCTAAATCCAAAAAGAAAAATCTACTATTACTCAAAACGAAACTACTAAGATGGGGTAGGGAAGGAGGAAAAGAGGGGGAACACAATCACTCAGTACTCACGCAATTAATGCGCAACACACGATATAATCCAAAATCAGGCACGCACTCACTCGTTATTCGCAAAAACGGCAGAAATACTTTATCGCACTCGCTGCTCGGAAACCCTGGCTCGAAGTGAAGAACTTTCCGGTAGCTTGGTCCTCGTGGGCCTCCAGGGCCTCGGTGATTGGCTGGGGCTGGTCAGCTGAGAGGGCTACGCGCTCTGGCATTGGTTGGCAGTTCCGGCATGGCAGGGCATTGGTTCGTTTCGTATCCTCTGCCTGACGTTGATTCATTTTTGAACTGATTAAAAAATTTATACACTTAAGGATTAAAGAAGTGAATTACACTTGTTTAACCGAATCCGGTATATGTTGTGACGTAATTTGGATTGGTCATCAATCAAGAGTCAGTGCAAGAACATCCATTGCAACAGGGAGGGTACACGAAAAGAAGAGAACACGAATGCTGAAGAAAGAATATAATTAATAAAGTAAATGCCGATACAAATAAAAAGAGAAGAACAGAAATGAAATATAAGAAATTAAAGCGAAAGATAACAGAACTCAAGATGGGCAATAAGTAAACTAAATCAAATAACCAAAACAATAATAGAAAGGGACAGCTTGCAATATCGTAATGGGACTTTAAATGACTGTGGAAAATGAGAGTCTGGGGAAGGAGGAATGTACTAGCGGGCAACGGGACAGGAGGGCTTACCGGCACTACATAATTTTGCAAACAACAATTGAGCACCAGCTACTGTTGCGCTGTAGTACCGTTGAGTGACTTCAGGAAGTCCACGAATATTTACTCCTCGAAATACAATGGCATGGTTAGCTGGATGGGGGGGGGGGAGGAGGGTATCTCTCGGCGAAAGTTTCCGGAACGCAATGGCTTCTTAATTATTACCTCGGTTACGCAATACTTAAAAAGGTGAACAGGGCAAGAGAAGGGTACAGGAATGTGGGCTGAAAAAGGACGCAAAATATTAAGCTATGTTGTACGCAGCTATGTTGTACTCAGACTCACGTTGTTGGCAAAAGGCTGGTCCGAAGTTCAAAAACGTTAAATGCAAAATGCCGGTCCCGTAGGAAGGCTCGGTAAGATCCAGAAGGGATTTACAAAATGAAAAAGGGCGCAGAGGAAAGGGGGTAGGGAAAAGGAGGGAACTCAATCATACGCTCAAAAAGGTACTCACTCATAGATCAGCAATAAATAATTGCAACTCGAAACTCGAACTCAATCAGAATTTGCAACATGCTATCTTGAAAACCCTGGCTCGAAGTGTCTTGCAGACTTCCGGTCTTCATTTCTTTTGGCGCACCTCCACAGCCTCGGGGATTGGCTGGACAGCTGGGCTGAGAGGGAAACGTGCTTCGGCATTGATGCGCAGCTCGGGAATGGTAGAGCTTTGATGCTTTTGCTCGCTACGGTCTTGGCGAATCTCGCTGCTCGGTGGCACGGTGGTGGACGATCACCAATGCGCTGGTGTGTCGTCTGTGCGTCGGATAATATGGCAGCCTCCATGACCTGTCAAATCTCCACCCGGGTGCATCTGCAGAGTTGGAGCGAGGGGGCTCCACCGCCGTCACACGAGCCTCATGACTATCCGTGTGACGGGCTGTATCAGGGGCTGCATCCACACGTGATCGGGGTCGCTGATGGTCTCAATCTCCACGTAGTCGTCACGATCGGTTGGTCATCCTGCCCATGCCTTCCCCGCATGCCGCTACCTAGGCAACGTAGTCACGAGAACAAGAACGTAGTCACAAGAACGTAGTCGATTCTTTCCTGGAGGTTGGTCTTCGTTGATGGTCAGTGTCTTCGGGAAAATTGACTTAACACTAGATTTACGGACGTTGATTATCAGCGTCAACAAAAATTGCTAAAAAATAATACTTATAATTTCTGTAACTTTAATTTTCGAATTGCACACCTCTGTCACGCACCTTTAAATTCCACACTAGCCGATGCGAGTTTACAATTCGCCCCAGTGTGGAATTTAAGGATTTAACATGAAATTTGAAATCCGTCAAAATGACGGGTTTCGTAAATCTAGTGTTAAGTCGTGCCCGCATCAACCACTCCAGCATCTTACCCGTGGTATTGAGCATTGTGATTAGTCGGTACGATTTCGTTTCCGTGGGTGGCTTGCCGTTCCTGTGTAAGTTGGTTAGTGTTACTTGCTTGATTGCTGTTGGACGTCCGTACTCTTCCCAGTCAAACTCCCTCACATTTCTTCTGAGCTGCTCTTCCGTTGTACAAGCACCTCCAAATGGCTATTATTGGTTGGTATTCTGAGCCGGTATCGCGCGCGGACCGGCACATGTCACAGTAACTCGGTGGCAAACAAACAGCGCAAAGTCGAGCGAGTTTTTGCTTGCATGGAATGGTCTGGAGTTGCCTTGAGGCTTCACTAATAGGCGCTACCCGCGTTGCTGTACGCAACGCTATAAGATTACCTGGGGGGTACCCACTGGCACACAACCCGATTGCGCACACGCCCAATTGGACATGAATCATTGGACACCACATAATTGGACACAGTGTCCATGCTGCATAGCAAAATTGGACACAGTGTGGATACGACACATTAGTTGTGGACACAGCCATTTCGCATGCGATAATATTGGACACATTAGAATTGTATCGAATCTTGCTGTGGCGAATTGGTCCCGCGTGCGATCTGAGTATGTAAGGACGGACCGTAGAATGGGACACAGATAGTTGTAATTAAATTTCAAATAATTCGTTGGACATAAAGCTAGCTGCACAAATATTATGCACACGAGATCAATTGAACAAGTTCTTACGTACTTTACTGAAATAACGTTGAAGTTATTATACGAATGTTACATGTTAGATTATAGCGAAGTAAATACTCATAAGTTTATTCGTATTTATTCGTTTAACAGCAGTTAAATACATATATTGTTACCTTTGTCGATAGTGCAATTTCGTGCGCTCTTTGTGAGTGTAAGAAATGGGATGTAGATATGTGCTCGGGGCTGGCGTCTTTAAAAATGTAAGCGATACAGGATTATATGGTAAAATAAAGTAACAAAAATTTATTGTATTATCTATGCTAGGTACAGCAGTTTTCAAGGTTGGTCAAGTACAATCGTTTAAAGTATATGTCGGTATTGTAGGAAGAGGATTGTCAAGTAAACGTCCTATATCTGTTGTCTATTCCTATCTCTCTCTGACCTATCTTTGAGGAACAGAGGATGCGCCTGAGTTAGGATTATAGCCCTAGTGGCATTCTGCCTATCTAGTGGCTATGGTATTACGTGTGATTCAATTAATCACGGCGAGGATAACAGATAAAAGCAATATGGCGACCACTGAAGTTTCGGAGGTAGATCGCAATGCTCTCCTCAGAACTTTGACAAGATTCCTCGACACCACGGGCTAGGCAAAATAGCTATCGCTAGTGAGCCGTAGCCTCCGACAAAATTATTAGTAATGATTTTATGCAACTACTCGGCTCTATCCTAGAGGGCATAAATTGAGCTCACACTTTATACGATTTTAATAGGCGTTATCCTTTCGGATTTAAGTCACGCTGATTTTACTTCCACTCACGTTGCTGGCTCTTAAAGACGTCTGGATTCATAATTAAATTGATTCGAGATGCCATACTTAACTAATTCGGATGCTATATTGATTAGCGAGAAGCGATAATCCTTTATCGGATTATCTTTCAATTATTCCGGGAGGTGTTTTTCATCTATCGGCTGTTGTTGACACTAGCCGCGCGTCCTTGCTATTTCTTTGTAACGGTTTCGCTCTCAGTACAGGAGTACCGAGAATGTGAACAATTTGTTACGTTACAATATGCCGCAATATCAAGAATTCAAATATGAATGGATAAATAGTAGTGTGACGTATAACTGTTTTGCACGATTACGGGGTAAAAAATTGGCCCATTATTACATAATTATAAAATATTCAACAATAGTCGTATTCTTCACAAACTTATAGTAGGATAAATCCCATCGGCTATTATAAATAACCATCTAATAATTAAGATAAAAATTATTACTCTCATTAAAAAAGATTACCAAGTCATTAACAAGGAACATTAAACATTGTATATTGTATGTGGTTCAACATTAGTTTATGCTAGGTTTAGTCAGGTAAGGTAGAATAGGGTGGAATGTTAAAATTTCGGAGAATGGATAGGTTAGCGGATATGTATTGTGACGTATTTTTACGCGATTGACCTTACCGGAAATTGCAAGACCGACCGGCGTACAACTTACGCGATTCCTTCGCATTCCAGGCAACCCAGAGGCTAGCAAATTCGTCACTTGAGATATCTACGATTTTATTGGGCGCCAGGTTCCAAACGGGAACTGCGTATCAATTCGTACGAGTTGTCCTCGCGTGCCTTCGTTGGCTAACTCAGCTACGCAGAGGCGTCGGGAGTCGGAACAATAGGTCGGATGGGTCAGACGATTACCCGACACACAAAATAATCCGAAAAACTTTGATATAAAATTCACAGGTTCGGTTTATTGAATGAAATCGGCGGCGTGAAGCGCGACGATTCCTTACAGTAGCGAAATAATACAAAAAAAAAAGAATATTAATCGAAATGAACAATCCAAAGACGATAACGAAAGTACAATTTAATCAAAAATATTACTTGGTACTTCGCGTACCTTGCAAATTTACAATCAGCTAGTGGCGCGGTTAATCCGCGTATACCACAACACGTTAACCGACCGTCAAGGACCTGCACGCGTACAAACGAGAAAATTACAAGTTCCTTACGGACGGAACGACACAAAACAATTCGGAAATACGTTACGGAATTTATAATCCGCGAGATTGAAACAAAAATCTAAACAGTGAACCCTGCCGGTCGCCCGACCTTCATGCCTTGGTCTAATTCGTGGTGAGGGGTCGTCCCTCCGCGTGTCCGTTACACGCGCAATCTAAAATCACGAAACAAACAAAATCCGATACCAAGATCTGGGACCCTATTCTTGAAATCGTGCCACAATTGTGACATGCCACTTTGAGTAGTTTCGGTTATCACCGTGATGGTGCTGTAAACGTCATTCGGTGAGTCACACGATTGAGTAGTACCATGTAGGTATTTTATGCTTACTTGAAGAGTTATCATAGGGTTATCATCGTCTTATTGCGAACAGTTGTACGTACAGTGAACCGCATTAACGGTGACAACGGTGGACGCCGTGCGGTGAGGTAAGAGAGGAGAGTAGGCGGTGACTGTCGTCTTACCTGGATGCGTGTGTGCAACGCAGCGAGAGCTATGGTGCGAGCGAGAAGCCAAGGCGTCGCTCGGTGCGATCTTTTCGCACGGTATGAGTGGGAGCGAGAAGGCAATAGGTCCCTTAGTCGCACCTATGCACAATGCGTTAGACGCGTGACACTTGTTCCTAGCCACCACGTCACATCTACTCGGTTTGTCTTACTAACGCTGTATGACGAGGACGGACAATCGAAAAATCTCTCTCATTCCCACTAGCGACAGTCGCATAACTCTTTCTCTCTTCTTATCGGGGTACTAGCTGTCCTCGTCAAAGAGCGTTAGTCTGAGAGATAGAGGTAAAGCTTGCCTGCGAACACGAGCAATCCCCCACCGAGCTCCCTATTGCGCATGAGGGGCCTTGCTGGCGTCTCGCTTACACTCGTGATGTGCAACAAGGACGCACCGAGCGACGCTCTGGCGTCTCGCTCGTACCGTAGTGCTTTCTGCGTCGCACGCACATGCCGAGATAGGAGAGCACGCGCCGCCCAATCCTCCTCTCTTACCTCACCGCACGGCGTCCACCGTTGTCACCATTAATGCGGTTCACTGTACAAGCCGTTGTTTTGATCGAACAAGTTCAACAGTTCGGACAAAGTAGTGACATCTCTATTTTAGTAACGTTTTTTGCGACTAATATAAGTTCTGCTCATGCCAATAATTTATATTCGTCAAAAATGTTTAGAACGTAGAAACATCGAGCACTGAAACTCTAAGAAGAGGCTAGCGATAGCAGCGATACAGAAAATTTAAGTGAAAGTAACCTTACTTTAAATTTATGTATGAACACATCGATGATGGATATTTCCTCAAATAGTAGTAAGGGTGAAGTTTGTACTAGCAGGCGTGATATCTGCGGTAACTGCCACCCCGAAGGAATCCATGTAGGTAACGATCACCGGCGTGTACACAACCAAATAAAAATAATAATACACTAAACGGATCTTCACTTACCCCAATTTCCCTGAATGCTACATTGGTGACGAGGATGGGATGCGGGCATTAATCAACTGTCGCATGTGCAACGATAAAATAAATTGTCATGAACGATGACGAGGGGGAGGAAATACAATGATTGGTGCGCGGAGGACAGACCAGTTGGATTTACAAGCGTCGCAAGCCGCAATTAATCGAAGTATGCGAAAAATTTGGAGTGCTAATAGACGCAAACCAGAATATTGACGAGATTCGCAAACGCTTAGCGGAATTGGTAAAAGAAAGGAGGTTCAGAGAAGAAAGTAAGAAGAAATTAGTATCGCAGCAAGCGATACAACTGCTCCAAATGATAAATGTGGCGTTTGTAATAATCAAGACGTTCAAGAAAGGTGGGGACTGGGAAACATTTGAGCAACAACTCGATGCGATGATAACGTTAAACGAGGTACCGGAAGGTAAACAAACCGCGCTCTTGTTGACAAGACTCGCCCCTGAAATATTGCGAGAACTTTGAGCCTAGTGTGCATCGCGAAAGCGGATTGAGTTCTTTTACGCAGACCTCAAACAAAAATTGCAAGAATTATATAAGCCACAGCGAGACGAATATCTTCACTGTTACGCGCTTAGAAAGCGGAAGCAAAAACCAGGAGAGAGTATACAAATCTTCGTACTTGCATTGAAGACACAAGCCAAACAATGCAAATTTGGAGCCAACGAGGTGGACAGCCGAATTAAAGATCAGCTGATATCAAGTATGAGTAGCAGCCATGTTCGATACGAATTACTCAAGGTATCAGTCGCCACGCCTCGGTACCTAGACGCGTTGGCGAAGACAACAGAGATGGCTGTCACAGTCAGCGGGGAGGAGCCAAGGAGGTACCAGTCGAGAAAGAGGTAAACCGTGGCGGAGACCCAGGCGGGGGAAGCCGAGATACATGCGCTACGAACGGAATACCGGCGATATCCGAACACGAAGAAGGGTAACCAACACCAGCGAAACTCGGGAGGAACAACCCCGGGAGGAACAACCCGGGGTGGACAACAAGGACGAACAACGCTGGCCGCGGGCCAAAGGGGACAGTGTTTCTGCTGCGGGAAAACGAATTATCAAAGAGCGCAATTTTTCCTTCGAGATAAGTATTGTAGTGAGTGTGGTCACAAAGAGCATATCTATCGCATGTGTACTAAACTAAAAGGAAACGCACACCAAGCCAAGTGCACGTAAAACTTTGTAGGCAAGGAGAGAGATCGTGAGAGTGGCTCGGATGAAGATGATGCGAGATTTCAGCGCGACTGTTATTCGATTGCGCCCGGTGACGCGAGCTGTTTTTCGATATCGCCAAATGAAGCGAAACGGAAAACAAAAGTGGAAATAAATAATCTTGAATTATCTGAGGAGGTCGTCGAACCGCAGTTCATAACGATAAAAGTGAATAAGATCCCGCTCAAAATGGAAGTAGACTGAGGGACAACATATTCAGTAATTTCGGAAAAGCTGTACCGTAAAATGTTCTCAAAAACATCGATACAAAAATCAAATAGAGAACTGCATACGTACGATAAACAACCTATAAATACGATAGGCTAGGTGGAAGTAGAGATTGCAGCGAACGAGATTCGCGCGAATGGGATCACGTACGTTATGCAAGGAGGAGGACATCCACTTTTAGGAAGAAGCTGGCTATACGTACTTAAAATGTGGCTGCTGAAGTTGTTAGAGAATGCGATAATTAGCCGAGTATACGGAGCAATAGGCCGCGGGATAGTGAAAGAGTTATCTGGGGAGTTTCCACAAGTAATTGCGTCCGGCTTGGGCACGTTCAATAAAAATAAACTCCAGTTAAGATCAAACCGGACGTGCAGTCAAAATTTGCACACCCGCGTCAAGTACACTGTTAAAAATTATTTGAAATTCACAACATGTTTACAATACTGAGCTGAGTGAAATTTACAAACGACGTATCTAAAAGAAAAATGTATACACATTGTATTGCTACCTTGATAATCGAGTATTAATTTCGACATACTGACATGGAATTTAATATAGATGACATTGAATAATGATTCACCGTTAAAGATTTTTACAATATTTGTATATTAAATTGTACGTTATGGACAGGCTATAGAAAAATACTACATAATTATGAATTTCAATTGCCGTTGGATGCAAATTACGAAGCACGTGTAATTGAGCATCAATATACATGACATTTTTATTTGCAACATTTTTAGTTTGGAAATGCAATCCTGTGATGGTAAAATTCAATTCATTGCTGAAAAAATACACTTCTGCTATAAATGGTCTGTGATAGACACATGCATGAAAAACACAGTTCGTTCTCTGTTTCTTAAGTAAATTGGATGAAAAATACAATGCATGTGGAATTGAAAAGCACCATATATAATTAATATTTATGATAGTCTTCTATTAAATATACAAAGCAAGAATGGAAACGAGAATTCATATACATTAAATGACTACATTCATAATCGTATGTTAATCGCTGTACGCAAACATTAAATTTATATAGATATTAATAAATATTAATATGAAAGGTTTAACCTATGAACAGAACATTTTGAATGTCGCGCCTTACAGTCGATATTATGACGAACGCAGTACTTGGATAGCCGCGTCCGTTGCCCGGCAACCTACTACATAAACTTTTGAGTGCAATCATCCTCGATTTTGAGGATGCCGAGGAACACTGACAATATTTGTACGTGGTAAGTAACTGTGAAGTATCTTTGATTGACGGCTTCTTATTCAATTACTGTAGCAATTTTCAATAATCATTTTGATAATGATAAAATGAATGAATAGAATCTTATATCATAAACAGATTGAATGATCTATTTAAGGTTAATCGAAACTTTTTTTTTCATTGAGTACTACTGAGCTACACTAATTGTAAGTACAGCAACTAAATTATATACACTGGGACTGTATTCAGTATGAATTGTTTATTTGTGTGGATACTATGCTGGGTGCTATACTGGATGCATCAGCGCTACTCTGTATATATCACCCAGCGTTGCATCCAATTACGCAAAGTTGGTGCTACTTCTCGTATGGACAGTCATTCGCTATGCTGGATGTTACGAATTTGAAAAAATACATTTTTGAATTTGAAAAAATACTTTTTTTTCAAAAATAATTTGAAAAAATACATTTTTTTCAAAAATAATTTGAATTAAGAATTTGAAAAAATACATTTTTCTCAGTTATGATATGTACCTTTTTTTTATAGTATTTCATTGAGCATCGACAGCCATTTTGTTGAACAATTGAAATTCCATTGAATTGAAATACCACCAGTCACTAAATTTAATGCGGTGAGTACATTTCTCAGAAACCTTTGTGTAGCCACAATGAATGTGCCGATCCTTTAAATAATTTGTTTCCTGTACCTTTATTTCTGTATTAATTTAATGCTCCTTTCCGAAGTCTATTCCTTTCTTGCAGTGTTAAGGCAGTTGAGTCAAATTATTATCTTGGGATTTTTACGTAAATTGAAGTTTATATTCAAACGCACTAAAACTTTTTACATTGTGTGAAGAACCACTTCATTGTCACAACACAATACACACATACACACTACGTGGTTTGGAGTCAAAAAATACTAATTAGGCGAAATTGACATTTTTTACTTTTGAAAATTACTTTTCTTGGTTCATAGATTAAGGTCCGATAATCAAATTAAAGCGAGGTGAAGCACCCACCCTACGCACATCGAATTTTAGGAACAAACTTTGTCGTACTACACTGAACAGAATTGAATAAAATTTGGTCAGTAGACTGCAAA
>JAYRCB010000480.1:16476-26483 GCA_036026315.1 Trachelus stipa
GCCGCCCAATCCTCCTCTCTTACCTCACCGCACGGCGTCCACCGTTGTCACCATTTATGCGGTTCACTGTACATTATGATACAAATAGGGAAAGTCACCAATCCGCACGCGTATCATATACTATTTTTTGCAACAATGTACGGAAAGTTCGCAGTATATGTGCACCGAAAAGAAGCCTGAAATGGTCGACTCTTGATGAGTTCAGAGTGTGCGGGAATGTTATGATTCCTGCACACTCGGAACTCATCAAGAATGAACCATTTTGTGCTTGTTTTTTGGTGCGCAAACTTTATACTTTCCGTACAGCGCTGCAAAAAAACATTTTGTTTATTTTTGTTTGAAAACAGCTTTAGATACTCAAAAAAATTTTAGTTTTTTTATTATAGATACTAAAAAAACACAAAACTTTCATTTTTTATAATTTTTTGATACGATGCATCGTCTCCGGGATATCTGCATTTAAAATAAAAACGACTGACTCCACGTAGCACAGCAAATAAAATACGGGTGGCTTAAGTCTGATGGAATCGCTCATATTCTTATGCAAATATTTATTATCATTTTTTAATTATACCCGGTTGTTTTTGGTTTATAATATTTTTATTTTCTTTAGTAAATATTTCTATATAATAAAATTTAGAGCCATAGAACAAGAGGGCCGAAGTAAAATGAACTAAATCTCTAGGTTAATTTTTGTATTTGATCTGCTGCTAGTATTTAAACAACTTTTTCGCAACTTGTTTATTAGATATTCTTCTATTAGACTAAGTATTAACCGTTTGAGTTCCAAGCAGCGCGATCGCGCTGTTCCGATTTTATGTCGAGAAAACCCAGCACAGTTCAGCGAAAGCGCGGTTGCGCTGTTTGGGATACTTTGACTGTGTTTTTTCAATACTCCTTGGGACTGAAACGGTTAATATCATAGGTTTCAAAGAATTAAAATTTTCTCATTTATAACCACAAATAACTTTTCTTATTATTAAAACAATAGTCAATACCAGAACAATCTTAACCGCAGTGACCACTAAAGCCAACAAATTACGCGGAAAAACGACAACAATAATTTCGAGATTTTCGGTATTAGAACTTTATAAAAATGGATTAATATATATTTCAAGTATTACCGATTAAATTTAGATTTCAGTAATTAATAACTAACGATTATTAGATTTTGTTTGGTAACATAATAGGTAATAATGAAATACTTAGAAATAAATTTTATTGTGTTGTGTAACTCATTAACATCTTTGCCTAATAACATTTTTGACGTGAAGAAAAAGGAAAATTCCAAATGAGAATCCATATATATATATATATATATATATATATATATATGTATATACGTATTCTCATAGCCTTTAGGATAAGTTAGTAAACAGTTAAGAACTTCGGGACGTAGGTACTATGTAGTCAAAAATTATTTTTATATAAAGTAAAATCAATTAATTGCAATTTACATTTCTGCAAATATGAATGATTGGAAAACAATCATTAAGGAAGTGAAGTAAGATAAGGAATTGCTTATAATGCTGAAATGGAAGTATCGAAGGAGCAAAAATATTAAATTGTAAGCTCTAAAGATGAAATAAGTCGAAATATTCTATTTTTGAAGATGAGCATTACGAGCATTTAGCATAATGGCGACATAATGAAATGCGGGGGCATAAAAGTGCTACGCTCTTTTGTTATTCCGTTTCAATTTGAAGATGAGCAAAGCTTCCTCTCGAAGAATCTGATGCTATTCTTGTGGCCAGGTGTAAAGCTGTAGCACAGCATAAACACAAGGGACCATATACAGAACAGGCCGCATCAATGTGGCTTTCCTGACCAAAGACTTCTGTATTACTTACAGCATTTTAAAAAGATAAGATTTATTAATTTAATATCTCGCATAAAATTTATTTCCTTACTTGTTACTGATATCTTTTTTTGTGAACAGTCGTTTTTTAATGTTATAATAATACACGTCAAAATCGTGTTTTATTTTAACGATAAAAATGTTTTGTTCTGTCGAAACTGATATGTATGTCGTTTGTGAAAACAATCTCGTATATGTTTGCTTGGAAAATGAGATGTAATAGGCATTATCAAATTCAGTTTTGCCAATTTTTGTCAACACACTTTTAACTTGTGCAAAAAATGTGTACGCGCGTACTCCGCGCGGGAAAAACGATATACGAGTGTATTTTAGAAAAGTTGTTTTATTTTAAGAGGTAATTCCGGTTGAGAAGTTGAAAAATTAAACAATTTTGAAGATTTTTTGGGCACACAATAAATAATAATTTAAAAAATTTTAAGTCCTTTATTAAGTGCTAGAGACATATTTTTAAAAAATTTCTTTCCCCGTATTTTCTTGAATGAAGTTAAATTTATTTTGTGCTCCTTGAAATACCGATGTGTTCGCGGCACAAATGATTCCAGCTCGTAACACTTATCTTATACCAAAAATTCAAAAAGAATCTTAATCACTAAGTGTGTCGCTATCATATGAACCAGATTTAACTATGTAAATAAAAAATTGATCAAATAACACGCATGTAAACTTGAAGTATTGAAAATGATCATCCTTTTTGATGGTTTTTGGATATTAAAAATATGCTTTTTTCAACATTTCAATGTAAATCTGGTACCGGCAAAAGTAAATAGTATGTAGAATAAGGTGTTAAAATTTGAGACCGATCACTTGGTTAGTTTTTTTTGCTTTTCCTGCGGTAATTGGAAAAATGTCGTTCCGAGAAAAACATGTTTAAAACATTTCATATAGTTTTGTTCCAATTAATATAATGTTTTTCTTACTTACTGTTAATCAAACTTTACAGAGCTATAAAGTGAACCTTAGTTGGGACTAATTCATTCTTAGGTGAAACATATCCATTTTAACTTATGATTGCACCAAGCGCTGTGAAATTCAAAACTCTATAACTTCGCCAATTTTGCTAATCTCCTTATAATATTTTACATAGACATTTTCGATATTGTATAGTTCAAGAAAATTTAAAAAAAATCAATTTTTCAAATTTCTGTACGGAATTACCCTTAATGTGCCAGGTATATAAACAGCTCTGAAATGATTGCTTGGATTGGTGTTTTTAGATATTTATTAAATATATTCCGATATTTAAATTGATATTCAGATATATTTAGAGGCGCTATTTTACTACAAACATCATCTTAGGAACCTGATAGTTCTTTTATATATTATTACTTTTATTACATTAAAAAAAGGCATCAGACTGAGTTTTATAAAACTCCTAAGTAATGATCATTATTTTAGGGAAAAATGATTATATATCATCATATATGATTATGTATGGACACATATGAGTCAAAACACGTCAAACCGGACGAAATCGACCAAAAATTTTCATCGATCCTTTCAATTATTGCGAATTCTCTTAACGGATTCTATGGGAGAAATAAATTGATCAAACAATTTTTTGTTTCTTATTTTCAATATTTCAAACGTTATTCCAAGTTGAAAATCGCCCAAAATGTCAACAACCGCCACACACGCTCTCCTTTAAATATCCATATCGTAGGTTCTATTTGTCTGATCAATTTGTGCCTGGGCTCATTCAAAAGAGCAGAAATTGGGCTTCCACTTCACGCTGCTACATATTTTATTATAGCAACAATTGAATATTTTTATAAATAATTAATTTTCAAATACGATTTTCGACACTAAAACCACGCTGTAAAATTCCAAAAAAAATACGAGCGTATTTCTTGATAAATTTTCTATAATATAGGCGAGTTTCAAATTGGAGAATTAATGGAGAGTATTTTTTAAATATTAATATTCGATCGGAGGCGCGCGTACACGAAAGGTCCGCTATGTCAGAGGTCCTTTTCAGAGATCCCAATAGACTGAAACGTGCGTTTGGACTATCTACCTGCATTGAACGCCAGGCTGGCACGCCTTGATGTTGTTGTTTAATCAATTTATTTTACCCATAGAATCCGTTAAAATAAATTCACAATAATCGAAAGGATCGATGAAAAAAAGGTCTCGGGTTTGACGTGTTTTTACTCATATGGCATTGTATGCCATCAAAGCGTAGATGTAGGAACTTGCGTATATTACTGTATAATGCGCAAATATACTATGTATCTATGAATCTAAATATGTATCATATATTTTTTTAATGCTACGTTGAATTAAATTATATAAAATTATAATTATATGTGTTTTATATAAAAATGTTTTTCTTGGAATGTTAAATGAGTTATACAATATTAAATTAGTTATTAGAAAGAAGTAATTCCTAAGCAAAATCCAGATACTGTTATAATATTACAATATAATAAAAAATAGAAAACAACTATAACATAAAAGATAAGTGAAACTATATTTAAAACTATAGAACTGTTAGCTTGTTAGACAGAAAGAACTCAAAGGTCGGCTGAAAAGGGAAAGACATATGGAACATTTACGGGCACTCACAGGATATAAAGACCAGAATGGCGTAGGTATGCACGCAGATGGTGGTTATAAGGGGTAGTCTAAAATAATAAAGCGGTAGTCATAGAGAAGAAGAAATGTTAGTGTTTCTAGACACGATGAATAAACATGATCTCGGTATGACGATTCACAAGCGGTTCTACTTATCGATGTCAAAATTGAATGACGTAAGTTGATTTCATTTAATATAATATGAAACGGTTTGTTACAGTCCCCTTTCTTATTTATTAAAAGAAACTAATGTCTTTAATATGTTGAAGTAATAAAATATTGAACGATTCTGAAATATTAATGTTTTTCCGGTTGATGGCCTATGTCATCAGTTACCCTATAGAAAGTTATCAGAAAATCTCTAATAACATATGTATCTCTTTTAAGGTTTGCTATAGAATACCTAAAAGAAACGTTCACATTATCGCTCAATTAAGGTTAAATGAGGGAATTGGCGATTTCCATCAGCAAAGTTATCAAAGCCTTAATAGCTAAATAAATAAAAGGGTCAGTATGCGGTAATCATGGAAATGATCACAACTATAATGAAGATTATCATTTTATAATTTAATTTGGACCCGTTGAAGAAAATGTATTTGTGTTTCCGTAGGCACAAAAGGCAGTGGAAGATATCAAATATGATTTCTAGTAATAAAAGTGATACTAAGAAATAAGGTGCATCGTTTTATACAGCCGCAGTAAGGAGCTCGTGTAATGATTTGCGGATTTTCAAGAATAAGGAGGGTGATGCCTAGTTGCGCACAAACCTAATTGGACACAAATACAGATTTTTGCTTCCTGAGCGATCTTCCATCAGTAATTCAACAATATTGTATGTTATCTTTATCTGACGAAACCTTTTCAAACAATTAATACTCTTTTCAGTCGAATATACTTACACTTACGTATACTTATACGATGTACTTATCCACTAACCTACTCAGTCTCTGAAATTTGAACATTCTACCTTATTCTCACCTTATCTAACCAAACCTAGCATAAATGTTAAACCACATGCAATATGCTATAATAAGATATCGTTCGTACCTAATGCTATTCCATCTATTTAAAAGTGGACAGAATTCGCTGTAAAAGCTTATTTGTGTCCAATTGGTCTGTGCGCCAGTGGATGTTTCCCGAATAAGGAATTATGATTACCATAATTCACCCATATTTTTATTTGGATTCAATTAGCTTGCATAAATAGAAAGAGTTGCTGAAAATAATTATGTTCCAAAATATTATACTGAAATGTTCGAGGTATGGCAACTAAATATAAATCGAAGTAGTTTTAGTTACGACTATCATATGCTTCAGTAATCATTATTTGTTACCGTACATTAAACGATTAATCAATATACTTATATACTACAAGCACATTAGGAGACTCGCGCCAAGTACGTGTAATTTAGTAGTGACAACATCACCTGATATAATATTCAGTAGTATAGTCGCTGGAGCAACGATTTTCAAGAAGATACATTGTTTGTGAGCTTATAATATGTTCTTATATTATATGCAGCGTTCTCATAATTACGAGGTTGTTGAATTTGGTGCTTGAATGTTCGAGAATAGTTTAATCTCGCCAGCGGCCGTAGCTAGTACGAGGGCGTTGTTATGCATTGCCCAGTTTCGTTGTTGACTGTTGTTTACACGCAGTTGTGGCGTTCACATTACTATTACAGCGTCAGTATTGTATAATATCGTGACCGTGCCTTCAATAAAGTCAGAATCGTTTGTCTATTAACTCCTGTATTTTCACCGGTCCTCGATTGAGGACACTAACATACATTATTGCGCACTCCCACAATCTTATTCTTATTCCGCTGACAGCCGCGCCAAAACGCCTCACGAATGATCATCCTTACGCACTCGTACATTTTAAACAAGGCGTTGCCACACTGTGCCTGAATGATCATCGTGATACTATTAGGGAGGGGGGGGGGGGGACGCGCCCATCGGCGCGGCGCGTCCTTGTCGAAGTACCTACGTTCCTAAACGGTCGTTCTCACGGACCGCGTGCCACCCTTTGCTAGCCATCAATGAACCAGCGCTTACCACATGGACGGGAGGGTGTACCACATTCGAGTTAATTTGTTGATAATGTCCAACATGGCTATCCTCACTGGATACATACACCTTAACACTAAGTATCAATTCCCGTTGAGGTACTCACGATTGTTGCTGCTGCACATTCACATCACAACTGGCCATCACTCAGCTTACTCTCTTTTCTCGAGTTACACCTTCTCCTCCCCTTATGTACAATTTACGTATTGATTTGGTCGCACTGGCAATATTGGAGGTAACCCTGTCCGAATATTTATTTTGGAATTGATCGGAACAATGAATCTGAACGCTGATAACACTTTATAAATGTAAACAAAATAATAATCAAATTGAATCAAATCTTTTTCCTTCGCCTCGGCCTTTTAGGCCTCGGCAACATACATTGTATTCTTCGAATTAGTGTATGTTTAGGAAAATCCAATATGCTATTTCTATCATAGGGACAAGTCCCTTTGTCTTGAGGCAGGAATCGAGTGAATCGGTCTACTCATTAACGAGATATCTGTAAAAGAAGTTTTCAACTGTTCAGTTTTATTTCGCCCGGTTTTCGCTCCGCTCATATAAACAAGACAATCTAACACATTATGTCCGTGAAGCTACCGTGCAACAAAGTTCTAGCTAGTATGAGGCTGCTTTTACAACAATATAGAATTATTGGCCTTTAGACCGCACAATGAGCAGAACCGCCATTTACGTGCAACGCAAATGCGTATGCATGTATGCGTGCGTGCGTGCACACATATGTGTCTATCTTGCGCTTGACGTAGTTCCCCGCATTTTAGGAATTAGACGTAGAAGTCCAGTGTGTCTAGATATTCTTTGCCAACTGAACTCAGCTTGATTCGCATAAATGGAAAATCGGCAAAAAGCTATTGATTCTTGAATAATTTTTAACAGATTCTAATCTAGTGATATTTTTAAATTGCACTGCAATTTTATTTTTGAATAAGAAAATTGTCAAGAATTTAATATATAATCGGCCCACGAATGTGTAATGTGTTTTTTTGCAATTTGCAAGTAATGCAATCTTAAGCAAATCACAAGTGGTTTTCCATACAATAATGTAAATACAGTAACGTCCAATTGAAGTGTAACACTTGAATTTTTGTATATTTCTGTGAAAGTATGACCGATTTTGAAAAACCAAAGACATATTTTTTAGAAAATTTCCTTTCCGTTCGAATGTGTGACAATCGCACAGTATGACAATCACTTGGTGCGCGTGGTAGGGTAGTAGTCACCCGAGTACCTCGAGCGGAAGCGCAAAATTTAGGCATTTTTTCAAATTAAAAATTTAACCCCTTAGCAAACTCACTTTTGAATGTTTGAAAGCGCGTTTTAATCGTTGAAATCTCAGCTACAACGTGAAATATGAAACTTCTCTTTCATCATATTCCTAATGAAAAATGGCGGGAAAGCTTCGCGTGCGCTTGCGATATCGCGAGATCTCCGTCACGCGATCATCTTCGAAAACAATAATTTTGTGAGAATCTGCAGTATTGCTAAAGATGATATCACGCAGAAACTGGACCAGATTGGCCTGCGCATTCGGAAGTTATGGCCAATTAAGTGTTTTCACTTCAAGGGGGTGTAGCTCCCCCTAGAGTGATGCTACAGAGATTCAATGGGTTTTTTTTTTTAATGCCGACGGATGCTCTTTCTTGTGCCATAATTAGAAATATGAATTTCCTTCCGGAACTACTATTTCTCGCACTTTTCAAAAAGTCCCAAAATGCACTATTTCACTCCAACCCCTGACGTTCGACCATTTTGTATCCGATCGGGATAAAACCTTTACCATCCGAGCGGGAAGGAAATTTCCTAAAAAATATGTCTTTAGTTTTTCGAAATCGGTCATACTTTCACAGAAATATACAAAAATTGAAGTGTTGCACTTCAATTGGACGTTACTGTATGGTATATCCTAAAATAGAAAAATAAAATATATTTAGTGCAACATCATGGATATATGTATACTTTGTAACAAACATGTTATGCAGTGATAGTGTGGCTTGCTATCTAACTCGTGGATCCACTCTACATACTGTGACGTTAATTTTTAACGCCACAAAAGTCCCGACATGATACTCGCGTGCTTTTGCCCACCGGACGCAGTACCGCCTCTCGGAAGATAAAATTCAACTGTACCGGCAAAGAACTCCAGAGTCCTTATTACTATACTTAACAAGATTGGTCTAATTTTTGGTTTATACATTAATTGCATGCGATACGCCGAACCACCATCACGCCAAGGAAGTCATCAGCAGAGAAAACGTCACCTTCTCTAGTATCGCCGGAGGAAAGCAGCCGAAGGTTACGCCAAAGGGCGTGGAAAAACGCCAACGTCAGCAGGCGCCTCCACCCTGCCACAATCGGCACCAAATAAAGAAGGAAGCCGGCTAGAAGATAACATCGCCATCGACTACCATCACGTTTCGCCAGTCCCGGTGCCGGTGACCAGTTGAAGGCACCCGTATCGAAGAGGGAGCTCAGGGAGCTATCTTAGATCGAGGAGTCACGACCCTCCGCCACTACAACGTTCCGTCAACCCAGGACCGGACTGCAACAATTACCCGCCACAAACTGGACGTCAAGAAGACACGGCATGACGCCTAGTCGATTGTCCGTATGTTCCGACTCTCGCGAAAAGGCGATGTACGCCAGTGTATCCTGCGTAGACTGTAAGGGAACATACATTTTGCGTACCATCCTTCCCAGTATCGTAGTTACACAATCCATGAAGGCTCTGGTTAATATCTAATATCTACTACGTTAATAGAGCATCTCACTTCGGGTAGTTATTGAATAGTTTCACTGTCATATCCCAAAACGGATCTACTCAAGCAAATTCAATCGGTAAATTCTTTTCGGCTCATCGAACTTTTCGATTGTCTCATGTAAATACTAGAATGCTGAGTAGCAGATCACACGCTCACATTACATGCCAACGCGAGGTATGAAGCAAGACTATTCCTGCAAATTCATCAATATTGCGGTACACTGTTCCCAAAATCGGAGCTAATACACCTACAGCATTCGGAACCGATGATCAGTCTTTCTGGAATCTTGGCAACCGATGGAACTCCTCTAGGAACCACCGTCAAAATCATCGAGTCCTCCTCGTTCCTCCGCGAGTAGTATCTTATGTGCCTTCAGATCCTTGTGACCAAGTCTTCCCACCCGAGGGCTGCACTGAGTCACTGCAGTGAGCGTTCGTATCAATCTATCGCGAGTGCAGCGATAGACATCGGAGTGCATAAGAAAGAACTCATACTGTGAAATTCTGCTCAACTCTTCAAACCAATATCCTAATCACAAGCTCCATGAGTTAACGAACTCTTTATACATGGTGACCCATTTTAATCTATGGACCAAAATTTCTTTTAAACTACATCTACAAAAAAAATGGTTCGAATGAAAGTTGACCAGGACAGAGGGGGCCATTTAACTGTACCATTAGTTTTGACCTTGAGGTCAATTTTGA
>JAYRCB010000482.1:5435-23107 GCA_036026315.1 Trachelus stipa
AGTGACTTAAGTACTTGGCCTCAATAATATGATTTCAATACTTTTTGTTAGAGGAATTCACAGCACTCCTGTACTTGACGTAGTTTATTACACGTAAGTGTTTTTGGGGGATACAATTTATTTGAAATATTTCCGGCAAGCTTTGATCAGCAACATTATATCTTGCGGGCTTCGATATAGAAATTTTACCTTCCTTAATATTTACATTCACAGTATTTAACAGATCCGCACCAACCAAGAGGTCGTGCCGCATTAAATCGTCCGAAACTACGTGTATCTCAATACCATATGGCTCGTCGTCAATAATAATGCCTTCACGGAACTTACCGAGAGTCCTAACATTACCTGCTCCAATTCTACGCAGTTCGATTCCCTGCTCTTGTAATGGAGGGGCGCCAATTTTCACATACTGATCCGCTCTCATCAGACTAACATCACTGCCAGTGTCCATCAATGCGACAACATTATGACCTGCAATTTGAATGTCTTTAAAACATTTCCCGCTAGAGCAATGTACATTATCGTCGCTGTCTCTAACCGCATTCGCTTCTGTAGTTGCCATAACACTTCCGCGGCACTCCGACGCGATGTGTCCATATTCTTTGCAACGGAAACACTTGGTACCTCTCCCTGTAGTCGGACACTTTACCATAACATAACCCAGCTGACCACAGTTAAAGCAACGCCTTGCACGTTGCAGCATATCCTGCACCCCATTTCGTCGCACCTCCCGCACTTCTGATCTTCCACTTGTAGAATTGGTCGGCTGTCCTCTGGATCCGAGCGTGACCTTTTCAAAAGCTTCTAGTAGCGCTGTCGTCGTGCTGAACCTCTGGATCCTTGCTTGATCCCTCAAGAGTTGATCCGAAATACCCTCAATGACATAATCAATTAACTCAACGTCTTCGATCGGTACGCGATTTGCCAAAATAACTTTATCATGTAAATAGTCTCCGAAAGTTTCTCCTTTCTTCTACAAACGCTCCTCGAAACGTTTCCTCGCGGTGACCTTGTTCAGCCGGTAGGAAAACATTTTCTTCATACTCGCAAGAAGGTCGTCGATTGGCATTTCAATATGCTCTGCCTTGGAATGTAACCAATCTAACGCTCTTCCTTTCAAACGTGAGCCAATCAAAAATCTCGTCGCCTCGTCGTTAAGATTTTAAGTCCTTTGAAGAAGTCGAACTTGTCGTTCCCGTTTGTCAAAAACCTCGCCATTACCGTCAAAAGTACTTAGCAATTCTGCGATCGTACTCACGGTAACCCTTGCGGAATCGTTCTGCACTAGGGGCCGATTTAGCTCTGCTTCCCTAGAGTCCACGTGCTCTGCAGTCTGGCAAAGTATTTGAATTTCGCGGCGTGCTAATTCCAGCTCACGCTCGGCGAGAATTTTCTCGCGACGATACAGCTCCAATTCTTGTAACAGATTCGCATCGCCACCCACTCGCATCCCCGGGTCGTCTTCGGACGGAGCATCACCCCGTTCATCATTTACACGGTTATCTTCCAACCGTTCGTCATGACCATTTTGATCATCAGCTTCGACACGTGCCCAGGCACCCGTTGGATCTGCCGCCATTATTCTGCTGAGCAACTCAATTTTCGTCCCACTAGTGGGTTGTCTTAGCACCTCAGCTTCTCTTTTAATTTAGCCACTGTGAACTCCCGAAAGTTCTTTGCTACTTCACTCATTGCAACTTATCTACCGTCGTCTTTATATGGTCTTCGTCTTCCTCGTCTTTAGTTTCCATGTGCCTCTTCGTATTTCACTTCACTCCAACTGCTCTCTGTTTTAGCCAAATCGTGCTCCTTTAATCCCGGACGAGCCCCCAGAAATTTGTAGGATAAGATCTCAGGGAAATGTAATTTCTCAAGTCAGTAAAATTCGGTGATAATTCGTTTATTCGGTTTTCATGACGGCCAGTGACCAACTGACTCCTTTTCTCTGTCCGCTGACCTCTCCTTATTCACACACTCGCATATATACTCGTACTCTCCCAACAGTCATACGTAACGCACACGTTCTCACACTCACACCGACATTCTTACTTATTTGCTACAATACTCTATTGCTATTTTGCCCGCAGCTTCTTTTTCATGAATAGAATGATGTCGGATATCAATGTGTTTCGTGCGCTTATGAAATTCTGGGTTCTTGACTAGCTTTATTGCTGTTTGATTATCTATGAATATTACAGTCGCCTCTGTACACCGATACCCGAGATCTTGTAGCAGCTTCGTCACTTATACCGCCTCTCTTGACGCAGCCGCTGCTGCTATGTATTCCGCCTCTGTCGTGCTCAATGTCACGAGTTTTTTGTCGTTGACTGGACCGTGTCACGAGACGTTCCCACTAAAGACTGCTCGAGACAAAAGTCTCTATTCATAACTCGCTCTTAAAGTCACTAACAGAGTCGCTTGTAGTTAAAAGTCACTAAGAAAACATTTAAAAGCGCGCTACTAGCACTAAAAGCGAGTTGTGAATGCGGGCTAAAGGCTAAAGTTTTTAACTGCCGGATCACAGCGCTCGATTTCGTTTGAATCTTGCGCATGGGCAAATTCGCTCTCTACCTTACCGTTAACCCTGTACTTCATAAATGTAATGAAAGTATGTATAATGTCGATGACTATACATAAGTAATCGTGTAAATTATTCCAATTCTGCAATGTAGTATTTTAAGGTAAATGCGAAACACGGTACCGACGGTACACAACAGTAATCACTTTTAATATATTTTCTGTATACATTGTGACGAAACTTTTTAACGGTGACGCACAAATAAATGGCACCGCGAGAAATAATTCATAAACTACGAAATTATTGGACGCCAGGCATAACCAGAGTTAAGTCGCTGTCTCCAGAGGATACCACGGCCAGCTCTTCGATGGTGGGGTCCTGGGTCTGGGAGACAATAAATTAGGCTGAAATATAAAGTCACGACTCGACAACACCAATGATAACGGGTTTTCAAAATCAAAAAGATCTGAGTTTTCGTTTAAACACACGGAACCCACAGACGGGTCCGATTTATTGAATATAAGAAATGTAACAGGGATTATAGAAATAACATAAAAAAATTGGTTAAAGACGGAACCTTGGTTCCGAAACTATTAATTGAACACAAATGTAGAACTCTCGGGGAACAACGGTTCCCACTAAATTTACCAAACGCCGAATAATAATGAGTTCTGACTCAACCGAAATAGAACAGTATTAGATGGATTAACATGCCTTGCGCTAAACTCGGAATTACTCCCTGGAAGACCGGACGCTTCCGGCAACAACACGCGTGCTACGCAATGCACCCGCAACGAATAGAGACGTCTTTATTTACATCAGCTGACGAGTGGCCTAGTGCCCGGCTCGTCGGCTTCACAATATTTACAAATCCGCGCGTGGTAACAATACGGGTGCTTGACCTCCTGTCAATACACCTGACGCACGGACTACTTATATTTCCCGCTGAGAATCTAGATCTTTCACGAATCGTCTAGCGCGTGTAGCCTATCCCGTCGCGAATAATCCCACGACCGGAAACGGTTCCGGGGACCTATTTAACTACCGAAAGTATTGGTCAGATAATTCGCACTCCTCTAGCCACTTTCCAGGTCTCCTTGAAACTGTCGCTGAGAGAAAAACGTGACACTGCGCGGCACGTATGCTACGCGACACGCGACCGAAACGATTACGCGAAGCGTGGACTGGTTAGGTAGGTATTACATGCAATTTGCCTTAGCATGCTCTACTAATTATTAAATACAAAACTAAAAACTAAACTTTGATACGTGATAACGGATCCTCCAAATCGCCACCGAATTGGCAAACATCGGATCCCAAGGATCGTGTAAGCGGAAGGCGACGCGTGCTATCTGGATCGAAGATCCAGCAGCTAAATCTATAATCCCGTTAATCTCGATCAGTTACTAAATTATTGGGCTCGGTAGCGTCATTCACCCATAAGCGCACTCTCCAGCTCGTTCCCATTATCTCGGTCCATCTTTCACTCTTTCTCTTTTTCCTACTCTTACTCTCTACTTTTGGCCACTCCGCACAATAGCTTCGCTACACCACAAGTGACGCTACCCGAACGTTCGCCCGCTAACGTGCCCTAGTGGCGCGGAGGAATATTACCCTTACGCCCAATCAAATTTGCTCTATCCCCTACGCGGCCTTATTCGCCCGCGATCTTCAATTGTTTTCTTGATCCTAGAGAAATAGATCCGCGCATCTTCTCATCATCTGGGTGATTGCAGTGTCTTCTTTCGGGGCGGGAATCACATCTGCACCCTCTCCCTCGTTGTGCGGCTCCAGGCCGTCACTGCAACCCCCTGATGCAGCTAGAATCTCTGATCATCTCGCGGCGTCCTCCTGCGTAGGTGGCTTCACTCTGTGGTGCTCTACGGTCGCGCTGGCCCTCCTCCTGCCGGCTACGTCATGCCAGTGCTATTGTCCGTATTGGCCTGGCCCCTCTGCCGTAGTCAGGGCCGTCGCTGGTGTATCACGGGCCTCGTTCCTTCTAATTTTTTCTGTCGGTTCCCTTACGGGACCGATCGTCCCTGGTAAAATACAGAATACACACCCCGAGGTGGATCAATACACATTCTAAATGTTAAATTCAGTCCACGCTTCAACGCAAATGTTACGTTGCCTTTCGGACCTCACGGTGTAGACCTTTTCTCTTTTATTTCCTATCTCCTTTGTGACGTGCACAAAATGCCACGTCACAACATTAAGTCCATATTCGAATTGTATCAGATTGATTGGCATGGCCTTCGATTACGTTTCGTATTGACATTCATTATTAGATGTTGGAAACTCTGAATGTCTTAAAGTATTTTGTTGAACTTACCCAACTTTTTGAAGAATGCCATAAAATATTCACTTTTTATTAGCGTTTGTTGATTTCAATTTTTACCTAATGGATCCTATGAACTGCTATGGACTATGGACTTTTATGTGGGTGGCAATTCCATAAGCCGTAAACAGAATGCAGAATAGGCAAGATTACGGTTTCCGGCGCCCCAAGTTTTGATCTGCCTGCCTGCCTGCCTCACGCTAACGCTCACACAGACGCGCACGCGCGCGGAAATATGAATACAACGTTATTACGGTTATTGCGTTCATTGTTATTTTTTAAGAAATAAAAAATTTCATAAAATCTGAATTGACGATTTTTTTATTGGAATTTAAATAAATCATATTTCCCAAAATAATACAGATATGAACTTTTACCACTCTTTAACTTTTGTTTCTCTCAGTCCAGAGATACTAAATCCATTGTCAAAATTTGGGGCGCCGGAAATCGTAATCTCCCCGCAGAATATATAGCGCAAGCGCACTGCTAACTCGAAAGTTTGAAGAGCGTATGCCCTATGGATTCTGGATTCTGCTTACGGCTTATGGATTCTTATGTGCTTTTGCCCTTCGTTGGCTCTTGTGGAGTTAGGCTTTTACATTGGGATCGTTAGTAACGAATAACACAGCGGTTAAAAAAAACAACGTTGATGTAACGCTGGTCATCGTGACATTCTTGGAATGTTTTATTCCGACATGATACATTGTAACGCATTTCCTGTCCTACGTCCTATCTATGACTCCAACGTGGCATACCGCGGATCCCTTGGGCGCCAGGTGCATCCTTCTACCAGCCCGACGAGTCGGGCATTTAATTTCTAATCCGCGGCGCGTCGATTCCGGGATTCCTCTCGACCGGCTCTTCCCGCTAGCTCTTATCTGACTTGGTAGAGGGGAACGTCTATACAATTCTAACACATCACGCGGTCGCAGAGGTCATCTCTGTTGACGGTGGCCGGTTCGCATTTGCTACTCCCCGGGCACGTGGCGTGGCCCACAGCCCCCCCCCCCCCCGACTTCCCGTGCCGGGATGCGCTTCATCCTTTGCCAGTGCGCTGCGTGGCCCCGGGGTAGTCGCGTAACTTGCACTTACCGACTCTCCCGATGCACCGAACTTTTCTTCCTAGTCCTTCGGGTGGTGGCGGTTGGCTCCTTTTCTTCCGGCTGCTCTCGGCTTCAATTCCACGGGGTCCATACCACATCCCGTTCCGAATCACCGTCCTGGGAACGCCATGCTGCTCAAAAGTCCTAAAAACCTCACAACCTTCACCACACTCACCAAAACAATAAACTCGCGATATCTTATCCGCCGATTTTCGGTATTCCCGTTCTACGGTTCAAAACGAAGTCTCCCCCTTTTCGGGCCCCCGATGCAAATCCAATCGAAAATGTTTCAAGTTGTATGAAGAGGAAGCTTCAAGGAAAACGTCTTTTCAATGTCAGACAGTTATCACAATGTCTTCGGAAAATCTGGCGGTCATTTTCTCCAATCTATGCAGAAAGATTGGTGGAAAGCATGCTCGAACGATGTCAAGCAATAATCGACAATAATGGCGATTAGACAATTTACTAGGTAGTTGTGCATTAGTGTATAAAAAGTGTTTTTTCGCTATGGAGTCTTTCTTTAATTACAATAATTTAATTTGCGGATATAAGCGCCACGCTTTTGTGGGACAGACTGTATATCGTCGGCGAGCGAGCAAAACAAGCGAATCTGACTGAACAGAGAATTAAATATTTGAAAAGGTTCCATCAGATAAAGATAACTTACAAGATCCTTAAATTATTGACGGATTATCGTTCTGAAGGCAGAAATTTGCTTTTGTGTTCAATTGGATTTTTGCGCAACTGGGCATCACTCGATTTCAATCTGTGCGTAAGTAGTCCGTGGGCATCTGGGTCGACGGAAACTTCAGTTTGTGCAAAAATGGGTCGTGGGCAAGTGGGTCCCTGGGCATCTAGGTCGACGGAGACTTCAGTTTGTGCACAAGTGGGTCGTGGGCAAGTGGGTCCGTGGGTATCTGGGTTGACGGAAATTTCAGTCTGTGCGCATGTGGGCCGTGGGCAAATGGGTCAACAAAGACTTCAGTCCGTGTGCAAGTGGTCCGTGGGCAAACGGTCCGTGCGCATCTGGTTCCGTGGGCAAGTGTTCTGTGCGCATCTGGACACCACTCATAACGAATCACCTAAAGTTTTATAAATTATTGAATGATCATTAAATCTTAATCAACTACGGGAAGCAGCAGTAATGTAAAAGAGCAGAGAAAACGTTATAGGAAATTTTGAAAACACAGTTAAAATGATGAGCTAGTGCTAGATCATAAAATTGGTTAACATATAGTGTAACGTTTTTCGATTGTGCAATTTCGTGCGCTCGTTATGAGTGTACGAAATAGGAAGTACGTAAGTGCTCGGGACTGGCGTCTTTAAGAATGTGGACGACACGGGATTATATGGTAAAACAAAATAATACAATTTTATTAAATCATCTATAATCGGTACAGTCGGTTTATAATCAATGTCAATTACCCTGTTTTAATCTATTGTCGGTATTGTAGGAAAAGGAATGTGAAGGAAACGGAAACGTATTGTACGAAAAGGAAGATGGCTCTGCCGTGTTTTGATTGCCTATTTTTGCCGGTTGGTGGCTGGCAATTGGTGGTGACATGACAAGTGTTTTGTAGTGTTTCAAGTTATTACTGCGAAACATTCCACGTTCCCGTCGAGTTTCTGGATCTCCGAGGATATGGGTTGCTTCTGCAATCTTTTTCAAGACCCTGTATGGTCCTTCATATATTGCAAAGAATTTGGCAATGCACTTATTTGCTGGATCTGAGACGTTGCATGCCTTTATCAGCACAAGTCACCTTCGTTGTATTCGGTGAGTTTGTGTTTCTCGTTGAATTTGACAGCTCTTCGTTTGCCTTTCTTTCGAATGCGGTCCCGCGCTAAGCATAACTTCACCTCATGTTCTTTTTGCTCAGGTTTTGCCTTCGTGCGTTTGATGCCGATGTATTTTTCCCAAACCCGTTTGGGTTGTTGGTTAAAATGCAATTCAATCGGAGTGAATTCAGTTGTATCATGATGAACTTCATTTATGCACTCTTCGATTATTGGAATCCAGCTGATCCATGTATTGTGTTTTTTCTTGAGGAATGTTCGGAAGAAGCGTGAGAGTTCCCGGTTTACTCGCTCAACGATGTTCCCTTGTGGATGGCGTATCGAGGAAAACAGGGGTTGTATTTTCTCTTCTTTCAATTTATTCAACCATATACTTGATGTGAATTATGTTCCATGGTCGAACTATGTTCTTTCAGGTTTTCCTTATTTCGGGATGTATTCCTCAAAGATTTTTTTTATTGTTGCTGGTGCTGTGGCTTTCCTTAGTGGATACAACGCTACGATTTTACTGAAGGCATCGATTGTCACCAGGATGTGTTTGAATCCTCCCTTCGCTGCCGGAAGGGGTCCAAAGAAGTCGATCGATACTAATTCTTGAGGTTTCGAAGGAGTTATGTTCTGCATTGCTGCATAACTGGCCTGGTTGGGTACCTTGCATCGTTGGCAGATATCACAGATCACGAGGAACTGGCGAATGTGGCGCAGCATCTTTGGGAAGCTGAATTCCTCTGCAATGATACGGTACACCTTGCTTGGGCCCACATGTCCATAGATTTCATGGAGTTCCCAAATCATCTTGCTGATTACCGCGGTGAGAAAAACAATTTTCCAGGCGTTTTTTCCTACGCGTTTCTTCAGTAGCTGTTTTCCCAGGCGGTATCTCTTCTTCTGCTTCTCCGGATTCTGCTGGAGTCTTTCCATGATCTTGGAGAGCTGGGGATCCTGCTTCTGGAGCTGACTGAGGTTTCGTAGTGCCTTGATTAGCTCTTCCGAGGGATTTTGAGCTAGTGTCTCGGCAATGGTTATCTCACGATGAGATTTTCTCTTTTCTTCTTCCTCGTTGAGTGGCAGGCGGCTTAGGACGTGTGCTACCGTGTTCTTCTTTCCTGGACAGTGCTCGATTTCCAAATCGTAGTTCTGGATTTGTAGAATTCATCTTGCCAATCGTGCATTTGGGAAACGACTGGTTTTTAAGAAGGTTAGTGCTTTATGGTCTGTCACAATGTTGATTCGTTGTCCATGAAGATATGTTCTGAATTTTTTGAGAGCCCAGATAAACGCTAATAATTCCTTTTCTGTGGTGTAATAGCCAATTTCTGCTCCCTTCAGTGTTCGACTGGCGAACCCGATAACCTCGTCTTCACCTGCTTCGTTCCTCTGAAACAGGATGGCTCCTAATGCGTAGTGGCTGGCATCCGTTTGGAGGTAGAATTGTTTGGTGAAGTCCGGGTGATGCAAGATGACATCTTCGCAGAAAAGTGTTTTGACTCATGCGAAGGACTCTTGATGCTCTGAAGTCCAATTCCATCTCACTCCTTTCTTGATTAGTTTGAGGAGAGGTACGGTATCTTCGGCATGTTTATTCGTAAATTTGGAGTAATAATTTATTAATCCCAGAAATCCTCTAAGTTGTTTTATATTCATGGGTTCCGGAAACTTCTTGATTGCCTCTATTTTTTCAGGTTGAGATTTCAATCCTTCCGTTGTAAGGATGTGTTCCAAGAAGGCAACTTCGTCTCTTAGAAATTTGGATTTGCTGAAGTTCATCGTCAGGTTATGTTCCTGCAGTCGTTTCAGCAATGCTTCGAGATGGTCCATGTATTCCTCGAATGATTTGGAGACGCATAGAATGTCATTTACGAAGTTGATGATGTTGTCCCTCAGTCCACGTAAGGCGTAGTCCAATCCTCTTATTAAGCTGGCATTACTCGTCTTCAATCCGAATGGTGTTACTTTGAATTTGTAACTTTTCCCCTTGTGTAGGAATGCGGTGTATTTTCTCGAATCTGGATGGAGTTGAATTTGCCAGAAGCTACTGACCAGGTCCAAACTCGTCATCATCTTTACACCATTGCATCCTTGGAAGAGTTCCTCAGTAGTTTCGGGACATTTTGCATCCGCGACGAGGGGTTCATTTAACTTGCGGGCGTCAAGGCACAATCTGACGGATCCATCCTTCTTGGTGACCGGTACAATCGGATTGGCGTACGGGTTATCTGACCTTTGGATGATACCGTAATCTAGCATCCGTTCAATTTTTTCATTGACGGCACTTCGAAGTTTCATTAGTATCGGGTAGGAGCGGTTGACGAATGGTTTTTCATCTGACACCTTCAGTTTGTGTTCATAGATGCTCATTCTGCCAGGTCGCTTATTAAAAACGCCACGATATTTCCATATTGTCTTTTTGAAGTGGTCTAATTGCAACGGGCTTAGTTTGGTGCAGCCGGCAAGTTTCTCCTCGACTTCTTAGAAGGTTATGGAGTCTTCAACTTTGGATTCTTCCTTTTTTGTGGGGTTGCATTCTGGATTTGAGTCCTTCGTGCTGAGTAGTTCCCTCGGCTGAGCTAAGGAGATCGAAAGTTGTTCATCCTTGTTACTCAGGCAGATTTTGTTTTCTCGGAGGTCGATCTTCCCTTGGTGTGTCCGTAAGAAGTCTATTCCAATTATGCAGGTTCTTATTAATTTTGGGATTATCATGAATATGGTGTCTATCCCTTCTCCTGCTATATTTTTCTTGGCTAAGATTTGTTTCCTAATTCGCAGACTTGTGGGTTGTCGCATTTGTGACGTACATCCCCACTATTGGAAGAGTATGACAATGTCTGAAATTCTTTATGTGTTGATTTACAAAAGATTCAGAGAGAGCAGAGACTTGACTTCCAGTGTCTATAAGTGCTTTAGTCTTGATTCCTTGGATGACGATGTCTACTTCTAGGCATTGCAGTGGTCGGCCGTCTCCTTGTGCTTCTTCCTCTTCTTTTTCGAAGATGTTATTGCACGTCAAGATATGTTCGTGTTCTAGCCAAGAAAACTGAATTGTATTCATCTCATTCATGTCCGCTGCATTCTTTTCTAATTTCGTCGTATACGTTGTGGACGCGCGTCGGTGTCATCTGGCTACTGCGTGACACCTTGGTGGCCACAGCGTTTTCTACTTTTCCGAGGTCGTAGCCTTAGGGTGACGGCTCACTCCGGTGGACTCCTCCCCAGGATCCGTTTCATGGGGTTTAGTCCGTTGCGGAGATCGTTGATTTCCCTGTGTTCCTTCCTTCTGGATAGCGTTCGCTTGGTGATAGCCTGCTCGGTTGTAGTTGTTATTCCGTCCTTGTGGATGATTTGGTCGAGGACGGTTATTTGGAGTTGATTGTTGATGTGGTTATCTCGGTGGAGGATGAGTGTTCTGAGGAGATGTCGTTGGAGATGTGATTGCTTCTCTCACGATGGTCTTTTCCCTGTTTGAAACTGGTTCGTTTAAACTATCTCTTTCCAGTTCTTGTCGGGACGGACTCATATTTTTGGAGCAGCTCTGTGAACGCGTTTATATCGTCTCTCTGCTTCCCATGGATGATGAAACTCAGTGTCTTGGAAAAGTGACCCGCGAGTTTGCTAATGATCTTCGTTGTTGACAGGGGTGGCTCTAGATCGTTTGCCTCGCTGAACATTTTTGCGGCATATTCAACTGCAGACATTTTGTGTTTCGCTGGGTTATACTTCCCGTAATGCAGATTTAAACCTATCTCCTGTTAGATCTCACTGTTCCAATACCTATCCTTAAACTGTTCTTCAAATTTTTTTATCGAATCTATATTGTCCTCCTGAACTTGCCAACAATCTTGTGCTTTCCATCTAGACTATTGCCCACGATGAAACGCAAATCTTCCACTTGGGCTTGAGTTGCCCTCAAATAACTCGACATTTTCTTCAAGTACGTGAGCGGACGCTCGTAACTTGTACCTTTAAATGTCGGTGGTTTAATGGGTATTGAATTAGGTCTAAAAAAAGCTATTTCTCAAACTCTCATTTGGCCTACTTTCTGTGAAATTTTGGCTTCCTATCTGTTGAGTGCTTCTACTCATTTCTTGATGAGATATCCTATCTATCTGTTCATTAAGATCCTGCATGATTCTCACCATTTTGTTGTGTTTTATTTCTAGGTCCGCGAAATCTATCCTAGTACTGGCTAGATCGACTTGCTGCCTTTGTTGGGCCTCTTGCTGTTCTTTTTCTGTCTTTTGCCTTTCCGCTTGCATTAGATCTAACAAGTTTACTGGTAACCTCTCTTTTATGATCTTTTTGAGTTCATAATTGTCGCGTTCTAGATCCCGTACCCTATGTCTTAATTCTGCAAGCTCTTTTGCTGTGGCGTTAAGATCTACCGGACTTTGTGCGAGAATTTCCGCTAAATCTAATTCACTCGCTAAATTAATCCCTCTTACCGGGTTTCTATTTATATTATGTCTAGGATGTGTCTCTACGTGACTATCCATAATGATATCTTCCAAGTCTGCAAATCGTACGGCTGGTGTGCGTCGATTTTCCTCGGTTTGTTCGAGTCTAGTACTAGCAAATAGTATCTCGGTTTCATCGAGAGGTCTGTGAGTTTGATAACCTGTGTCTTGGGAATTTTGTTCTTTATTTTCGACCATATCTAAAGTTTTCACTTGTTTTGATAATTAAGCCTTTTTAGTTGCGCCAGCCCCACGTTGGGCGCCAATTGTAACGTTTTTCGATAGTGCAATTTCGTACGCTCCTTATGAGTGTACGAAATGTGATGTAGGTAAGTGCTCGGGGCTGGCGTCTTTAAGAATATGGGCGATACAGGATTATATGGTAAAACAAAATAATAAAATTTTATTAAATAATCGATAATCAGTACAGTCGTTTTATAATCAATGTCAATTACCCAGTTTTAATCTACTGCCGGTATTGTAGGAAAAGGATTCTCCAGGAGTCGTCCAATATTTGTTTTCCATTCCTGTCTCACTCTAACCTGTCTGTGCGGTACAGAGGGGATGCCTGTGTTGGTCTTTTAGCCCTAGTGGCGCTTTGCCTATCTATTGGCTATGGCACTGTGTGCGACTCAACTAATAACGGCGCGGATAATAGATTAAACAAAATGGCGCGAACTGAAGTTTCTGAGGTAGATCTCGGTGGTCTCCTCAGAATTTTGACAAATTTTATCTACTGATCGGCGTAGGCGGAGTAGAAGGCGGAGGCGAAAGCTAATGTGCCGTAGCCGTCGACAAGATTATGTACGATGAGTTTGACGATGTTGATATGCTCTATCCCAGAGGGCATAAATCGAGCTCAAACACTTTCTACCGAATTTTAATGTGCGTTATCCTTTCGGATTTAAATCACGCGAAAGCGATACTACTTGTTGTTTTAGATTCGAGAATTGATAAACCTGATTTGAAATATATCCTTTTATTTTATTGTCTTGCTAAATTGATTAGCGACAATCGCTAATTATCTAGCGGATTTTATTTCTATTATTTCCCGTCGATCTACTTTCGGGAACTATTGTCTATCTATCGGTTATTGTCTATACTAGCCGCGCGTCCTTAACCTTTGATTATAATAAGTGCGCTTTCGGTGCGGGAGCACCGAGAGGTCGAGCGTTTTGTAACGTTATAATAGTGACTTAAGTGCTTGACCTCAATAATATGATTTCAATATTTTTGTTAGAGGAATTTACAGCACTCCTGCACATGGCGTAGTTTTTTACACGTAAGTGTTTCTGGGGGATATCACAAGATTTTGTTGCTCAACGGGATATAGAAGCTCTAAGCACTGAAATCAAGAGACTCGGTCAAGTCTCGCGCCAAGTACAGGCAACCCGCCGAGACTCTTTACTCGAAGCATCTGTTTTACTTGTATTCCGACTCAAATATTTTATAAACGGCTGTATGCGAGAAAAAATTATTGATACATTCACTATAGGAATCAAGGGTTCTGAATTGATTGCCACCAAATTCAATACGATTAGTGTATGGGATCAGGACTTATTCACATGGCGAGCGAGATGATTTTATTTCAGGTCCCTCGTCGTCGTCGTTGTCGTCGTCGTCGTCGACTTCGCACGTCCGTCTACTTTTTTACACGACAGATGGCACTGCCTGCTTTGCCTTATTTACCTATTTATACTCTGGATGGTGTTGGTAATTTACGAATACACAAAACAATCAAATACGCTTTATATGTGAAGCTACCGTTCACACCGAATTTCCAGACAGTATAAGGGGGCTTTCACAACAGTATAGAATTATTTACTTTTTAATAGCATTCATATGGAGCGCGCGTGTTGGGTGTACGTATGTGTGTGCTTCGATATAGTTTCTCGTATTTTAGGTGACAGTTGTTAAAGATATAGGATGTCCAGGTGTTCCTCTCCGTAATATCCTGTATCTAAATGTCAGGCGTGGAAGTCCAGGGTGTCCAGGTGTTCCGCTCTGAAGTTCCTTGTATCTAGGTGTGGAGCGTGGAAGTCCAGGGTGTGCAGGTGTTCCGGTCTGTAGTTTGCTATATCTATGTGTCAGATGTGAAAGTCCAGGGTGTCCAGGTGTTCCTCTCCATAGTTTCTTATTAAGATCTAAAATGTTGGCTCTTTATTAATTAATCATTGGGTATGTGAAGTGTCGTCTTTTTGTGAAAGTGACCAAATATTAATGACATTCTCTTTTACTAGACAAATGTCATTCTTAATATTGCAACCTCGTTAGAGATTTTTTTAGGCTAGGATTCGGATTGGAATCACTTATCAGCCTAGGAATAGACCAAACGAAATTTTTTGAGGATCGTGAAAAAATTCTGCCACAGCCCGGATTTGAACCGGGAACTCCAGAGGTCTATCCTGTCGCGTTTCAGATCTTAAAAATAATGTAATGTCGATGAACATACAAATGGACCGATCGGAGGGATCGTAGGATTATTCTGTTAGAGCCACGGAGGCGAAACTGGTAACACGACAGGATAGACCCCTGGAGTTCCCGGTTCAAATCCGGGCTGTGGCAGAATTTTTTCACGATCCTCAAAACATTTCGTTTGCTCTATTCCTAGGCTGATGAGTGATTCCAATCCGAATCCTAGCCTAAAACAATCTCCAACGAGGTTGCAATATTAAGAATGACATTTGTCTAGTAAAAGAGAATGTCATTAATATTTGGTCACTTTCACAAAAAGACGACACTTCACATACCCAATGATAGTTTCTTATATCTAGGTATGGGACGTGGAAGTTTAGCGTGTCTGGGTGTTTCTCTCCATAATTTCCTATATCTAGGTGTTGGACGTGGAAGTCCAGGATGTCCAGAAAAGTGTGCAACGAGCGACACTTTGGTGCTTTGCTAAAACTATAGTATCCTCTCTATTGTTCGCACGGCCTGAGGTACGTAAATAATCCAACACATTTCTCCTTTATTACGTTTACCACACGACTTCTTCAACAAGCTGTACACAATTAACGATGCTTATATGCATTCAAGATTACGTTTTCTTTAGAAATTTGTATATATCTTTATGCATATCTAAAAAGTGGACCAAAATTAAATTTATGTCATTAAGTATTTTGGACAACGCACTATACATTTTTGATTAGCGACATTAGAATGCATTTACATTTTATATCTATAAAAATGTAGATTTCAGTGCTTAGAGCTTCTATATCACGTTGAGCAACAAAAATTTGTGATATCCCCCAAAAAACACTTACGTGTAAAATACTAGACCAAGTACAGGAGTGCTGTGAATTCCTCCAGCAACATGTATTAAAATCATATTATTGAGGCCAAGTACTTAAGTCACTACATGCTCGCCAATTATATGATCTAGCACTGACCCATCATTTTAATTGTTTTCAAAATTTCCTATAACATTTTCGCTGCTCTTTTACATTACTACTGCTTCCCGTTGTTGGTTATGATTTAATAGTCATTTAATAATTAATAAAACTTTAGGTGATTCCTTATCGAGTGCTACTTGGCGGGAGAGAGAGGGAGGGAGAGAGAGAGAGAGAGAGAGAGAGAGAGAGAAAGAGAGGGAGACTCTCTCTCTCTTTCTTACTGGAGAATCAGATTAATATATAATTTATAAGATATTATTATCATTATTATTATTATTCTTTTTATTATTATTATTATTATTATTATTATTACTACCACTACCACTACTACTATTATTATTATTACTACCACTATCATTATTATTATTATTATTATTATTATTATTATTATTATTATCAGACATTTAAGCTTGTTAGCTCTCACCCGACCGGCCCTGTAGGGCTCCGACTCACCTACAGGACGGGCGGGCGGTATTTTTCAATCATTCTGCCTGACTGCTCCTCCAACCAGGAGGTAAGCAATCAGGTCAGCCCAGAATCGTGTGAACGAAGTATTCGGAGTGAACCCAGGATGACCGCGTTCTGCATCCTCCCCGCCAACGAGTCGGCGGTTTGCCGACAGGCAGGGATTAGCTTGAGGTTCGTGATAAACGACGGCTTCATTCCGCCGAGAACGCCGATTATTAGGACAACCAGTACGACCTTGTGTCCCTGGTGCAGCTGGCGAAGTTCGAACAGGAGTTCCTGATACTTATCCCGTTTGTCGTCTTCCTTTTTAACGATGTTCTTCTCGCCGGGAGCTGAGAACTCGATGACGTAAATCATCTTAGCCCCGTGATCGAAGACGACAATGTCAGGCTTGTTGGCTGTTATTCGCCTGAAAGTGTGAAACGAGTAGTTCCAGTAAATTAGGCACTTCTCGTTCCCCACAACGGAATCAATATCCCCGGGGGCGTATGGAAGCAGTGGCGTCTCGTCTACCCCGTAAGAGTGTCGAAGGTGGTAGTACAACACTCTTAGGGCCGCATTGTGGCGATGGATATAGCCAGAGACTGCATAGATGGAACATGCAGAAAGAATATGCATGAGTGTCTCCGGCTCTCGCTTGCAGGCCCTGCAGTTTATGACAGGGACCTGAATACCCATCACCTGACTCTGGTAGACGAGCGTGTTGATGACGCCATCCTGGCAAGCAATAATGAATCCCTCGGTCTCGGACATCAGGCCGGCTGACAGTAAGAACGCAAAAGTCAGCCGTTCCGACAATCCCATCTCACCGATATGTCTGAAAAACAGACCGTGCATGGGTTTGCCGGTATGCCGCTCAAGCAGGATATGATGCTCGGCGGCCCTGATTGTGCTCTTACGCAGGGACAGCTCCAGGTCAGCGATGGAATTCACCGACCTTCTGCCGCCCCTGCCAACACGAAACTCCAAACCAAGAGACTCTGCTGCCTTTTCTGCTGCCCTGTAGAGGAACGCCCCCACACCCGCGGCTTCATGCTCATGCACAAAGCGCAGGAGGGGATCCGAACTTCGCATCACATCGCATGCCACACCGAGGACCAGCCGATCGTGCAAGCACTCCAGACCTAGGAGACCCCTACCACCCATGTCCCTAGGGAGGTATATGCGGGGAACGGATGATCTAGGATGTAGACTCCTGTTCAGAGTCATCATCTTGCGGGTGCCAGTGTCCAGCTCGCGCAACTCGTCTCGCCTCCATCGGATTACCCCGAAGGAGTATAGCAGGATCGGGACGGCAAGCATATTCGTGGCAGCAATTTTGTTCTGCCCGGACAATTCGGAACTCCAAATTTGCCTGAGCATTTGCCTATACTTGCCGCGGAGAGTCTGCTTGATGACCGCTGCGTCCTGCAAGGGACTCTCGGCACACCAAGGTATTGGTAAGACTCTCCGGCGTCGAGATGTTTTATGACGCTCCCGTCCACGAGCTGTGCGTCTTTATTATTATTATTATTATTATTATTATTATTATTATTATTATTATTATTATTATTATTATTATTATTATTATTATTATTATTATTATTATTATTATTATTATTATTA